>VMDR010000251.1:0-304335 GCA_007922815.1 Macrotus californicus
GGGGGGTTAGAAGCCTGGTGTCTGTGTGTGGCACGACCTGTCCAGATCCTCAACTCCCTTTCAAGAACAGATATATAATAAAAACCTAAAAGAAACTACAGTAGAAATGCAAGGCGGTCTACCAAACAAGAGGCTTCTTTCATTCCAGAAAGCCAAACCAACACAAGGGGACAAAACTGACTGCGGTGGAAACGTGTGCCAAAGTTCCGACCCTGCCCTGCGGGGACCCTCCACGGGCACAAACGTTCACGAGGAAAGAGGGGGTTGGGGGCAGAGAAAGAGAGGGAGCGAGTCTGTGGCCTGCAAACTGCAACAATGCAATCTCCATTTTGAACAATGCTCCTCTTTCCTCCGGTAAATCTAGTTTTTTGTCACTCCAAGTGCCGTCGCGTTACCCCACGGCTGGGGCGAGGTGGGGGTGGGGAGACCAGAAAGGGAGAGAGCGTGGGGGGAGGGCAGAGGCGGTGGGGAGAGAGTCCGCGGCGACCGAGCTGGGCGGTACCTGGAGTGCTGCTGTAGGTGCTGTGGCTCCTGAAGCTGCTCTCCGTGCAGTAACTGGCGTCGTCGTCGTCGTCTTCCATCTCCTCCGGATAGTCGGAGTCCTCGTCGTCCTCTTCCATCTCGTCGTCCTCGTCGTCCTCCGAACCCTGGGTCTCCTCGGCTTCCCCGTCCTCCTCCTCCTCCTCCTCCGAGACCATGTCCTCCTCCTCCTCCTCCTCCTCGCTCTCGTGGTCATCGTACACCACTTTGTTGACGGCCCTCCGGGCCGGGGTGGTCCGGGCCAGGTGGCCGCCGCCGCCGCCGCCCCCGCCCCCCGTCCTGCCGCCCCCGCCTCCTCGCCCCCCCCGGCCCGGGGCGCTGGTGCTGGGGGGGGCCGGCGGCGGCGGCTTCCTTCGGCTGCTGCTGCTGCTGCCCCCCCTGGGCGAGCTCAGCCGCGTCTTGGGCGCCACCTCAGCCTGGGCGGCGGCCCACCTGCCCCGGCTGCTGCCGCGGTGCCGCGAGCGGAGCCCCCCGATGGGTCCGGACGTGGGCGGCGGCGGCGGCGGCGGGGCCGGGGCGCAGCGCTCCGCAGCGGGAGCCGCGGGCTGCTTGGGCGGCCTGCCCCGCCGGCCCCTCATGTCGGAGCCGAGGCGGGGGGAGAAGGGAAAGCGAAGGGGGAGGGGCGGGCGGAGGGGTGGCGGTGGGGGGCGCCGAGGCCGGGTGGGGAGGCCCGCGGGGCCGGGCGGGAGGGGCCCGGCCGGCGGAAGCGGGTGGAGGGAGAAGGCTCAATCCGAATTGCTAGGGCCCCACTCCGGATCGCCTTCAGCCGCCATCTTGTTTCTTCCCTCTCGCTCGGTGACTGGGGGAACCGACAGCGGCCGCAGGCCCGGAGCGTGGTCACGTGAGCTGCGCCGCCGACGAGTCTGGGACGGAGCGAGGCCGCGCGGCGGCCGCTAGGGGGAGCACGGGAGCGCTGGGTCGGGGGGCGGGGAGCCCAGGGCGCCTATAAGCTGCGCGGCTGGACCATGCAGGCGGCGCGGACCAGAGGGGCGCTGCCCCTCTCGAAGTGCCCCGCACCAAACGCCTCGGGAGACAATCTCGAATCTCGGCGGAGCCCACACTGGAGCCCAACTCAGCAGGGCCACCTTCCCTGGCTTGGAGAGGAGGGCAGGGAAGCCCCCGAATGTATCCCCTTCTTGCCCCCTTGGGGTAACTGATGCTGACAGAGCCAGAGAGAGTATCCCGGAGTGGGGTGGCGGCTCTCGCAACCGAGGGGACAGGGCAGTGCCAGCAATGGAGGGAAATAGACTCGGGAGGGCGGGGAGACGAGCCCCCAGAAATGTGAAACTCCAGAGGCTTGGTTCCTGGGAGTCCTGAAATTGATCCCAGTGACAACTGCTTGCGGGTTGTGCCAGGAACCACGCCCCGGGTTGCCAGACCCCCAGGGAGAGTCACTCAGACCCCTTGCGTTAGAATTTTCATCCTAAAAAACTCATAAAAACTTCATAGCAAACTACATTGCTGTCTCCTTCCACTTTTCCCAGTATCCCAGCTACAACTTTACAATTTTTCCTTTGCAGCAGAAAGGGTGACTTCCAGCCTAAAACCTACTTCAAAATGTGTTGGTGGTATCAGGAAATAATTTTAATTTCTTTACTTGAGAAGTCAAGTCTCGACAGCCCAGGGAAGGAATCAAGATGATGAAATTTTAGACATCCCCACACCAAACCAGAGGGACTCGATTTGCAGTGCTCTAGCTCAACTCTAGGAATAAGGGAACAGTTTTATAAAAATATTAATATTTATTAAAATGTGTGGGCACCAAAAAGTTATTTGAAGAAATATAGTTGCCCTGGCTGGTGTGGATCAGTGGATTGAGCATTGGCCTGCAAACCAGAGAGTTTCAGGTTCAATTCCCAGTCAGGGCACATGTCTGGATTGCAGGCCAGGTCCCCACTAGGGGGCGTGTGAGAGGCAACCACACAAGGATGTTTCTCTCCCTCTCTTTCTCCCTCCCCCTCTGTCTAAAAATAAATAAATAAAATCTTAAAAAAAAAAAAAAAAAAGAAAGAAAGAAATATAGTTAACAGGATTCTGTCCACTGAGTGGCTTATCACAATCTAGTTACAAGGATAGAGTGCATATGTGAAGTGAAAATGTAAAATGCAAGCATTAATTGCTAAATTAATTTATTCAACAGAATTTAGTGAAGCACCAGGGGTGGCAAACATGCCTTAAGGGACAAGTTAAGTAATGAAAGTAAATAAAGTGGGCAAGGTGAGGACTTTGTCAAATGGAAGTACCTGTGTTTTGTTTTAAGAGGGAAGCTGTAGCAATGTGGGCCTAACCTGGTTAGATCTTCAGGTTTTTCAAGAGAAGGTGGAAATGTACATTGCGTATGAAATCTCATGATTTTTGAACGTTGGCAATGAAGGAAGTCAATTTTTAAAAAACCCTTCAGTCCTGGCTGGTGTGGCTTAGTGGACTAAGCCCTGGCCTATGGACTAAAAGGAGGCCAGTTCAATTCCCACTCAGGGCACATGCCTGGGTTGTGGGCCAGGTCCCCAGTAGGGGGCATGAGAGAGACAACATCAATGTTCTCCCTCTTTCCCTCCCTTCCCCTCTTAAAAAAATAAATAAATAAAATCTAAAAAAAACCAAACCACTTCAGATTGATCAAAGTAATGCAGTTTAGATATAGCTCAGAATCTACAAGTTTGCAATCTGTGTCCTGCACTGTGTAAAGTACAGGCCCATGCACTACAGGAAAAAATATTAGAAATGGTGACAGCCCTTAGGGTTCACAAGCTAACTGTGGAGGAAGCCAATCTACCAAACAAATTACAATAGATGGCACAATGAGAGGCATTTTTGTATTCTTGGAGGTTTTAATTGCAAGCTATGGAAACTGACTCTGGCTCATTTAAACAGAAAAGAAACTCATGAGAAATACATGGACACCTTGAGAATTGCTGGTTCTAAGTGTAAATGGAATCCAGACTCACACTGTTGTCTTCCAGCTGGCTCAGGAGCTGTGGATCCCACGGGCCATTCCACTGTATTGGAAAGCCAGCTGCTCTGGTTGTTGGGGTCCACGATAGACCTAGTGAATCTAAGGACAGCCAGTTTCTTACTTTCACTAAAGTTAGTCCCTTGACCAGATGCTGTTATGAACTGAATGTGTCCCCACCCCAAACTCACACTTGAAACGGCTGCACACCCAGTGTGATGGTATTAGGAGGTAAGACCTTTGGGAAATAATTAGGATTAGATGAGGTCGTGAGGGTGGGGCCCTCGTGAATGGGATTCGTTCCCTTGTAAGAGAGCGAGAGCGCTTGCTTTCCAGATGCTCTCGGCCACTTGACGACACAGTGAGAAGTCAGCAGTCTGCCACCAGAACCCAGACATGCCGGCACCCTGATCTCAGACTTCCAGCTTCCAGAACTGTAGGAAATAAATTCCTATTGTTTAAAAGACACCCAATCTGTGGTAGTTGGTTATAGTAATTAAATTTCTGTTATAAACCACCCAGGCTTTGGTAATTTGTTACAGCAGCTGGAACTGGCTAAGACATGCCAGCCACAATGTGTAAGACACCATGATGGTAAATGAGGTACTCAGTCAACCCATGCAGGATGATGATGCTAGAAGCATGGCTGGTGGCAAAAGCCATCCAAATTCAGTACAAACTGACCCTGCACACCTGAGTCGTAGATCAGCTTCCTGTTCAAATGGGCTCCATGTCCTAGCGCTCCCATTCCTGCCACTCATAGTCATGGGCTGAGGCCCATGAGGGGTGGCCAAGGAGGTTTCCATCAGTCCACAAGTGGGAGCATGGCAACCATCCCCTCCAGCGGCTTGCCTGAGGCTACCCACGACTACGACCAGCGCCACCTGGGCTCCACTTCCAGAAACAGCTCCTGAAGAAGTGCCTAGTGCCCTGGGGAAGCCATCCCCCACCACCCTGGTCTCCTCAAAGCTGACCCAGGTCACTGGTGGGTGAGCTGCTTTTTCAGGAAGTCCACACTCCTGTTCATGGCCACAGTGTTAAAATCCCCAGAGCACTCAAAAAGCCTCCAGCAGCACAGCCACCTGTGACCTGACTCGGGAAGCCGTGAGGAGCCCGCCTGGCAGCCAGCCCAACAAAATCAACACTGGGCCCCCATCCTGAGTGGCCACCACCAGCCACCAGGCTTCCAGAGACGCTAGGCTCTTTTGAGTCTCCCCCCCTCCAGTCCCTCCTGCTCTACCCTTTTCCCCTCCTCACTCCACTCCATAGATTTGGGAGTCTGCAGCAAGCAGAAGCAGTTGGGTTCTTTTATATCAAAAGAGCAAAACAGCAAAAAAGGAAGTGAAGAGAGCCCCACTCTTTACTACCCAAGCCACATGCAAGCCTTCCCGACATCCCATAACCGTGTGCCTTGCGCCAAGTGGAAAATAAACGCAAGCAGCCAGAAAAAAAAAAATCAGTATAAACTTCCTGGTGTGATTGACTCACTGTACCCACCACCACACCACCATAGGAAGAATCCGTTTTAATGATTAATTCTAAAATAGGCACTCAGTAGTGGCAATAGCCAGGTAAGCCTCACCAAGGAAAAGCCCAGATGAGCTCATGACCCCAATAAGTAGGCACTGGCTTGACTAGGAAAAGAATTTGCCATACATCTATAGGATGGGTCCTTTCTTTCCTTTCCTTTCTTTTTCTTTTTTTAAGATTTTACTCATTTATTTTTAGAAAGAGGAGAAGGGAGGGAGAAAGAAAGGGAGAGAAATATCAATGTGTGGTTGCCTCTTGCATGCCCCCTGATGAGGACTTGGCCCCAAACCTAGGCAGGTGCTCTTATAGGGAGTCAAACCAGCAACTCTTTGGTTTGCAGGCCAGTGCTCAATCCACTGAATCACACCAGCCAGGGCGTCATTTGTTTTCCTCCCCTCCCTCCCCTCCCTCCTTCCCTCCCCTCCCTCCCCTTCCTCCCTCCCTTCCTTCCTTCCCTCCCTCCCTCCTGAGAGAGACAGAGAGAAACACTGATTTGTTGTTGCATTTACTTATGCATTCATTGGTTGATTCTTGTATGTCCCTGACAGGGGATCAAACCTGCAACCTTAGTGTAACAGGACAATGCTCTAACCCACTGAGCTACCTGGTCAAGGCAGGATGGGTCTTCTTGTCCACTAACTTATTAAAGTTTCTTTAGCAGTGGAGACATTTTGATAAATATTCATACAGAACACAAATACTCTCTAGGTCTGTTCTGAGACATTCGTCTATGTCCTCTCTCCCAAACCTCCTTTTCACCAATATAAGTCCGTGACCACCTGGCTCATGAATTGCTACAGTCTTTCAAGAGGCAAAAAGAACCACGAGAGCGCAACTCACAGCTCTGCCCACTGAGAAGACTTCCTTCTGCCATTGCCTTTTCTAGACCTTGCCTAGTGTAGCTGTCACACCTTAGCAGTCCGCCCCCGGAGGATGCCATCTGTAAACCAAGCTCAAATGTTGTCCTCCTTAGTCACCTGCTCGTGGGAATTATCCATGAGGTTGTGAATTGAGGGAGGAGAAGCAGTAAAACGGGAGTATATGCACCGGGTATTGCGTGCTTGCACCTTCTCGGGACCTGCTCAGATCTGCTCCTCATACTCCATGTCCTCTCGGGGAAGGGAGTGCTACTGGGCACTTTATGGCTAAGTGGGCAGATACTTGGTTCGTCATAAGCTACACAAAGTACATAGTCAGTCACCTGGTACTCCATGGTCAGGATTTCAATCTTTGGAAAGGCCCAGGAGCAATTTAAGAGCAGTTTCCAAAATGAAGAATAGTTATTTGCCAAAGGGAACAAGGCTGTGATGCTCTGTGGGTGACGGGCCATGGGCTCTGTACAGCATTCATTGGGGGGCTGCACACAGAGCACCCCTGGATCCACTGGGATCTGAGGACCAATCAGCAGAGCTCCTTGCCCTGCAGCCGGAGAACCTTCTCCTGCTCTGCGCTGTGGCTCAGTGTTAGCAAGCTGTCAGGTCATTTGGAAAATGGACTAAAGCAGCACATAACGATGTGGTATGTGTAGTCTTCTAAATCCAAAGAGAGAGGCCAAGCATCCGGCACTGTCAGAAGAAACCACCGCACCCCACAGTCCTTGAATTCCTCCCATCCATTATAGTCCTATGACGACAGCCACTCACTCTTCTAAAGACCTGTTTGAATTCCAGGTGACATAGAGTATTTTGTTGAGTTGTTTAGCCAGAAGTTAATATGGGGTGTTGAAGTCTCACACCTCAACGTGAGATGCATTTCCTCTACCTTCAGCCTCAAAAAACTAGACAGCCAGCCACAGACCACCCCCACCCTATTTCCCTGAGAGCCTATGGCCTATGACCATTTTGGTTCCATTTTTTTTATCAGTTTGGTTCTTGGTTACAAGCCACAGAAACCGATGCTGCCTGCTTGACGCTCACAGAGTCTCTGGGAGTGCCCAAGAACCAGGCTTGGAGGCTTGCAACCAGGAAGTGTCCGACATCAAGCTACAAAACAAGTGAGGACAGCATGCTGTCACTCCTGGCACAAGGCCCAGCTTGTCCTGGTAACACCACGCATACTGGGCACTGCTCCATAGCGCTGCTCGCTTCCAGTTCAAAGGCTGAGGGGGATGTGCCTGAACCGAGGGCCCAGCTGCAGGGGAGGCCAGGATGGTGAATAGCGGCAACTGAGCTCCCATAATGTGGAGGATCCCTTCTGTCTGGGAAGGGGCATAGATTGGATGGGATATGACACCCAGAGAGATAAGTCCAGGTGAGTTGACTTAGACTCAGGTCACCTGGAGAGTGATAGACCACAGACCTACAGTTCAGACTCAGAAAGTCAGCAGGAAAGCTGGTTTAGGAAGGAAGTGATTGGCTATGTGACCTTAGGTCGCCCAACCCTGACTGAGCCCCCGGCTCCTCAGCAATAAGTTACGGGGACTGGTTTAGAGCTGTACTTTCCAGCCCATACGTATTATAGCACCCAGTAAAAACTAGAGACATAGAAGGGCATGTGAGATGTGGTAAAAAATAAAAGTTTTTTTTTTCCCCTCCCCCCCACCTTGTTTTTAATGGTCTTTAACAGCTTGGGGGAGTACTGGCCAGATATTTTGTAGAATGTCCCTCAGTTTGGATTTGTGTGATGTTTTTCTCATGATTAGACTTGGGTTACAGATTTTAGGGCGAGGAAGACTACAGAGATGAAGCACCATTCTCATCACATCATATCAAGGGTACATCCTATCAACGTGAGTTATTACTTCTGATGTTGACCTTGATCATCTGGCTAAGGTAGTACTTGACAGGCTTCTGCACTGCAGAGTTAACCACCTCCCCCCCCACACACACACTGTATTCTTTGGAAGGAAGCCATTATATAGGCAGCCCATGTTTAAGGGCCAGGGAGTTATGCTCCACCTCCCTGAAGGCAGAGCATCTACAAAAATTATTTAGAATTCTTCTGCCTAGGAGATTAAAATGTTTTCCTTATAGAATATAATTATCATAAAAATTAAAATAAATTATATAGCATTAGACAAGATAGTAAGTAGTGAGTATGTAACACTTTCCAAAAATCCCTTTTTTATTAAATGAGAAATTTGAACTTGAATCCTGGTACCTAACTTTATATATCCAGTTTTGTGTTTTACACAGCTCATGCAATTCTTGATTGAGACTCTTTAACAATGATTTCTTTATTTTTTTAAAAGACTTTATTTATTTATTTTTACAGAGAGGAGAAAGGGGGGAGAAAGAGAGGGAGGAAAACATCGATGTGAGAGAAAACACTGATTGGTTATCTCTCGCACAAGCCCCAACCGGGGGCCAAGCCAGTGACCTTTCACTTTGTGGGATGACGCCAACCAACCGAGCCCCAGGGGTCAGGGCACAATGAGCTCTTACACGACAAGAAATTGTCTGCAGCAGTAGTTGATTAAAAAAATATTAAACCATTTTTATAACCATTGAAACATTTACAACAGTAAAAATTATACTTAAGTTATATGTAAAACTCTTGCTTTTCTATCATTGAAAAATGTGCTTATGAAATTTCCTGTGGATTTTGGAGCCAAGCTTTTTCATAGCTAGTGTTTGTAACACTAGCTATGAAAATAACAGCGACGTTCGGATCTACAGGACAGTTACCCCTCCCTCCCCAGTTTGGACATCATTTGTGGCACATCAACTACAAACAGACAAAATTATCTAATATAAAAGGACATGAAGGTAGAGTTTCTGAGCTGCCTGCACCAGAACCCCCACTGCACACATTCACTCACTCACTCACTCACACCTCCCTCCCCAATGCATTGCTCCTCATACTCCTTGGGTCCTTGAGACACAAACTCCTCCAGCATCTCCAAGCAGGCAAGGATGCACCTCAGACCCCACCCTCTTAAGGCAGTCAGAGGAGGAGGCCATAATGAACACAGGGGACTGGTCCAGGGGCTCCACACACCCATATCTGTGCACTGTGCACTAGCGTGTGCCATTACTCATTGGGCAGCTTTGGATTAGATCATCTCTACGGGTCCTGCCAATGCTAACGTCTATGACTATGATGCTGTGATGTTACATGTTTAAGCATGCTGAATTTGGCTTATTGATGGGGAAATGAGGTGGGAGTGTCCAGGAGACGCTGTGAAATGTGGACTGAAGCTCTGGAGAAATTGCAGCTGGAGATATAATTTGGGAAGCAACCTCGTTGACATGAAAATGGCAGCCGTGTGGATACATTAAAGTGTTATGGAAGGGAGTCGAGAGAGAGTGGATGTCATATAGTTCTTGGGGAGCCACCTACATTTCAGGAGATGGAAGAAGAGGAAGAGAAGTCTACTCGACGGTTCAGAGAATAAGTCAGAGTCAGTACTGGCTTTGGGGAGACACAGCCAAAGGGAAACCCAGGGCAGACGGAAGACACTGTGCCCCAAATCTGCAAACCTCGAATCCTCGTTCCCCTCCTCTTTGGCCATTCCTCCTACTTTCTTTTGTGGACATGTTTCCTTCTACCTGTTGGCTCAAATGTCATTATCCCACCTGCTCACACATCTCCAGGACCCTCCAGCCGGCTCCCGTGACTTTAGCTGCCACCTGCTGAGCTCATGTTTCTCAAACCACCACCTCTTGTGCAGACCTGTGCCCTGATCATTTGTTTCTCAAGCATCCTTTTGACTACTTCTCTTACTTCCCTGGCACCACGGGTACAAGTGTGAATTCAAACACAGATGCTCTGCTCACTTAGTCCACTGTGCGATCCATCAGTCCTTATTTTGGCAGAAAAACAGCCTGGCTCCAGCTGAGAAAGCAACCCGTTTTGAAGACCTAAAATCCTACAGTTCTGGCACTGCCTTGTGTACTGTAATAAGGGTGACCAACCTATCCCAGTTTCCTGAGGACTTTTCCAGTTTTAGCGCTAAAATTCCCACATCCCAGGAATCCTCTCAGGTCCAGGCAAAGCAAGTGGTTGGTCCCCCTACAGGGAGATGTCCTTTGTGAAGCACTGGAAAAGGCAAAGGCCTGGAGAAAGAGTGGCTGGGTCTTTGGAGTCCAGATGAACACTGGGGCCGCAGCGGGGGGAGGAGCAGATATGCTCTGGCTGCTCCCGAGGGCCCCCAGGGCCTTTGCAGAGGTCTGCAGGAGCAGGTGGGAGCAACGAGACAGAAACATTTGGGTACAAGGTCATGTCAAGACAGAAAAATTTGGGTACAAGGTGATGCGGTCTCACTTAAACCCACAGGTTGGGGAGGCCCCAGGACTTTGACGAGGTATTTACATAGGCAAGATGCCACCACATCTACAATTTTGTCTAGTGCTCTTTTGTCTATGAGTCTACAAGACATTCTCACACTTTATTTTATGTTATTTATTTATTTTAGAGAGAGGAGAAGGAAGGGAGGAAGAGAGAGAGAGAAACATCCATTAGTTACCTCTTGCACACCCCCATCTGGGGACCTGGCCTGTAACCCAGGCATATGCCCCAACTGGGAATCAAATCTGAAACCCTTTGGATTGCAAGCCAGTGCTCAATCCACTGAGCCACACCAACCAGGCCACATTCTCACAATTTAATGGCTATGTAGTATCTCATCAAGAGGATTCTGAGTTTGTTTGCAAGTTTTTCCTGTTATAAGTAACACTTCATAAACATCTTTGTGGTAGAAGTTTTTTCCAGTATTGAGATTTTTTTCAGTAGTAATTTCACATGTCAATGAGTAAGTGTACATGTTATAAGAGCTTATCCCATTTAATCCTCACAGCACCACTCTGGGGATACGTATTATTTTCTGGAAACTAGAGCCCAGAGGTTACATAATTCGCCCAAGGTCACATAGCTAATGTACGATGGAGGCACGATTTGAAACCACTATCCTTACACATCTTTTAAAATATGTTGATGATGATTTTTGCTTAATTCAGGGCCACAACACCTCCTGCCTGGATTTGCTCAGAGAAGGTGGCATTATTAGGGGGCAGGGGAAGGCTTAAGCTAGGCAGACGAGCTCTTCTGAACCACAGGGGTGGGAGAAGCAAACTTATGGGGTAGAGATATCCACGGTATGCCTTCACTTAATAAATGTTCATGGAGCCCCTATTCTATGCCGGCAGTACATACAAGGCTACTGTGAGGAGGTGACATTTGAGCTTAAACCTGAACATTAAAGAAGCCATCCATGTGAAGATCTGGGGAAGGAAGTTCTAGACAGAGTGGACCAAGCATGTTTAGGAAAAAACAAGACTTACTATGTCAGGACAATGTTGTGACCCTGGCCAGGTCTCTTGACCTCTATTTTGGCACATGTAAAATGGGAATGATTGCGGTACCCACCTCACAGCGTTGCTGTGGGCAGTCAATAAAATAATGCCCATCAGGAGCCCAGCACAGTGCCTGAAATTCAGCAAACACTTGATACAGGTTAGTGGTAATAATACTTATGATTTTATTATTTATTATTTTATCAACGAGAGAAGACTGAGGAGTACATGGAAAGTCAAATGAAACAGTCCAATGTCAACGGCCAGGAATCAGGTCTGAATTTAGTCCTGGGGCTACCACATAATAGCATAATTCACACCATTGTCCACCTCGCTGGGCTTTAGTTCTCTCAGCTGTAAAATGAAAATGTTTACTGTGCAGGTGGCTTTAAGGATTAAATGGAAAAATACACATAAAGCACTTAACACAAGGGATATTCTTAAAAGTTTTGTCTTTTGATTGTTGTCTTTTAAGTCCGTGGAGATTAAATCTCAGCCATCCCATCATCCTTCGGGAGAGAATGCAATCAGCTCACTGACGTCGGCCCAGACCCAGTCTCCAACTCACCCTTCGATTCTTCAGCTAAGTGAATAATCTCTTTGCAGCAATGGAATCTAAGATGTGCTTTGTTTTTTACATCCCAGTGTGAGTTAGTCGTGCGATTCTCTTGTAAAATAATTATTTTATTATTTTTTTTAAAGTGTTCACTTACTTATTTTTAGCCCTGACTGGGAATCGAACCAGCAACCCCTTGGTTCACAGGCCAGCACTCAATCCACTGAGCCACACCCGCCAGAGCTAATTATTTCATTAATTATACAAGAAAATGATTAGCATATTCTCCTGGCTTAAAACATTAAAATAAAACGTAGAAATCTCAACCATAGTGGGATGACACTTCACATCCTTTAGGACGGCTGTAACTTTGGAAAAGGCGGGGCGATAACCAGCATTGGTGAGAATGTGGGGAAATCTGAACCTTCACGCCCCGCAGGTAAGAAGGTCAAACGGGGCTGCGCTGCGGGGAGCACGCTGGCAGTTCCCCAGAAGGTCAGACCTGAGAGTCCATGTGACCCAGCAATCCTAACCCTAGGTACACAGCCACCAGGGTCGAAACCATGTCCACGCCAAAACCAGTACACGGGCGCTCACAGCAGTGTTCTTGGTAGTCGCCAAAACCACCAGTGTCCATCAGCTGACGAATGAATGGCTGGCCAGTCAGTGGTCTGCTCACACAATGGAGTCCTATTCAGCCTTGAAAAAGAAGGAAATGCTGGCACAGGCTACAGCGCGGAGAGCCTTGAAGACATGAGGTATGGCAGGTGAAGTAAGGCAGACACAAGAGCACGGCTATCGGACGATTCCTTACACAAGGTCCCTGGAGCTGTGAAACTCACAGAGACAGAGAGCAGAAGAGGGGCTGCGAGGGGCTGGGGGTAGGAGCTCCTCTTTAACGAGTTTGGAGTTTCAGCTGGGAAGATGAAGAAGTTCTGGAAGTGGATGGTGGTGCCGGGTCCACAACGATGTGCGTGCACTAATGCCACTGCCCTGTGCACTTTAAGGTGATAGAAGGGTTTTACTTATGTCTATTTTCCATAAAAAGTTATGTTTAGTGAAAGAAACCAGGCATAAAAGACCACATATTGTATGGTTTCATTGATATGAAGTAAACAGGCAAATTCATAGAGGCAGAAGGTAGATTAATGGTTGCCAGGAGAAGAAAGAGGGGGGAATGGGGGAGTAACTGCCAGCGGCTACCAGGCTTCTTTTTGGGGTGATGAAGATGTTCTATGGTGGTAATGTTTGTGCAACCTTCTGAATATATTAAAACCCACTAAATTGTACACTTATTTTAAAGGATGAATTTTATGGTATGTGAATAGTATCAGAATGAAAGTGAATAAAAAAAATATATAAGGGGTACAAGGAATGGGGGAAAGATTATAGATATGCCTCAAGTCTTCTTTAATCATTTCCCCTCACCCATCAGCAACAAAGTTACTTTCAACTGATACTATTATTAGCAATTACTGTAATAAAATTTCTAGTTCCTTTTCTAACATTTTTACATATATATATATATATATATGTGTGTGTGTGTATATATATATATAGAAACTCTCCACAGCAAATATGCAAGATGATATGTTGATTTCCTTTTCTTTGTGATTTTAATACTTTTATTTTTTTCTCTTTTACTATGTCTCTGGTTCCACAACATCCTGCCCCCACCCCTGGCACCGCCACCCCCCGCACCCCGCCTTTTAAGGACTTGCTCTGTCTCATTTGGACTCTGCTTCAATTGGCCTAGTTTTCTCTTTAATCAAATCTCCAGGAACCAATTCATTACCATTGAAAATCATCTAACAAGCTTTATTTTGATCATTGTTAAAAATTCTTTTTTTTTTTTCTTTTGGATAACGCAATCACTAAGTAAAAAAAATGTTATCATTTACTTGACCAGTAAAAGACAACACTTACAAAATTTGAAAAACATGCGCTGGTTGGGTCGATTTACCTGATGATAAAAATGATTGCAGCTGAAAGCTGTGTCTTCCAGACAATGGTTTTAGATTTGCTGTGCGCCCTGAAAGCGTGAAAATGTATCGCCCAGCATCCTGATAAGGAAATCAATTACTTACCTCATTCTGGGCAAAGAGAATGAAAGGATTAAAAAAAAAACAGTAAGAATAAAACAAATTTGGGGTGGTGGGGAGGGGTGGTGGGGGGGAAAGGCAGAAAACTGTACTTGAACAACAATAAAAAAATAAATAATAAAAAAGAATAAAACAAATGGGGAAGAGACACACATTTTAAGCTAGTATTGCATTGCCTGAAAAATAAAGTCTTTATGCTTTCACATATTCATGGTGATTTTTATTCCTTCATTCCTGAGTCCTCAGGGGCTACTGAGCACACCCATCCTGGAAGCTGCCAGCTGCCAGCCTTCAGGCACGCCACGCCCCATGTCGTTTTTTCTCAGCTTGTCAGGACAGTTACCCAAACAAAGTGGCCTCTGATCCTCCCCACCACAGGCATCCCATTCAGGAGTCGCAGCCCCTGCTGGCCTGGGCGTAGAAAATAAATTTCGTTTCCGGGGGAAGTTACACATAATCGGTTTTTTGAACTGGGTGTCCATTGTCCTGCAGTTAATTCTTTGGGCCCTCATGGCTCCCTGAACAGCCCTAGCAAATAGGAATTGAAGCAAGTATAGGATTTTCAAAGCCCCAGTTAGTCTTCCTGACGGGTCATTTTCCCTGAACCATATAGGGACGGAATATTTTTATTTCTTGATCAACGAAAGCTACCCCAAGTACTCTCGGCCACTTCATTATCTTCTCTCCCTCACAGATGCCGCTTTCTCAGCCAGAAGCTATAAAGCCAACGTCTTAGGAGATTCAGAATTTTATTAAAAATGTATTTGCTTTACTCAAAAGTGAATATATGTTAGCTTGATCATAAAATGAATGACCTTTTTTTAGTGGAAGGGGAGGTGGTAAATGAAACATGGGACTCATTTGCCAACTGATACTGAAGGCATAAAATAAATAAGAGGCTGGCGGGGGTGAGTAGGGAGAGACGCTTCCCACACCTTGGCTGGGATACTGTATCCATGAATTGAGACTGGAGGAAAAGGATGTCTGTTTTGCCCTGCCCTGGGAACACACACACAACCCTCCACACACAGTGGATTGCCCTCAAGGGCAGCCATGGCCAGGCTGGACCTAATTTCATAGGCTCTGCTCTCAGCCAGGGCTACTGTAGTCTTAAACCAGGGCTGTCTTGCTTTGCTGACTCTCCGCCTTGTGTCATGTTCAGAAAACTAGTCCCAGATCACAGAGGCAAGGAGCAGAAGGCAGTCTTGCAGACATGCCTAGGCCTGTTTGCATAGATAGAGTCCCATGGCCAGAGCAGTGGTCCAGAAGTGAATGAATCTAGCAAGGGGCCTCAGACTGCCTGCAGCTCTGCTTCCTTCCTGACCCCTCCACTAGGGGGCCCTGGGCTCAGCATAACTGAGGAGGGGCCTGGCCAGGCTGCAGGACAAGAGGCAACAAAAGTATTATGAGACCCTCAGTCTAGTCCTGCTTGCAATCCTTTTTGTAAAAAGATTTATTTATTTATTTTTAGAGAGAGGGGAAGGAAGGAAGAGAAAGAAACATCAGTGTGTGGTTGCCTCTCACATGGCCCCCACTGGGGACCCGACCCTCAACCCAGGCATGTGCTCTGACTGGGAATCAAACCAGGGACTCTTTGGTTTGCAGGCCAGCACTCAACCCACTGAGCCACACCAGCCAGGGCTTTTTTTTTCTTTCTTACAGATAGTAGATGTATCTTTGCCTTATAAACACTTGTGTACATTTTGATCAGAATTTTTTAACTGTGTCATGGAAGGATCCCTAGTAAGGTTAGATTTGAAATTTTTTAATTGAATTTATCAGGGTGACATTGGTTAATAAAATTATATAGGTTCTAGGGGTACAATTCTATAATACATCATCTGTATATTGTATTGTGTGTTCACCACTCCAAGTTAAAATGTTTTATGAAGAAATCAGGGTGTAGTATTTAAAACCCAAATGACTCTGGATCTCCAGGGATGGGAGTTAAAAACACATCTCAAGATAAGTCCTGAGCAGTTGGAATACATGGCAGTGCCCCTAGCATTGGGCAATGGCCCCACTCTCTTCCAGGGCCTGATAAAAGGGTCCAGCCTAGCCTTCCACGCATTCTCTTCCCCTTCATGACCTCATCAGACCCACCTGAGCCTTGGTCCAGAGGTTCCAGACCAACAGCATGGGCGCCACCTCCAGGCCAATCCTGAGAAGTGTGTTTTTTGTGAGCCGGACTGATATTCCCAGACTGTTCATTCTGGACAGAGGATAACCATCCTCAAAATTCAGGGAAAAGGGTCGAGGCTCCTGGGATGGGGACACCGTTCTCCAAGAAATTCTAGAATCTAGGGTTTCTTGGGGCTCAAGAGTCTGGCTGGGCCCTGGCTAGCATAGCTCGGTTGGGCATCGTCCTGCAAACCGGAAGGTCCCTGGTTCAATTCCCTGTCAGGGCATGTGCCTGGGTTGCCGGCTCTGGGCTCCGAGCTTGTCCCCGATTGGGGTGCTTGCAAAAAGGCAACCAATCAATGTTTCTCTCTCACATGGAGGTTTCTCTCCTTCTCTTTCTCCCTCCCTTCCCCTCTCCCTAAATTAAAAAAAAAATAGGGAGTCTGGTTGTTCCCCCCCCTACTTTCCCACCCTGTTTGCCCTGAGTTGCCTCAGAAAAGAGATGGGACTCCTCTTGCACCAGCTCCCATGTAAGTTTGGTTTCAGGGATTACTCTTTGTTTCTAACTTGTCCTTGACCTCCCCACAGTCAGTCTGGCCTTACAATCTCAAAGCCAGCTCTTCCAGCCTGTCTCAAAAAGTCCCTAGCCTAAGTGACTTCCTCCTCTGTGACACCATATGAAGAAATCAGGATGACTAACGCCCATGACCTTGTGGAGAAGACAGACTTTCTAGTGAGCTAGGCGGCCTTCAGGAAGGGAGTTGCCCACCCTGATGGCCAGCAGCGCCCAGAGCACACCTGTTCAGCTCATGCCTCACCACTGACTTCAAAGAGCTGGATTCCCACATCTGCCAGCTGAGCAGCCCAAGCTGCTACAATAGCCGGGGACGGCAGGGAGGCCTCGCCTCCAAAACCCGCGGCATGAGAACTTGGCTTTGTTGCTGCTGGTCTAAACTATTCTGCCAGACCACCATCTGATTGGCTGAAATCCAATCCACCTGAAGATAAGAAATACACAGCATCCTCTTCGACCTGCACAGCCACCAACACCCTAGCAGCAGGACCACACACATCACATTGGGATCGAACAAGACATGACTCAGCATACCGCTAAATATCATTCAGAATCCTGAACGTGGTCCAGGGACTCTGTAGTCTGGACTGGAAACCGTCCATAAAATCTATCAGCTCCTGACTGGCAGGTACTGTGGTTGAGAATAGACAGCAACAGCAATGTCCCTAAGGGTTAATGTACTATCTTCTCCATGGCCATCACACCATCACGGTGGGGAGTGGGTATACTGGATTCTTGGGAATACATCATCCAAGCTCTAGAGAACTCTCTGCTGCTCTCTGACCACCAGGGAACACAGCTGCACCAGCCATCTTAATTCTGCAAAATTTGCATACAATTCATTACCTTCCTGCGTCCAAAATACAGACACACATCTACCAAGGCTTCCATCCCTTCAATCTTCGAAATCATCAATCACCTTACTAGCAAACTGCCAGGATCTCAAACAAACAAACAAACAAACAAACAAAAAAAAAGAAGCAAAATGAAACAAAAATGAAAAAAAAAAAACTAACTAAAAACAATAAAAATAAAAAAATAAACACACACAAAGAAAATGAAGAGCCCTGACCAGTGTGGCTCAGTTGGTTGGGCATCATCCTGCATAGTGAAAGGTCACTGGTTTGATTCCCGGTCAGGGCACTTGCCTGGGTTGTGGGTTTGGTCCCTGGGTAGCACATGTATGAGAGGCGACTGACCAAGGTTTCTCTCCTTCTCCGTCCCTTTCCCTTCTCTAAAAATAAATAAATAGCTCTGGCTGGTGGGTCTCTGGATTGAGTTCCGGCCTGTGAACTGAAAGACCACTGGGTTCGATTCCCCATCAGGGCACATGCCTGGTTTGCAGGCCAGGTCCCAAGGTGGGGATGTGTGAGAGACAAGCAATCACTGTTCCTCTCACACATCAACAGTAAAGAAGATTTTATTTATTTATTTATTTATTTTTAGAGAGAGGGGAAGGGAGGGAGAGCGAGAGGGAGAGACACATCAATATGTGGTTGCTTCTAGTGTGCCCTCCCCTGGGGACCTGGCCCACAACCCAGACATGTGCCCTGACTGGGAATCGAACCAGCAACCCATTGGTTCACAGGCCGGCCCTCAATCCACTGAGCCATACCAGGCAGGGCCTTAATTCCATTTGCAACCTTAATTCCCCTTGCTGTGTAACATAATATTTTCAGGGGCTGTCGACATCTTTGGGGAACCGTTACTGTGCTTACCACCAGGCTCTGCCCACTTGTAAGTGGCTTCCAGGTAAGGAGAAGTACCGTGATTCCTGACATACGTGTCATCCAGCCTTGATGAAAACGGAAATGCCAATTCTTGCAGAGCCATGACACTGCTCTTTGTTCACGTGGCTCCAATCCATCCTCAACTACCCTCTACTAGCCCCAGACCACATGTCCCCACAACCCACCCAGACAACTCAAGAGGGGCAAGGGTGACATGTGGTGCAGCAAATACTGAACCCCATCTGCCTCAGGACCAATTCCAATGGTTGGTGCTAACAAAGGGTATGAGCTGGCAGATCCATTATCGACCCCAATGTCCCCATCAAGGCCTCTTCTGAAGAAGTTAAGACATTCCACTGGGTGAGTGAAGAGATGCCCTACAATGCCTGGAGGACTTAGAGGAGTCTGATTCTGGCCCTATCCTTGGCCAGCCCAGCCACCCCAAAAGTCAGCCCCTAAATATCATCTGACAGCCCAAAGTCTTGGCCTCTGAATAACTACAAGAGTTGCCATTCATTTAGCTGATGTGGGAAAGACTAAGGAAGGAAGAGGTTGGGAAAGAAAATGAGTTCAATTTTGGACTTGTTAGGTTTGAGACACCTAATAGCTAAATATTCTGTTGTGTGAGTTCTTATACAGCAGGAGTTGTAGCTGTTTACAGTCATATTTGTTGTAAATAAAATCTTTACCACCATGTTTTTCCTTTTATGCTGATTTTTTAGTAGACAGAAGAGACTGAATATCCTCAGAACACTGTGCTATGTACCGATTTCTCCAAGGGCTTTAATTTCCTCTCTCTCATTCTGTGTCCTCTTCCTGGCCCCCACCAGGAAGATCCTTTATCTGTCCAAACAGGGTAGGTTGGGGGTAGTTTTCATTTCTAAGCCCTTCATGTTGGAAGATGCACCAGAGGATGATGGAAAAGAGCACGTTGTTATAACTGGAAAGAAACCTCTGGAAACCGTTGGTTTGACTCCCACACAACTGTGAAGGTTAAGTGGAGTTGCTGGAACACCTGACTTCTACAGTTTAATCTCAGGTTAGTTTTCGAGTCACATGAGTAGAAGGTCAGATGTCAGCCGATCTTTTATTAGTGGCTTTGAGGGCTGGGGCTGAGAATCAGAGGGGGCTGAGAGGATGGGACTCTGGGGTCACTGTGTGTCCAAGGGAAGCTCACTATTCCAGATTACAGAGACAGGGTCCTATAGATAAAGCTTCTGAATTGGAAGACCTGCCTATGAGAAAATTTCTGCCACTTTTTAAGAGAATTTTTTTATTGATTGGTTTTAGAGAGAGAAGAAGGGAGAGAGAGGGAACATCGATGTGTCGTTCCACTCATTGATGCATTCATTGGTTGAGTCTTATACGTGCCCTGACCAGGGATCGAACCTGTGACCTTGTATATCAGGTCGATGCTCTGACCAACTGAGCTACCCAGCCAAGGCCTTTGTCACTTATCACAAAGTACGGAAACAGCCTTGGCCGGGTCACTCTTAACTGTCTAGTTGCAGACCTGGCCACCTGGAACCAAGTGTCCCGGGTTCAAGGGCTCTCAGTCAGGGAGAGTGGCCTTGCTCCCCACTTCTGCATGGATATATCACAGAAGACAATATGCAATTTAGTTGAAGAAAAGGAGATTATCCTTGATAATCTGGGTGGGCCTCATTCAGTCCGTTGAAAGGTCTGAAGAACAGAACTGAGGTTTCCCTGAGGAAGAAATTTGTGAATTATAGCATCAGCTCTTATCCAACAGATTGCAGATTTGCAAACCCCCCCAATCACGATCAGTTCCTTGCAGTAAATCTCTATCTATCTATCTATCTATCTATCTATCTATCTATCTATCTATCTATCATGTCTAAATTGTGAGGCCAGGACCCTGGGTTAGGTTCCCATTCGCTCTGCTCAGGAGAAAGATGATAGCCCTAGGCTCTTGTCCTGACACCAAAGTGTCACAGAAGCTTCTGCCTGGACGCAAAGCATGTTTGAGAAAAAAAAGAGGCCCAAGTGGGCCTCTCAACGCGATGCCTGTGCTTCTGGAAAGATGAGCTGAGCATTTTCTTTGTGAACAAAGAAAGTGTGTTTAGCTTCCATGGGCTTATTTTCAGCTCAGAATCTTGTTTCAGAGTCTAATGTATAAAGAATTCTAGCAAATTGGCCTTTTGTAGGGGTTTTTGTTTTCTTTAGGTTTGGGAAGCCAATGTTACATTAAAGCAAATTTCGAACAAAGAAAACCGTAACCCCACCACCTTAACACTATTTCCATAGTCACACAGTCACTCCCATGACTTATTTATTGAGACTCCGCCATGTGCCAGCCACTGCACACACATCACTAAACAGAGTGGTAATTAAAATTGTCCTCATTCTCGTATATCATTCTGCTTAAAAAGAAAGGCTCATAAACATTGGTCACATTTTCACATTGTCTTCATGATTATAATTAAAAAATACATTACAAACATTTTGGAAAATAAGTGGGAAAAAATCCTAGCCCAACACACAACCACTTGTTACTTTTCCTGTATAGTTCCCTATGCACTTTTATACAAGGTAGTGATCATAGATTCTGCTTTTCCTAACATTATGTCTCAAGCATTTCTCCGTGTTGTTACCTATTCTGGCAAAATAGCCTTTGCTCATAGAAAATTTCAGCCTTACTAGCATTTTCCATGTTTCCCCTGCACTGGACTTGTTAAGCATTGCTGGAAAGGTGTCAAAATGATTGTCTGAGTTGGAATTTGTTGTAGTGGTTTCTCGTGTCATGAATGGCCTGGCTCTCTGGGGGCCCCCGCCTTCAGGACTCAGTCCTGCCCACGTGTGAACACAGGTTCTCCTCCATGAGCCCCTTTCAGAAGCGACAGTAGGTGTGAGATCAGCTTAGCTTTGAGCTTCTTTCCTTGGCATCTCTCACTCGCCATCTCTCCCCATTTCTGATGCCAGACAGCCCTGGGCTCAAAACTAAGCCCAGCCACTCGGCAGAGTGACCACAAGCGAGTCCCCTCACATCTCTGACCCTGTCGGATTCCTCACCAGCAGGATGCAGCTCTGTCTTCCCAGGGCTGTCGTCCATACATGAAATGACATGTGCACTGTGTGGAGCAGGGGACTTGCTCACAAATAGTGGTTACTGCTTGTGCCGAGCAGTCATTGTGTGCTGCACCCGAGCCTGGAGCTGTACGCCCGAGCCCCTCGGCCTGGACCTGACCTGCAGACTCCCGACCCTATGAAGAAACTGTGATTGAGTTTGGCTCCTGCAAGCCTGTTTCCCAGGCCCGAGATGCACGGCTCTGTTTCCCAGATCTTCTAGACTTCTAACACTTCAAGTCTCGTCCCTTGTTTCAACTTCCTGACAAGAAGTGGCACTCCGTTTTGTGACCAGCAGCAACCTCTCCATGCTCCAGACTGTTAAGGTCCCATCACTTTCGCTGCTTTGCTCCTTCCCTCTTTGCTGTGGATCCCGATACAAGCTCCCACCCACACCAAAGAATTGCCGCAGGTCGACGCCTAAGTGGTCCCATGCCCCTGACGTAGCCTGCACTGTGTGTAGTCACGTGGCTACACAGAGCAAAGCGCCTTCTATACACATGCTTTGCTGTGTTAAGAGATCCGATTAAATGAATTACTGAGCTAAATAATAAATAAAAATAAAACCTTGAGTGTGGATGGCAATTAACACTACACACAAAGCAACTGCCGGCAAGTTATCACTTTCGACTCTCACAAGAGTCCTTGCTAACTACGAATGGTTTAGTTAGCTTTATTTCGGAAGCTGGGAAACTGAGACACAGAAAAGTGAATTGCCAAAGCTTGTTGACTCAGTGGTGGTGCTAAAACGAGTATGCTCTCACTTCTAATTTAGTGACTTTCCCATGATTCTACCTTGCTTCCAGAAATGACTAATAGCCCCTTCACCATCCCTGTGGTATATACAGTTTTGAAGACATTTCTTAATGACTCCAAATGAGCTTGCCCTTCCTAGCTGGCCATTAGCAAAATGAAAGGACTTGGAGTTTGGGAGCGGGACAAAAAAAAAAAAAGTGAAAGGACTTGAAATTAATTAATGTAATATGGAAGGAGCCTACCTATGGCCACACTGAAGACTGCAGAAGCTGCCTTGGCCATTTCAATTTAAAAGGAGGGAAGAGATGGGAGGGAGTCTGAAGGCAGCAAGGGGGAACATAGGGAAGGGACGAGGACTTTCGGTCCCAATGCCAGACCCATTTCTGTTCGGTTCCCTCTAACCCTGGGCTGTCTTGGGGAGCTGCAGCAGGTTTGGGGAAGCTAAACTGTCAAAGTGGCTGGCCCTTCCTCCAGTGTTGCCGACAGGCTGCTGAAGCATGTGAAGCAGGGGCTTCTCAGCAAGCTGTCTTGGGGAGGAGGGGTGGCATTTTCAAGGTCTCATTCCTGTAGGCTCCCTCAGATACCCCCTTGTCCCCCTAGAAGAGAGTTGATCAAGCCCATCAGCCCACCAGGACCCTGGGGCCTGGCCTTCCCCCGCCAGTCTGTGAAGACAAGGCCCAGATTCCGTGGCTGACATGTCACACTGTTTTACTAACAGTTCACTCCATTCTCCCCGTGTTCCCCTCACTGGGTGGGCCGCAGGGAGGCAGCCGGGCCCAGTGCACCCCTGGAGCTGGTTTACCCTGGACAAGCCACTCAGCTCTCATCCTGTTAGCTTCCTCACAGGGGTTTTCGTGTCCACATTCCTCAAAGTGTTATTGTGAATATAAGCGGGGAGAGGATAATATTAAAGCACCATTTATAGTGAAGTTTTATACACTCATAGAAATGAGGTATTCAGGTGTGACTCACTTATGAACTTAAAAATAAAAAATAAATAGTTCTTAAAACGACCTCCAATTAGGATTTGAGTAGCCTCAACCAACACTCTTTGCTACGGGCAGGACCAGTTGGCCATTTCAACACGTTTTTACAAATAGACAAGATTGAGCTAGAAAAACCTTATATTTAGAAGGCATTTTGTACTGATTGAATATGTGCGTGTACATATATAATTTCTTTAAATCATTATGGAAAATTAACTTCAAACATATACAATGATATAGAGATATTAGTATGAGTTCCCATGAATCCATCTGTAGACTTAACAATCATCAAACACTTGGCCAGGCTGGTCTAAACCTCTGCTTTCCCCCTTTTATATTATTTTGAAGCAAATACTAGAAATATCATTTCTTATGTAAATTTGAAATATGTATCTCTAAAAGACAGGGACTCCCTTTTCAAAAAATCTCAAACAAAATCAGGAATAATTCCTTTTAGCCCTGGCTGGTGTGGCTCAGTGGATTGAGTGCCAGGCTGCAAGCCAAAGTGTCGCCAGTTCGATTCCCAGTCAGGGTGTATGCCTGAGTTGCAGGCCAGGTCCCCAGTAGGGGATGTGCGAGAGGCGACCACACATGGATGTTTCTCTCTCTCCCCCTCGCTTCCCCTCTCTCTAAAAATAAATAAAATCTTAGCCCTGGCTGGTGTAGCTCAGTGGATGGAGCATGGGCTGCAAACCAAAGGGTCGTAGGTTCAATTCCCAGTCAGGGCCCATACCTGGGTTGCAGACCAGGTTCCCAGAGGCGCGTGAGAGGCAGCCACACATTGATGTTTCTCTCCCTCTTTTTCTCCCTCCTTTCTCCTTTCTCTAAACATAAATAAAGTCTAAAAAACCCCCAAAATATAAAAATAAATAAAATCTTAAAAAAAGAATCATTCCTTTTATCATTAAATATCTGATCAGAAATCATCCTTCTCTTTGTATATTTTTTAGGTTTGTTTAAACTGGGATCCAAATAAAGTTCCCATATCATAACTGATTAATATGTTTTTTAAGTCTCTTTAAAGATATAGGTTACCCTTCCCCCTATTACAACCTTGCAATTTATTTTGTAATAGAAAACCTAAATTATACTTTAAAACACTAAATTCAAATGATGCAAGATCATAGCTTGTGTTTTTTTTTAAGATTTCATTTATTTATTTTTAGAGAGAAGGGAAGTGAGGGAGAAAAAGACAGAGAAAAACATCAATGTATGGCTGCCTCTCAGGCACCCCTCCCTGGGGACCTGGCCCACAACTTAGGTATATGCCCTGACTGGGAATTGAACCAGCAACCTTTTGCTTTGCAGTCTGGCGCTCAATTCACTGAGCCACACCAGCCAGGGCATAGCTTGGTCTTAAAGAGTATCAGCAGGAGAGAGTGATCATCCACACTTTCCACCCTTTGTAGTCAAATGCTGATTCACTTACAAGGGAGAAAGAAATAAAAAGACAGCATTGCATTTGTGTTATTAAGGTGCAGGGGTGTTTCTAAGATAGTGTTTTAATATTACAGACCAGTTTTTAAGCACTCTAGAGTCTCCAGAGTTACTCTTTTCATTGGTTTCTAAAGGGCGAAATAAAGCCTTGGAGCTCCTTTTCTGTGGAAGAGCAGGACCTACAGGTACTGCAAAGGGAAACCCCCAGGGCCTGGGGCAGAGAGGCTTCTCCAGGGTCAGGGCGCTGAAGTGCACAAAGGTGAACTGTTCTTTATTAAGGGGCTCAAGGCTTCGAGAAACAGGAGTTTAAAGACATCTGGTTGCTATGTCTGCAGAGAGTAGGAAACAGACACAATCCTTATTTACCTACAGTGTAAAGAAGGGTTTGAGGGACGCCTCTTCTGTCATTGCTGTGATTTCCCATTATCTATTGCAGGGTGGGGTGAGTAGAGGTTCTGCCCTCAAACAGCTTTGGCTGAAGTGCTGGGGTCCCAAGGGGATTAGCCTGCTGGGTGGAAGGGAGAGGGCCCTCTCACCCCCTGCCCTTTGAGTCTTGCTAGTGTATACCCTGCCTGGAGAGAGGGTGCTTCTGGGAAAGCAGCAGAGCAGCTGGGCTGGGCGGTGGGTCAGAGGTCTGGATGACACCAGGGACGCCGGGCCCTGGGAAAGGGGCCAGGCTGGGTGATTTTTCAGGCTATTACGGGCCTCAATATACATTCCTTTCTCCTGTCCAAGTTGGAAATTCCATTGCGCTGAGCATCTGTGTGTGAGCACGTGTGTGGGATGAAGGCACGTAGGGAGAAACTGCAAGGACCCATGTTTGTGGCTTGCCCTGCCCTGAGGTCCCAGCCCCTCAGCCTGGGTCTTTGGCCTGGAAAACTGGATGCAGTGGAGAGAAGGGGCCTCTAGTCCCCTCCTGGCCCATCACAGGGCCACCTTGGAAGGACAGTGTCAGCACATTAAGTGAAAAATCATGCACAAACGAACCTTGATGAAAGGCTTATGGCCAGAGCCAGGCATTTCCATGTGGTTTCATTTCATTCTCACTGCAGTCCCCCGGGGTAGGCGGGGATGGACAGGAGGGAAGCAAGGAGAGGGAGCTTAGTGAGGTTAAGAAACTTTTTTTTTCTTTTTACTGTTGTTCAATTACAGCTGTCCCAATTTTTCCCCTGTTGCTCTCCCCTGCCCTGCGCCGCCCTGTCCTAGTCAGAGGTCAAGCTGAGCACGACTCTAGGCCAGCGATGTTCAACCTCGTTCATCTCGTGGCAAACACGAGCTAATCACTGAAACTCTGTGCCACACACAAAATATATTTTTTGCTAACCTGACAAAAAACAAGGCTATACTTTTGATACATTTACACCAGATGGCTATTGTTGTGTTGGCTGTTATCATTTTTAAGTTTTACAATCTAAGGGAAAAGAGGTCAGAGGCCCTGGCTAAGTAGTCAGGTGCCGCATGTTTTAAAAATTCCTGCAGCACACCAGTTGAAAATTGCTGCTTGAGGCAAATCACTTGGCCTAGAGTTTCAGTTTTGTCTTCTGTAAAGTGGAAATAATAGCACACCCTCCTGGAGAAGTGAATTCAAAGAACAGATGAGCTAATGCATGGAAGGGAGGGGCTATGCACTACCTAAAAACAAGGTAAGAAGGTAAGAAAGCTGGGCACTCAGCACAGACCCTGATATTTTCCTAATAACAAGGTATAATTTCTTTGATGAAATTCTAGTCTATAAACTAGTTTATTTCATGGTAATAATCTCATATCTCTTCTCACAGGATTCAGTAAAGCTCATCTCATCCTGACTGACAAAAGTAAGTGAGGCCTCTACAGTCCTGATTTCCCCGAGGTAGCCTCTGTGTGAAAAGGGGCTACACACTGCTGCAGGGGCTGCCTATGCCTCAGAGGCGGGGTAACTTTACTCTCTGTTGTCACCAGCAACTTTCAGCCATGTCCTGGGCACAAATTAGTCTCCTGACAAACACACTTCCCCCCTGCCCCAATTCCTGCCCGTATCCTTCATGTTCAAGCTTGTTTCACTCATTTAATTCTATACTCCAAAAAAAATTTTTTTTATTCATTCTGCAAATTTCCAGGCTGTCCAGATTCTGGGAATACAGGACAGACTTGGTCCTGCCCTCCTGGAACTCATGTAGTTTCATGGGGCAACAGCAAACCCATGCAAACAAGTAAAAAAACACTGTGATCAGTACTAGGAAAGAAACCAAGAGCTGCAGCAGAGAGAGAATGGTCAGGAAAGGCCTCTCCACGGTGGAAACCAAAAGGCTAATAAGGAGCCAATCCCCATGGTGGGACTGGAGACACACCAGGCAGAGCAAACGGCTTGCACAAAGGAGTGGAGGTGGGCTTGGCAAGGTTGCTTAGAGCAGGGAAACAGGGAGAAGCTCAGAGTGTAAGGAGAGGTGACCGACCAGGGGCCAGACCATGCAGGGCTTCGTGGACTGTGGCGAGGGGTTTGAGTGTAAAGACCGCAATGAGAAGCCATGGAAGCTTTTTATAAAAAATTGTGGCAAAAATTCACATAACATAAAACTCACCGTTGTAATGTGTATTCCTATAACTCTGCCAACCTTGCCCCCACCTTGGCTCTGGCAACCATTAATTTGCTTTTTTCTCTATAGATTTGCCTGTTCTAAATATTTCATGTAAACAAAACCATATAATATATGGCCTTTTGTGACTGACTTCTTTCATTTAGTGTAATGTTTTCTAGGTTCATCATGTTGTAGCATTTATCAGTACATCATTACAAGCTTTTTAAAGGGCGTGTGGGAAGCAATCTGATTTACCTTTTAGGATCACTTTCACTGCTGTGCAGAGAACGGACAGGAGAAGCCAGAGTGTTAAGTGGGCACATGCATTAGACGCTGTTGCAATGGGGTGGGGGGAGATGACAGTGACCTGGAAATGCGGCTGCAGGGGCAATGGAAAGAGGGGGCATGTTTGAATTATTTTATAGGTAATGTCGACAAGACCTGCTGGCTGATGGATGGGCGGAGAGGGAAGTGTAGGGCCAAGTCCCCAGGAAGTTCAGGGCAGGGGAAACAGGTATGGGGGAGACCAAGAATTTATTTGGGTATGTTAAGGTTGAGATAGCTAATTGGAGATGTTAATTAGGTGGTAGAAATTCGAATGTGGGAATTAGTGGGAAAGTCAGAGCTGGAGATAATAACTCGAGGGTCATCAGCCAGAAGACAGTCTAAATCCAGGGGAGTATGTGTTAAATCGCATGCATTATAATAAAGCAATTTGCACCCCCAAGGGTGACCAAGAGTAAGAGGTCAGTAAATCTGATAGCTCTCAGCTCCCAGCTAATCGGAATTTCTGCATTTGAATGAGTACTCAGCATTTACAAAGACAGAAGGCAGCATCCTCAAGGTCTATTCAGAGTCACCAACCTCACTTAACAGGCCTCTTTGCATTTCTATTGCCACTCCAGTCAGTCCCTCAAGGGCCCCAACAACCGGTAACTCTCACTGGGGGTGTTAAGTGCCTTTCAATAAAAAAAAAAAACAACGAACCAAGTGGGACCAAGGCCTGCTTTGTTCATTGAGATCACTCACACTGAAGAAATCAAACTCACTCATAACTTGTCCTTACACTGTTATGCTTTCAAGTGATGTGACTCTCCCTGGACAATGCACACTCCTATGTCGGTGGTCATCCTAACTGCTAACAAAAAGTCTCTGGAAGGAGGCCTGTAAACCGAACGAAACACCTGACCAAGCGGGTCCACTTTTGCTCAAATAGCAGCAACGGGGCCTGGTCCCCACATGGGCACAGTGGGAGGGGGAGGAAAGTACACGCTTCCCACAGTCGTCTGTCCTCTGTTGTCTACTCCTGTTTATTTCAGTCACTGTAAAGCACCAGTGCGGGAACTCTGGCAAATAAGCTGAGGCTCAGGAGGAAGGAAATGTCCTTGAACCCTCCCATCAAAGCCATTCTCCCTTTGCTAAACTGACCCCTTAGCCAACTTGGGGCGCCCACTGGCAATACCTCTAATAAATCCCTGGCACTGGAGCTGCCTCAACAACTTCAGGGCAGAGGGCTCGTTTTCTCATCTCCTGGCCCTGGCTGGTCCCCTCGCTCACTCACCGAATGAATGCCTGGCAGGAGCCCACCCTGACCTAGTGCTTGCATTCAACAAAGGAGGCTCATCCCCTGGCCTGTGACGGAGCCTTAATCCACTTTGCCCTGACACCCAGGCCTAAGCCCTTCAGCCAAACATCTATGTGGCTCCTGTTCTCCTCAGGATCTTAGTACATCTGCACAAAATTTAAAATATTAATACTTATTTTGAAAAAAAAAAACAACAACCACCCTTGACTTGGAGCCCAAACATTGCCACTGAGTAGCAAGCAATGTTGAGTTAGTCGCTCGGCCTCTCTGTAGAAAGTGACGATTGAACTCCACCGATAAAGCACTTCCAAATCATATGCAAATCAATGCTCCACAAACCTTTTTAACCTCGCTATCCTGGGACAGGTGGCCTTTATGGTACAGCGTCTCTCCCATCAAAAACATCTCTTTGATCAAAAACAGAAAACACACTGATAGCCGAAAAAGTTTCCTGTGGCCTTCTGTCATACTATATGAGGGAAACCCCAGCAGATTTGACGTAAAAGTGACTATGAAATGTACAGAAATCAGGAAAGAAAACTGACCCTTCAAACATTTCTCGAGACATTCCACCCTACAGGGAACGCAATCAGGTGCTGGCAATAGAAGCATTTCGGAGAAATAGACAGCTTCAAGAATACAACAGCAAACAGCACTACCTATTAAAGGTATAGGCAGAGATAAAACTTCCTTTGAGATCCTAGGGAATGAATGAACATATGGGTTTTGAAATACGATCAATTTAAACACCCACCCATAATATAGGCAAACTTCTATTAATTTATGTTTACAGTAATCCTAAAAGGCTTAAATAACTTATTTTTAAATTGTACACTGCAATCTAAAGGAACCAGAATCTCATAAAGTTTTTTAGGTCCAAATATCCAATTGAGAGGAAAAGATCAATTCAGAACATGAAATGTCCTAAATTATGATACTGAAGTAAACAGCATAACCCAGACTGAAAATTCTATGGGTCAAATGACCTACTTTCTTTCCACAAGTAAATGCAAGAAAGAAAAATCCAAGTGAGATGGGAAGGAAACTTACAGATTAAAGTCATGAGACTGGGGTGGGCTGGGCAGGGGACAGCAAGGGGCGAGGATCAGGACAGGTGTGATGAACAATAAAAAAAGGTTATCAGACTTACCAACTATCACCACAATGTGTAAACTTTACTTACCCTGGTTCACATAATCTGCAAAAATAAATTAAACATTCGGAGGTTACATTGTCTGATGTCTGCGACGACACAGGAAGAGAAAGTGGAGGCACAGAGAAGGCGTCCTGGGAAAACACTGGCAGACGGTGAAGCTGGGGGACAGACAGATGGGACTCATTCCGCAGCTGACCCTGAACAACGTAGGTCTGAACCGCACGGGCCCGCTTCTACATGGATTTTTCTTTGTTTAGGTTTTATTTATTTATTTTTAGAGAGAACGGAAGGGAGGGAAACATCCATGTGCTACAAAAACACCGATCAGATGCCTCTCGCACGCTCCCAACAGGGGGCCTGATACTAAACCCAGGCACGTGCCCTGACCAGGAATCAAAGGAGTGAGTGACCTCTCCCTTTGCAAGATGATATCTCAACCAGAGTGACACCAGTGAAGGCAGAGTTCTTTTTGCAGTAAATACCTGTTTATCCATTTATTCTTGAATCCTCACCTGAGGACGTGTTTCCATTGACTTTAGAGAGAGGAAGGGGGAGACAACAGAGAAACACACCCATGTGAGAAGCATCAACTGGTTGCTTCCGTCTGCACCCCAACCAGGGATCAAACCAGCAGTCTAGGTGTGTACCCTGGCTGGGATTTGAACCAGCAACCTATTGGTGCACAGGCGAGTACTCCAACTGAGGCACCTGGCCAGGGCCTGTGTTTAATGCACAACTGGGGACCTGCAGATGTGAAGGGATGACTGTATGCATTGACCTACACTATTTTACAATACACAGGGAACACGAGCCTCTGTGGGTTTTGCTCTATGTAGAGAGTCCTGGAATCAATCCCTCAGGAACACTGAGGGATGATGAAAGTCCTGGAGGAGTCAAAAGTTACACAAGGATTTTCAACTGTGTGTAGGGGGTGTCGGCTCCCCTAACCCCTGCAATGTTCAAGGGTGAACTGTACTCTCCTGTCTACGTTTGTATGTTTGAAATTGTCCGTGATACAAAGAAAAAGAGGAGAAAAAGAGAAAAATGACAAAGAACCTATAAAGTTTAAAATTATACAAGCAGGTAGAGTCTGTGAGCTTAAATGAAAAGTTTTGTATACACCTTTGCTGTGCTTAATTTTCTATTTCTATTATACTGTTTAATTGTCCACTTCTCTTGTTCAAAAGGCAATTGCTCTGTGAGTATGGAATTAGAGAGAGAAAAGACAATTAAATTTTTTTTTTTCCTTTTGGCCCTGCCTGGGTAGCTCAGTTGGATGGAACATCCCCCCATACACAAAAAGGCTGTGGGTTCGATCCCTGGGCAGGGCACATACCTAGGTTGCAGGTTTGATCCTCATTATGGGTGCATATGGAAGGCAACCAATTGATGTTCTCTCTCCCTTTCTCTCTCAAATCAAGAAACATCCTTCCTTGGTCGAGAATTTAAAAAAAAAACCTAAAATTTGTTTTTTCTTTTTAGTAACATGTAGACTCCTATATCCCCAATGGGGCTGTACTGTTTTTATTTCTTTTTTCCAACGAGCTGTTCACAAATTCTACATTGTTCTGCATAGACGCCACTACCTTTTTTCCCCTCTCTTTGATTCCATTCATTCATTCATTCTTAAACTTAGACTAATTTATTTTTATCTTTCCCAGACAAACTATTTCAATCTTGATTTCATGCCTTGGGCCACCACCCACCATCTGATGAGACAATTTGCTAGGTCTTAAAGTAATAATGCTTTCTATAAATCTGCATACTCATGTCATATTTAGAATCTATCATCTAATTTTTTGAGCATTATATACATTGAATCCATTTATTATCTCAAGGTGTTCCTGTAAACTACATCCACTGAAGGACTGTTGAAGCAGGTGTTTTCTTATATAAAATTAAATAATTAGGAGTTGTATTCCTAACACTGAGCAGCAAATGATGGAAATAACTAGCCTTGTGCGTGAGTGTGGCGCGGGTTCAGAGGCAGCGCTGTGTAGGAGGTTCAGAACACTAATGCTAGAGCCAGAACGCCTGGGTTCAAATTCTGATGCTCTGCAGCCATGTGAACGTGGAAAAGTCACCTTACTGGTCTGTGCCTCAATTTCCTCAACAGTAAACCCTACTTTATGGGGCTGTTTAGCAGGATTAAGAGTAGAGTATTAAATTGATTAATATTTGTAAAGTATTTAGAACAATGGCTGGCACACCATAAACATTATATAATCTAACATAGTGTACAGTAGTGACATAAGCTTGAATGGTAAGTACACAAGTGTACATCTGTTTTATTAATTAAAATACAATTAAAAACAAAATTATTTTATAGTCTAAGTCTGAAATGAGCATAGAATATTATAGCAACTAGGATCTGAAATGTATCATAAATTAAACATCTAATACAAAAAAAGCACAATTCCACTTAATCACTGGCTGTGTCAATCAGGGAATAGTCTTAGTATGTGACCTAAAACTAATAGGTAACCTTAGCAGACATTTACAAGTATTTGAAACCTTTTAATAATACACTGCTTTCACAGGGGAAGAGGCTCTGGGGAGGCCATTTAAATTTTCTCTCATCCATCGATCTCTCTCTCTCAAACCAGTGAACATACATCCATGGGTGAGGATTAAAGAACAAACACACACGCTTTACTGGGACAACCATAAAAATCTGAACAGGACTGCAATCATTCTAAATATTACTACACTGAATTTGATAACTGCATTGTGGTCACACAAAATAATATTGTTTTAGGGGATTAAACTGAAGTATTTATGGGATTAAACTCCCATATGAGATTTATGAGATTAATCCGGATGTTGGCATATAACTCTCAAATTATTAAAAAAAAAGAAAAAGAAAAATACAGAGAGAGGGGCAAAACAACCATCATAAAATGTTACCAATATATAAATTTAGATCAAGGATATGTGGGTACTCAGCCCTGGCTGGTATGGTTCAGGGGACTAAATGCTGGCCTGCATACTGAAGGTCGCCAGTTGGGTTCTCAGTCAGGACACATGGCTGGGTTGTGGACCGGGTCCCCAGTTGGGGGCGTGTGAGAGGCAACCAGACACATGTTAACTCTTGCACATGGATATTTCTCTCCCTCCCTTCCCTGCTCTCTAAAAATAAATAAATAAGATCTTTTAAAAAAGGATGTAAGGGTATGTCCACTGTTTTCTCTTGTACATTTTTTCAAGGTTACAATTTTTAAGAACGAGCTGGACAAAGAGTCTTAGTTTTAAAGTTGTACATAGAAAAAACTCCACTACAGTTATAGCACCACATATTTACAGAAACGGTGAAGGCAAAAAGCACACAAATGTCTAATTTTAAGTAGTAATGATACACTGTTAGCCCACACCTCCCTTAAAAAAGAATTAAGTTCACAGTGGGAAATTATTTCCTAGATGTAGAACTTAAGTCTATAGAACAACTCTTTCATATTGTCACATAGATGTAATTATATATGTACTCAGAAACAAAGCTGAGACATAATTTAGTGTTCTCAAAAACAAGTCTAGAGGCAGACAAAATACTGCCTACGTGTGGTGAACAAAGAGAGGTATCTATTTCCCAGAAAAAGTAACTACTACAAATCCTCAGAATTGTTACTCTATAATCGGACAGGCAAGATCCACTGTTCAGTGACTTTTTGAGTAATCATTTACCGAACACTGATTATGTGTCCGTGGTTCTTGCTTAGTGTAGGGAGAGGGTAAGACACAGCCTTGCCTTGAGGAACTCAGCCTGCAAGAGTCTCCTGTCAATATATCTCAATTAAAAAAAAAGTCTCTTTATATCCTAACAAAATCCTTAATTTCTACATTTAGTAACAGATTATAGGCACCCTAGAAACAATTTGCAACTAGTATTTAACAGCAATTAAAATTGTCTACTTTAAGCACCAGCAGTTTGCTTTCATAATATTTACAATCAAAAACATTAAACTGTCCTGGCTGGTGTAGCTCACTGGATTGAGCAAGAGCTGTGAACCAAAAGGGTCACCACTTCGATTCCCAGTCAGGGCACAGGCCTGGGTTGAGGGCCGGGTTCCCAGTGGGGGCCATGTGAGAGAGAGGCAACCACACACTGATGTTTCTCTCCTTCCCCTCTCTCTAAAAATAAATAAATAAAGTCTTAAAAAAAATCATGAAACTTTACAATAGACTTTATAAGGATCCTATACAGACCATCTGTCAAAAATATAGAAGTTTGAGGGAACTGGCCTACCCTGGCCTCTCCCTGCTCCAAGGCCTCTCCTTGTTCGGTCCCTGCCCAGGCAAGCTAGGTTTCCCTGCTGGAGCCACCTTCAAGTGCAACTCAATCAGCAGTCCTGAAGAGCAAGGCGTCCGTGTGTGAGCTAAATGCCACTGAATTAGAGTTTTCGCTGAAATACAAATTTATTTTCGATAAAAAAATTCACTAATCAATCTGAGATTTGTCTCTTAATTATAGGTTCTTAGAAATAAAACCACAAGCCAGAATCTAAAAAGCATCAAAATCCTGAATAATCTCTTAACCCTCATAAAATGGATCTCTAAAACAGGATTCGCTACTCTAGAGCTCACAGCTTTTTTAAAAAAGCTTAGGAACCCACAATTTTATGTCTGGATTTCTACAAGTAATTCTTGAATGGTTCCACAGAAATTATAACAAGGGAGTACACATTGTGGAGATCTGCATGTTTCATTTCTGCTGAGAAATACTGTATCGATACCTATGGTTTACATTCCGAGTAAAAGGTTTCACTATATAAAGCAAGCATGACAGTTAGTTACATGCTGTTCTCTTTGGTGTTTCTTTTCTCTCAGGATTAAAGACCGAGAATGATGAGAACACGTTTGTTAACTACCAGAGCTGTAACTCAAGTTTACCTAGAGTGCCTGACCTACATGAAGCTTTCTTTTCTCTAATGCCAATTAAGTTAAACAATCAAAATTCTGTAAATCTGGGCTCTAGAATCACACTTGAACTTACATTTTATGTACCACAATTTATAGGAAATTTTAAAAAGTATTGTAACCCTTCAAGTTAAAACAGGTTTTATAAGATTTACTCAACAGAGACTTTTATGGCTCAGAAGTGTTTCAAGTTACTTTTGGGAAACTTAATTCATCACCTGAAAGAATGATTTCACTTTAACAAAAATAAATTTGAGTTTATTTTCAAGAAACAAAAGTATCTCTTTCTTCTACATAAAACCGTTCATTTGGCCTAAATCCCAAGAGTTAAAAGGAGAAATTCTACGGTCAATCAACCTTTTAAACTATTTTTTGAAGACGCACACACACACACACTTTGCTATTTAGTAATGTTTTTATAACCTAAATTATCAACTAATCTAGAATGAGAGATAATGTATAGAAAAGGTATTCTTCAATGCCTGGGGAGGAAAACATGGCAGAAGACTAGCACATGCCTGTACTAGCACCCCTCCCTGCCCTGCTTGTGGAATTGACCTCTGCTGTCACCCATGAGCTGGGACAGCTTCTGATTCTGATAAAACTACCTTCTCCCCAGAATCACTGTTTCAACGGTGATTTTTTATTAAAAGAACTTTTTAAAACACATGGTAAGAAATTTGACTTTTATAAGTATCACAAATAAATTTACTTAAAATTAGTTCAGTTACATATTTTCTAAAAGTTTCAGAACCTCTCCCCACCAACGTCCGTGAACTAGAATACGCTTGCATGAACCGTGCAGTCCAACTTAGGAGCATCAATAAGCGATGGTCCAGGTACTGACACATTTCTCGTCGCTGAGACAGTCACAAATGAAACGCATCTCTTGCCTGGATGAGCAGGAGGAACTCACTTTTAAAAGAGCTTCATAAAATGTTTATGAAAGAGAACTGGTAATATCAGAAGAGCTCCAGTACTTCAATTGAATATAATTCTCTACTATTCTTTTCTTGATTTAATTTCTGCAGCTCACGAAAACTTACTTCAATCTTGTTGAGCTCGGAACAAATGCATATCTAAAGAAAAAAATTTCAGAACAACTTTTACTATGACTTCTACATACGAACAACCTTTCCATGATTACTTACAACTATTCCAAGGAAAAAAATAAAGAGTAAGTTATAATTTAGGTGACACCTGGATACAAACAGAATTCAGTACGTATAAAAGAAAATCACACACCTGAGATTTCACAAACTTGTAAAGACTTAACAGTAGCTTTTTTGCTTCTGGTATCATTACCACAACAGTAAAATTAGCATCTAGAAGGAGGCATATCCAATCCATAATCTGAAGATAAACAAGAAAAAGGAGAGGTAAGATTTTAAATTCAATTTTAGGTTAGTTCATTTTGCAAAGTCTGTGATTATATCAAACAGTTATAAAAAAATAACTCTTCTTTACAAAAATCAGAAAATTTTAGTTTAGCAATAAGAGAATTTCTAAACAATATAAAAAGGCTCTTTTCTGCTTTGATACTTGTCATTTGACAAGCATAAAACATCTTTTTCATAGTATTCATCGGTTTAAAAAAAGCCACAGTGATATTTAATCCAAGGGAAAGTTAGTACTTATCTTTTTATTTGAAATTTTTTTTGATGATTACTGGCAGTTCTCTCCTATCCTGAAATATATACTATACCCACAGAATAGGGTGTTGAGTATTAAGGATGAGCTACAATGAACAGAAGTAAAAACTTTATGATATAGTTATTAAAATATCCTATGGAGTTCTGCATTTCCAAAGAGTATAGTTAACATGCAAATATCACTGTCACGAAAAAGCATTAAGGAAACCAATGATCTATTGGGGGGTGGGGCGGAGAAAAGCTGATCCCTATGAAATTCCTTACACCAAAATAGATTTTATATACATTAAAGAGTTAAACACAGAAAAGGAAACCATGAATGTATTAGGGAAAAAATAGTGTGGCTATTTTTTAAAAAAAAAAGATTTTATTTATTTTTAGAGAGAGAAGGGAGGGAGAAAGACAGGGAGAGAAACATCAATGACTGGCCGACTCTCGCACACCCCCAACTGGGGAACTCGGCCCGCAATCCAAGCATGTGCAACAAGGAATGGAACTGGAGACTTTTCGGATGGCAGGCTGGTGCTCAATCCACTGAGCCACACCAGCCAGGGCAGTGTGACTATTTTATACTTTAGATAGGAAAGGGAATTAAGCATGACATAGCTACAAAGAAACCGTAAAGAAACGTTTAATAATTTTGATAGCATAAGTATTAAAAACTGATGTATGGCAAAAGAACACTAAAGAACACTAAAGAGGCCCTGGCCAGGTAGCTCCATTGGTTTGAGATCATCCCGATTTGCCAAGGTTGTGGGTTTAAATCGTGGTTAGGGCACATACATGAACCAATCAATGAATGCACAAACAAGTGGCATAACAGGCCAATATTTCTCTCTCTTTTAATCGATTAAAAAATAACACTAAAGAGAATAAAAAGCCAACTGATAGGAAAAAGTATTCCTAATGTATTTGATTAAAAAAGGGCTAATTTCATTAACATACAAAGAATTCTTTAAATTTTTTTAAATTGCTGAAACTGGGACTAAATCTACAAATAATTCTTTATAAGCCAAAATGAAAAAGACATGAAATGCAATAGAAAAACGGACAAAGATCCCAACACTTTACAAAAAGGAAAATAAATAGGCAAGAAAAGACGGTCTACCTCTCTCACTATCAAAGAAAATGCAAATTAAAATAGAGTACCATTTGTTACTTATCTGATTGGCAAAGAGTAAAGCCTCAGACCTTGGTGGCAGTAGTACGTATTGTCACAACCCTTCAGAAAGGTAGTTTGACATTTTCAAAACAAAAAATGTAGCCCTGGCTGGTGTGGCTCAGTGGGCTGAGCACTGGTCTGTGAACCAGTCTGTGAACCAAAGGGTTACTGGTTCCATCCCAGTCAGGGCGCATGCCTGGGTTGCAGGTCAGGATCCCACTAGGGGGCACGCGAGAGGCAACCACACATTGATGTCTCTCTCCCTCTTTTTCTCCCTCCTTTCTCTAAAAATAAATAAATAAAATATTTAAAAAAAAAAAAAGAATCAGGAACTTGAGATAAATTTTAAGTTCTTTAGTGTAGAATCATAACTTTAAAAATCTATCTGCCAAATTGAGAGACGCTCCCACTCCCCCAGTGGCTTGTATACAGGATGAGGAGGGAAGTTCGCACGGACCCGCAGACAAGGAGAAACCAGTTACTGAATTCCAGGTCCTACACTGTAGGTGAACTTTTGAAACAGCACCAAACAAAATTTAAAAAATTACCCACCTGGTTCAGGGTTGGAGGGTGTATTCCAGGAAGAGTCATAGTAGCATTTTCACTACACTTCAAATACAGGAAATACAGATACTGCAGAAACAGCTGGGTGGGAAAATAAAAAGGACAACTTACCACTTTGACAGAAAAATGTTCTCTCGCTATAAAGCTTACAACTAAGAGTCTAAAAGGAATTTTAAGAGGCTACTAAATTTGACTGAGGACACAAAAAATGCATAAAATGCAGTCCCTGCCATCAATGAGTTTACCTGATTTGGAAGTGATGAATGGATAAATGCTAGGAGCTTATTCTGTTTACAAATAATACGTAGAGAAGAGAGACTACTTCTCTGAGCAATTCTTTTTAGTGTCTACTCATACATAACTTAGGTTGAGTAGCCTGGCCTTCAGGCTTGGCACCAGGAACATGCTAAGGTCTGCCACCCAAAAATCACTATAGTCTCCTAAGCGATGACTTTTCATGACGAGAGCTGGGAAACCCCTTATTCACAGGAAGGAAAGTAATCTTCTGAATGCCCTAAAAGCTGTCAGAGTAAAGCGGCGGGATTTATGGGGGAAAGAAAACTACAGGATCTGTAAGAACACTTACAGTGATATGTTGTGCTGGGATGTCTTTCAAGTGAGGCAGAAGAAAGGTTTCACTATATGCAGAACGAAGAACTGCATTTCTACATAGGAATAAAGGAAAATCTTATGCCAATAAAGAGGCTTTCCTACTAAAATTATGAATAATTCCCTTTCCCAATCATTTTTAAAAATTTATAAGAAAGGTTTGCTTATCTAAGAGTTCTATCTCTGAACATCCTCCTAATCACTAGAGATCATCCTGAATAATTCACTATGATAAGTAATTGACATTTATTCAGACTACCAACTTTAGAATTAATAGAGGTTCTCCCTCAGGATAGCTTCTTAAACAAGAAAACAGGCTGCCCTGGCTGGTGTGGCTCGGTGGGCTGAGTGCTGGCCTGCAAACCACAAGGTCGCCACTTTAACTCCCAGCCCAGGCCCGAGCCTGGGTTGCCAGCCAGGTCCCCACCTGGGGGCATGTGAGAGGCAACTGATCAATGTATCTCTAGCACATCAATGTTACTCTTCCTCTCTTTCTCCCTTCCTTCCCCTTTCTCTAAAAATAAATAAATAAAATCTTTAAAATAGAAAGCTATTCAAAAATAAAGAAAACAGGTTTAACTAAGTTGTTTTAACATACCATTGAATGCACTCCATTTTTAAACGGAAACTGAATAAAAACTGTCAAGAAAAAGCCCTAATTACTCTTCAGATGTTGCCTGGCATTTGGCTCTCGCTCCAGAAAGAGGCAATACAGGGGAATGTTTCGAAGGATACAGCAGAGCTGCTCGTTGTGGTGTCACAGGGCACGAGGCGGTCTCCTCAGCTGCGTCCTGAGGCTTTCCCTTTAATGCTCTCTTGCAGTCACCACAGTTTTCTTCTTCAGGATTGAAGCCGTTCTGGAGAATTTCGGTTTGTGCTTCCATTTTCTCGTCATGTGCAGCACCAATATAGTCAGAAACCGACTCCATATTGACACTTGCCTCTTGAAGAGTGTCATCACCGATGCTATCGTGTTAATTAAAGCAAAAACATCTCATCACTCTTTGAACTTACTGGAAAAGTTCTCATTTCCTAAGGGTTGAAAGTTTTAGAAATCAAATAACATAAGGGATTAAAAACGCAGTGAAGGAAAGAGCCACTGGCTCCTACCTTACCTCAAGAAAACCTTTAAGCAAGCACAGGTGACTGCCTCAGGAACGTCAGGGAACTGCTGCAGGCAGAGCTGTAACACCTGCACGTCTGTCCTCTCTAAGGCAACCTCCATCAAGCCAGGGCACAAGCTAAGAAACATGTATCGTCTTTACACATTAAGAAAAATCTCAACTGCAAATACTTTATAAGCTGTTTCAGAGTATGAGAATCAGAACCGTAAAAAACAAGGTAAAAACAGTTATGCATGTAGAAACTGGTGCACAAACATTTACCTGTAAGAAAGCACATGCATTTGGACAAGCTGCATCAAAGAGTTTCGGGGATAGAAGGATGGCTCTGTTTTACATCTTCCCAGAAGTCCTTGTACTACGTCCCCGATGACAGTATGAAAGTCAGGTGTTCGCTTAGTAGCCAAAAATTTACGTAGTTCTACTTCAATATGTTTTTCTGGATCTTTCTGAAAGGGGAGAAGAATTCAGTCTGGTACCTTAATAAATGTCACTCTGAACTTAAAAGTGTCCTACTCAACACTAAAAAAAAAAAAAAAAAAAAAAAAAAAAAAAAAAAAAAAAAAAAAAAAAAAAAAAAAGGCCCTGGCTGGTGTGGCTCAGTGGATTGAGCGCGGGCTGGGAACCAAAGGGTTGCCGGTTCGATTCTCAGTCAGGACACATGCCTGGGTTGCGGGCCACGTTCCCCAGTGGGGGCCAAGTGAGAGGCAACCACACATTGATGTTTCTCACCCTCTCTTTCTCCCTTCCTTCCCCTCTGTCTAAAAATAAATAAACTCTTAAAAAAAAAGATTTTATTTATTTATTTTTAGAGGAAGGGGTAGGGAAGAAGAAGGGAAGAGAAACATTGATGCAAGAGAGAAACATCAACTGGTCGCCTGTTGCACACGCCCCAACTGGGGACTAAACTCACAACCCAGCCCTATGCCCCGACCAGGAATCAAGCCAGCAACCTTCTGCTTTGTGGGATGATGCCCAACCACTGAGCACCCTGGTCATGGCAACACTTTTTAAAGTCACTAACAGCAGTCATGCATTACTTGAAACTGGACTTGATTTACAGTTTGCTGCAGAAAGACAAACGGCAAGTTAAAAAAAATAAAAATAACCCAAGGGTTTAGAAATCAAATCTTTCAGAGGCTAAATCACAAACGTACTCAATGGGAAGTTGAGTAAGATATTGCTGAGGACACCACCCTCACACAGAATGCTTAGTGAGGCAAATAAGCCAGTATGGCGTCACTCTGACAACCTGGAGGCGCACAGGTGTTTGCTGGAACTATAAAAATGATCATAAAATAAGACAGAATAAAAAGTAAACAGGATTTCTTTTAACCGCTTGAGTTAATTTTCCTCATTTCTAATATTTTTAAATATACCTTTATGGTTGATAAAAGTTGTTCGGATGCTGGAACCTCTGGCTGTACATTTGCTTCCATTTTCCTTCTTCTTAACTGTAATTAAGTAAACTGATTAGGATCGTAAAACAGTACAAAAGCTCCAGTATACATTTAGAAGAATATAATGCATCCCAAAGATACTAGCAAACTTACGTTCTAATCAAGTTTTTGTAATAGTTTCTTGTGTTATAGTGAAAAGTGGGTTTATTTCTACTTTTGACATAAATATCTTTAATAAAGATTTTTTTGTTTCATTTATTTACATTTGAGTCTTTTTAAAAAAAATCCTCACCCAAGGACTTCCCTATTGATTAGAGAGAGAGAAGAGAGGGAGAGAGAGAAAGAGAGAGAGAAACATCTATGTGAGAGAGAAACATCAATCAGCCCCTTATATGTGCCCTGATCAGGGACCAAACCTGCAACCTAGGGGGCTGTGCCCTGACTGGGAATCGAACCTGCAAACTTCTGGTTTATGAGATGACTCTCCAACAAACTAAGCCATACCTGCCAGGGCCCAGTCTTTTTTTTTTTTTAATCTTATTTATTGATTTGAGAGACAGCAAGAGAGAGAGAGTGTGTGTGTTGGTTGACTCTTACATGTGCCCTGGCTGGGGACTGAACCCACAACCTTGTCATATGGGGAAAGGGCACAGGGTGACAGGAGGCAGAACTCAGGCAAGCTTCCCTTGAGACCCAACGGGCCGCAGTACCAGTCTGTGGCCTGGTTTTGGGGACCCTTGCTCTAACCAACTAGGCCACCGGCCAGGGCCTTATTTACTGTTTTTTAAACACAAAATAAAATCTTTATACTCAGGAAGATATTTTTAGTAATTGTGAACTGGCCTGTTTTGACACCCAAAAACATGTCCATAAAAATTATCTACTAGGGCCCTGGCTGGTGTAGCTCAGTGGATTGAGCGCGGGCTGGGAACCAAAGGGTCGCTGGTTCGATTCCCAGTCAGGGCACATGCCTGGGTTGCGGGCCAGGTCCCCAGTGGGGGGCACATGAGAGGCAACCACACATTGATGTTTCTCTACTTCTCTTTCTCCCTCTCTAAAAATAAATAAATTCTTAAAAAAAAAATTATCTACTAGGATATGCATGTCATTTTTGGATAAAGGCTGTCAGGTTATCGAGTTCAAGATTTACTAATTAACAAAATAGAAACAGATTCATAGGTACAGAGAATAGACTGACAGCTGCCAGAGGGGAGGGTGTTGGGTGGCTGGGTGAAAAGGTGAAGGGATTAAGCAAAAAACAAACAAACAAAAAACTCCCCCCCAAAAACCTCACGGACACATAACAGTACAGTGATTACCGGAGCAAAGGGGGCAGTGGGGTGGGAGGAGGCAGAAGAGAGTAAAGGGGGGAATAAATGGTGAACACACAATACAATATACAGAGCATGTATTACAGCATTGTACACCTGAAACCAACATAATTTTATTAACCAATGTCACCCCAATAAATTCAACAAAAAAGATTTAAACTGCCCTGTCACTAAGATCAAAGCTGTAAGAGTTGCACAGATACGAATCACCCAAACAGTTCAGCCTTTTCTGTCTCACAATATTTGCACTGACACTTGTATTTCAGCTGCCAAACTTACCACTCTCTTTGATGACTCTGAGTTCTGGGATCCAAGTCCGTATCCCTGGGAGGTTTCCCAGTTTACAAAATGAGGCACGGTGTGAGTGCCTAAGAAAACACAAAACACATGATTTCTAGAATTCTTTGACCTATGGTATTTTCCCAACCAATCAATGAAAAACAAAAAACCACCACTTATGCACAATTCAGGCAAGGCTTTAAAGTTCATTTAATTCTCCTGACAACCCCAGGTCAGTAAGTCATAGTACAGTAAAAGGCTATGTGCCCAGGAACACCGAACCAGAGAGGAGACCGCGGTAAGCCAGGACTCTCTCACTGTCCCTAAAGTCAGAAACACTTGTGTTCAAAACCACAGCGTAGCTCGTTAGCCTGTGGCAATACCTGCAATGTGAATGGACTGTTCCCAAGGTAGATAGATACCTGGGGTCAAGAAAATTTCAATAAGCAGTGGCAAATTTCAACATTAAGAACAGGCTCTGTAAATTGATGGTTGTAGAAACATCAAACTGGAAGTGAATAAAATGGTTTATATGAATAAAACAAACTAGTAAGTTCCTACCTGGGTCCTGACTGTGCTTGAGTTTTCCGAGAGCACCTGCCAGCGACGACACTGCACACTTGTATGGAATCACAGACAGAAATTTCCCATGAAGCATAAACAAACTGTCTCCGTAATACCAGAGCTACAAAAAAAGTTATCAAAGATGTAATCACTTTCTCTTCTACGACCTGATGCAACAAAGCCATAGAACTTACAACAATAACTTGGGGTGTAAGCAATCTTAATATAAAATACAAGGCCAGCACCAAGTTAAGCCACTTTCTAGAATAATCTCATGTACAATTTATTAATTTGGTAGGTTTACATAGCTCTTATTTTTGCCCACATCTGAATGAAACATAATTTAAAAGACACTCTTATCTCATAAAAATCTGATCAATATAGACATTGTTTAAAATTAACATGGTCATAAATATACATCTATTAACATGACAATTAACAAGGCTACTGTGACAAGGGCAGACTCTCATGATGTATTAAATGAAACAGGTATAGCAATAAAAAGCTCAAGGGAACATGGAAATCAAAATTAAGTTTGTTAAAGCAGAAGAACTGTGAGTGGTTAATTTTGTCAAAATTATTTGTTTAGCCCTGGCTAGTGTAGCTCAGTGGATTAAGCACGGGCCTGCAAACCAAAGCGTCAATGGTTCGATTCCCAGTCAGGACATATGCCTGGGTTGCGGTGGGGGGTGTGCTAGAAGCAACCACACATTGATGTTTCACTCCCCCTCTTTCTCTCTCCCTTCCCCTCTCTCTAAAAATAAATAAATAAAAGTTTTAAAAAATTCTTTGTTTAAATAAATTAGAACTAAATCGTATGATGAGAAACGTCATCTCCGTATCCTTTCACAATCATAAGTCCTATTACCTTGACTTACACATTTGTGTATGAACGCTCATTCACGAACAGCCAACGCTCACTGCGCACCTTTGCTAGACAGTGACGACACAAGGGAGAACCAGACAGACAAGGAACCCTGCCTTAGGAAGTTCACGGTCTAGTCTGTGTAAGTTTAATCTTCAAGTGTTCTTATGTAACTTCGTGATAATGACAAACATATAACCTAAAAGACCAATTTAACTAGCTATAATTTAGTCTTACATAAGGAAACAACCAAATTAAATATAATCTTTCAAGTAAAAATATCTCTCTTATTTTAATCACAAACTGAAAGCACTCTCCCTCCCGGGAGCACACCCACACCTTTCTACACTCTCACGCGTGTATCTCCGAAATTGTAAGGGACCCCTCAAGACTTGCAATCAGGGGAGTAAATGGAGTGGCTCCCAGGCTACCCACTGATCCTGTCTCCAAGGCCCCCTTTTCTCTGCCTTTCCAGTGAGCCAGAGCAGCCCCACCTAGGCTCTCTCCTGTTGCTTCTTCTATCCTAAGCTCTTCCTTGTTTCACTGTCCCCAGCTTTAATAAATAGACTCTCAAAATCAACAAAACAAAACAAAACACCTGGCAAAACATTTAGATCAAAGAGGTCTCTTCCTTTATTAGGCACAAAAATAACCAAATTTGAAAAAATCCCCAAATGCAAAAACTTACTTGACCACTGGTACCTTGTGGTAATTCTTTTGAAATCTGTAGTGTTTGAAATTTTGTGTTCCATATGGAGAGGCATTCTGTAAAAGGCAGAAATTCAGAATACATAAATATATGCCTTATGGAAGGGCTAGGGTGAGTCACAGGTAAGCACACAAGTCTTGCTTTATTAAACATAAAAATGAGTAATGACAATAGTGAATGCCACAGAAATTCAAAGGAATTTGACCTCATGACAAGAAATAAACACCCGTGGGGGTAGGGCATATATGGGAGATCTGCGTACTTACGCCTCCATTTTGCTGTGAGCCTTCAACAGCTCTAAAAAAATAAAGTCTTAGTAAATAATATGGTGATATGGAAAGATCTCTCTGATATCTCTGAATAACATGGAGTATCTCAGTAAGGTAAAACTCTCCTTGTGGTTACTAGGTTTTCTGCTGGTAGATCAAGAACCAGAAAGAAGGAGGATGGGTTGTGAGAGAGAGAAGCACAGCATAGTGAAATGGTGAAGAGCCAGGACTTAAGAGGGGTAAGGACCATGGCGTAATAGTCAACCTGCGTGGGCAGAACCCTAGTTCACTACTTGGTTACCTAGCACCTTAGTTTCCTGACTTGTAAAATAGGGATGACAACTGCAGTTTCTCTCACAGGTTTGTTGGAGCACATAACACAATACGAACAATGAGATCATTTAAGTAAAATGCCTGGCACACAGCTATGCTACCGCTATTAGCTCCTGTATGTAAAAGAAACAGAAGAACAAAGCATACAGATAAGAATGGGCACATTAACTTTGTAGTCAATAGGGAGCGTGACCTGAATAAAGCAGAGTGTTCATGTTCTTAAGTTAGAAGAGACTGGAAAAGGTGGATAGGGTCTAGAATGTGAGGAGACACGCACGATAAGCACAGATTCTGAGACTTATCATGTAGACTAAGAGGCCCGCATCTTGCTCTGACCAGGGACAACTGCACCTTTCATGACAGACTGCAAGTCTGTGTGTTGGAGGGGCGTCTGGGGGTGAGGCAATGATGAGAATCCTACTCTGAAGTGACACAGACAAACAAAGCACACTAGCAGTCCCCAAATTTCAAGGTCTCTAAGTCCAGTGGATTCCCCTTCTGTGGAAATGTTGCCCAGCCATGAACTGTGTTTCAGATGCTGGTGGGCTGGCACGAGCATCTGCAGGTTTGACGTCTTTAAGACGTGAGTCACGAGAAAAGTAGTGATATAGGGACATGTTTTAAAGATTAATGGATGCAAGACGAAATCAAAGACTTATTCAAGAAGAACTAGGAAGCTAAAAAAAATAATTAGGGTGGTAAGAAATAAATGGGGAAAAAAAGAGACTAAGAGGTACAGTTTGAAGGAAAAATTCAAAGGACTTCATATTGACTGGATTTCAGTTACCCCGAGAAGCTGGCAGTGGCGGCCCCAGGACAGCTACGTGGTCTTGATCCAGGACAGCGAGCGCAATGCCATTTCGGGCGTTCCCAGACGCCACAGTCTTGAGCAGCAGTGAGCCAGCTGCCTTCTGACTCTGACTGTTTTCTGGGTCACTCGGATGCAATGGTATTAAGGTTTCGTATATACACCCATCAGAACCTGCTGAAAACAAGTACTTGTGTTCACTACCGGATAAACCGCAGTTCTGTGTTTGTTACACTTAAATGTATGTACTAGGTTGTTTGTAAGAGTTCCTCAATTATCAAGATCCAGCCCCCAAAAAATAAACAAATGGTAACAATCACATCGCTTTATGTTTTCACTTAAAGAAAATACTACAAGCTCCAAATTGAGGGAGGAGTATCATTAATAAAAGCCTACCTAAGAAATGTCATAATAGTCAAGAAATAGACTGTAAATAGTGTACTGAAATATGAGAGGGGACTATCAGGGATACAGACAACTTAGTCACCAAAAGGCTGTATCTCTCACCAGAAATAATTAGCATTCTGGTCTATACTTTACACTCCTCGTCATTCCATCACCCTGAATAACCATATGAAATTGCTGTTTTTTGTAGGTCAATTGAATTCTGGCAATTCCATGTGGTTCTGGGAATGTTACAGGAAGATTTTATGACCCTTTGACTCAGAATCCCTATGTCAAGCTAAAATATAACTTGCAAACTTCTGTTTAACAATAAATATGTCCCCTAGGTCAAACTAAGAAAACCAGTCCGTCAGGCAAAGGCATCAAGCAGATTCCGATGACCCTGCAGCTATGATAAATGATGGGAACATGTTTAATAGCCATCACAAACATCTGCACATTGGAAAACTTCATGAAGATCTGCTCTCATTTTTTTCTTCCCACAACCTTCTCAAAGAAACAAAAAAGGGTTGGGAGGAGAGGATACCACAAAGGCACTTTCTTCCCCCAGGCCTAAGACTGGGATTATACTTTAGACCATTATATACAGGTAAACTCCAAGACATTAAAGAAATCTGTAAAACACTGACTGGCTTAGGCCAAGATTCCTTTGCTAATTTCCTTTTACCCACCTGTCTCCATCATTGTTCAAAGAAGAGCACACTAAATCTTAAGATTGGAAAAATGGAATGGAGGGGGCCATTCAAAAACCACCTTCGATATTTTATGGTCCACTAATTCCAAAATCAGAGAACCTCATCTTACTATGATGAAGATTAAAAGTGATTTTTCCTTTTTTGTTACTACTGTATTATTTACCACCTATGATAAATTTTAAGAAATAAAAGTGATCTGCCCTGGCTGGTGTGGCTCGGTGGAATGAGCGCCGGCCTGTGAACCAGAAGTTTTCCAGTTCAGTTCCCAGTCAGGGCACACGCCTGGGTTGCAGGCCAGGTCCCCAGAGGGGGGGTGTGCAAGAGGCAACTGCACACTGATGTTTCTCTCCCTCTCTTTTCCTCTCTAAAGATAAATACACAGGGTCTTAGAAAAATAAAAGAAAGAGAAATAAAAGTTATCTGCAGAGACCAGTGACTGAAGCATAACCAGCCATGGCAAGTGCGAAACATGAAGGCGCAAATGCGTGTGAAGAAGCACCACAGAGCAGTGCTACAACAGAACTGCAGCAACAAACCCTGCCCTGGAACAGCCCTCTACTTACAGTCACTGTCAGATTAAAGAAACATACTCACTCAGTGACATCAAAGAGATGAATTTCCGATCCACAGATGCAGCAAAACTCTGTATAATGGATTTCTCTTCTTGTCCAATTAAGAGTGTGTATTTGCTTAAGACACGTGAGTTAAACATTTGTACGTAAGCAAAGTAATTTCCATGCTGCAAAAAAGGTTATTTTATTAAAAAATATTCTCATTTTAACCCACTAATACTAAAGTCCAATTTTAGTTTTAAAAGTAAAGTGATTTTAAAATGTCGTCCGCCATGGCCCAGGAATTCAGAATTATCACTTACTCTTTCAGTAATGAAGATTAAAACAGGGTGCCTAAACACCATAAAAATTTTCGTCCACCTAAAAAAATTAAAGTATAAAATGTCAAATCATCGGTTGAGAGAAACATACCATCAACCCAAATTTAAGAGAATATCTTTTATTATATACATGTATTTTTAGAGCCAGGAAGATATCAGAGAGCACTTAATTTAGTGTTCCGAAATACAGGGTGAGGCAAACGTAGGTTTACAGTTATGAGTATGCGAAACAGCGCTTATTCTTGTGTTGTTAAATGTATTATTTTTCATATGAACAACTGTAAACCTACATTTGCCCCACCCTGTGTATGCCATAGGGACTTGGTAGGTATTTCTCTGTCAAATGCATCTCTGGATTAAATGCCAGTTGCTGAACCTCCCAGACTCTTAAAGACAATGATGTGATTTGCAAAGTTTCCAAGGGGGGTGGGGTGTGACAGTAGGCAGTGTTTCCCAAACTTACTGGAGCCTCTCAACAGCCTTCTTAAAGTGACAGTGGGACCTGCGATGAGGCACAGGAGGGTAAAGGGCTGTAACCAAGGTGGCACGGCCAGTTTTTGACAAAATGACTATTAGAACCCGGATCCTCCTTTCTTCCAGCTCCTCACAGTTTAGAGGCATTCAAAGGAAGTCCAAGATATAACTGGTCATTGTCCACATTGTTCACTAAGTACAAGTTTTTGCTTTGACTTTTATAAATTTAGTTTGATTCAGGTGGACCTGGAGAGGCAAGTAAATTTAATAGAAAATGTGATAAAACAATGGGGATTGGAGAGATATGAAATCATGCAATTTCCTTCCATCATCAGGGTGAGTCATTTTCCTAGTTTTATTCCAGGATTTGGGAAAGCAGAAGGCTCAAAACACTACCGTTTCACTAACAGTGAGCCGCACATTTCCTCAGGGGTGGTAGTCAGGGCAATAAGACAGAAACAAAGATTTTTTTGTTTTGGGATTACTCACTTCATCTTCAAATAACTATCCAGGTCTCTTTCATTAGAATAAGACTCATGATCCTATAGTTTCCTCAATCATTTATCACCCTAGAAGGTTTTGAGGGGTGTTATTTTGGCCGAGGTCTCATAAAGGGTCTTCAGTTAGTCTTTTATGATGTTTATAATCAAAATGACTTTAAAAAAAAAAGATTTTATTTATTCAGGGAGAGGGAAAGTAACATCAGATAAACATTCCATTGGCCCGTGACTCAGGCATGGGCCCCAACCAGGAATCAAATTGGAGACCCTTTGGTTCACAGGTTGGTGCTCCATCCACTGAGCCACATCAGCCAGGGTCCAAAATGCAATCAGTGTTATAAAAAACACGCACGGCGCATTTTTAGTTTGGTAAAAATTCACTTCCAAGTGTTAGAACTTACTTAATTACTTCTTCTTCAGGGATAACCGTTTCAATTTTCTGCTGGGGCTCTGCCAGCAAGGCCTCTAAACCACGAACCGCACCTTCCTTGAATAACACCAAAGGTTCTGTCCCTTGTATTGAATGTATCCTGTAGACGTCAGCTGACAACTACAAGAATGTAAGAATATTTCAATTTTTATTCTAAGCCAATTACCACCTAATAGAATAAAGGCTTTTAGAGAAGGCTTATTTTTAAGGACTGGTTTGTTTTCATCTCGATTCAACTGTTTTATAACTACGTATGGTTTCAGAGTCAAATCTACAACATATGATACAGAAGGAAATTTAACTTTTGCTCCTATTCTGTGTACCCTGTCCCATGCTCTCGCCCATAAGTCATCATTTTTAGTTTTTATCCTTCCACTGTGGTTACTGGAGGTTAGACTACAACCGAAACTGGAGGGGGGAGTGGTACAAAGAAAACCACCAACGGGATCCTAGGCAATTCCGGTGTTAAGGACTAATGCCATAATGACAACTACAGCCTGCCAGGCCCCCAAAGACGTCAACTCCACTGTATAAAACTCAGGACCCCGTTACTCCAAGGTAAATGCAAAGACTGGTGCCAGGGAACAGCACAGTTAGCAGGCTAGAAGTTTCAAAGTTGTGGGCACCAACTGCCATTACATCTGAATCAGCTCCATTATGAGCCACTTCTAAAAGGTGCCAATTATATTTATAGTTATACATTTAGAGCTGGAATTTTCTAGATTAACCTCATTTGAGATCCTCATTTTATAAATAAGAAGTCAATGAACATACTTTAGGTCATTAGTAAAAAAGGCAGTTAGTCTGGCTATTTTGTAATGCACTACGGGCCACTCTTAAAATGGGAAACGCATGAACTTTGCAGGTTTGCTTCACCTATTTGAAAAAAGGCACAGTGAAGCTGTTCTTGCAAGGGACACAACTCAAACATCTAAACTCATGGAAATAACTACAAATTTACCATTCAGGAGTTATCTGAATCTTTAGTCCATGGGATAATAAAGCTTATTTTCTAACAGTAACTCATGAACTGAGACGTGTTACCAAGATACACTGTAAGATTACTAGAATGAAAAACTCTAAGTTTTGTGCTCGCTTTCACAGAGGCACTAAAATAAATAACCTACTACAATGCAAATTATTCCATCTCACCAATAAGCTAATAAATATGTTGGAAAATCCAAAGACTTACTGTAGCTTTAAATACTTTGTCCAGGTTTACATCTTCATTAGTCCATAATCTCAAAACCTTAAATGAAAACATTAAAAGTCAAGAAAGTATTACAATTTTCATTTACATGCAATGACCACTAACAAGCGAGCATTTCCTTTGTGTTAAGTAACACAAAAGTTTTCAAACGCACCTTGTTATCATGCACCACGACATACTCTCCAGTGTGAAAGTTGCGTACAGCCGGACACGTTATAACTTGACCTTGTTTCACTGACCAGCTCCCCAAGGGCTTCTGATCAGAAACCTAGTAAAATCCACACAATATTTAAAAAGTCAACTTCTGACTATAAAAGCAATTAAACTTACAATTAAAAACGACAGTATTCGGTAACCGAGCTAACTAGTGCGGGACCTACTGGCTTGTCGTCAGACTGCCCAGGGGACCACAAGCACTGCTTCACAAAGGCAGAGTGAAAACAAAGTTCCAGAGAAAGAAAAGCTATTTCAGGAGGACAACGGAATTCCAGGACACTTAAAGGGTGGGGTAGCTGACGCCCTCTGGTATACACATCTGGGGGACCAGCGCAGGCCATACATCGGCTGGTTATGGCTTCGCTTCCCAAGAAGCAGGAGCAATCAGCTGGTTCAGTTTCATTCAGCTTTCTATTGACCAGTAAGCTGATTAGTAACTTAGTTCTTCTTTGGGGAGCAATTATTTATTGCCTTGTACTAACTGACACCAATAAACCAGTCTTTAACATGGAAAAAAAAAAGACGGTATTCAACAAATTCCCCAAATAAAAAAAAAATAAAAAAAAGTAGGCACAAAAAGACAGATAGTTTGATTCTACTTAAGAGAGTAGAATGGTGGCTGTCAGGAGCTGGGGGACTGAGGGTGGGGGGCATTGGGCCTGGTTTAATAGGTACAAAGTGTCAGATTTGCAAGATGAAAAGTGTTCTGGACATGAATGGTGGTGATGGCTGCCCAAGGAAGTGGATGTACTTAACATCCTGAACTGCACGCTTTAAATAGATCGTTTAAGATAGTAAATTTTACATTGTGTGTGTGCATTTTACCTAACGTAAACAATAGTACATTACAAGATTGACTGCACTGTGCCTTTGAATAGGGGCATGGGAAATTAAGTAGGAATAGTTGGGATCATACCAATCCCAATCAGCCACTCTAATCTAATGCAGGAATTGTACAATTTCAAGTCCACTTGACAGCCCAGGTAGAGACCGACGGTGCCATCAGAAGAGTCAAAACAAACAGTATTGGGAACTGTTTGCAACTGTTCCCAAAAATGCAAAGTAGATTATCAAGCTTCTGAAAGAGACATACAACTATATTCAGCAGCCCAGAAAAAAAGTAATTACTACCCGACCACTAAAAGTAAAGCTGCTTGAAAGGTGTACCTTCAGGCAGTAGGATGAAAAGGGGGCGGGGCGTATAGATTTCCCGGGACTCAATTCCAACATTATACCGTTCACTTGGCAACAGAATATTCGTAAACAAGATTTCCATCAAGATACCAATAAAGTAAAAACAAAACAAAACGCCACAAAACTTTTCCCCGAGGGAAGAAGAGTATGGACACACGGACAAACCAGTTCCCCCAAGTCGGTCATCCTCTCCTACCCAACCAATCTCCGTTCAAACCCTTCAGTGGGCAGACAGGGTGATAGAGACCCCAGGAGAGGATCTTAGCAAAGCCATCTCCCGGAGATTCGCAGCAAAAGCACAGGTTTCCTTTCCTTTCTGAGTCTTGGAGTCCACGTGCACTTAGACGCTCTGCAGCCCGCAACTCGGAAATATGCCTCTCCAGGAAAACGACCAAATCAAATTCTAGGTTTCTTTCAGCGTTCTGGAGAAGCAGAGGCGGTTTTCCGCCAAACTCGCTCGAGGATGTTTTTCTGAAGCTGTGAGAAACCCAATGCTCCGGCTCCGCGCTCAGCAATGGGCGAGACGGCAGCGGGGGCGCTCCAGTCCTATCGCCCTCACCTTATAAAGGATGACGGTCCTGCCGCTGTCTGTTACTAAAAACTGGTCTGCTTTGTCGCTCTGCTCCACTCCTAGGAGTCCATCAGGCCCGGCACCCAAGGGTACCGCAGACAACGTGAATTCTTCCTCCAAGGCTGCCATCTTGGGCAAACCTATGGACCGCTGCGCATCCCTCCCGGCAGGCTTCGCGCTTTCTCTCGCGAGAAGAAGGAGGCCGACTGGACGGAAATTCGCCAAAGGAGAAACCTGCTCGCGGAGCCTGCGACCTCTGGCGGGCGAGCGGGCGCGTGGGGCTGAGGATGGGTGGGAGGGGCCTGGAGTGTGAGTCTAGACTCCACCTCCCAGGCCACGCCCCAGGGAGGCCCAGCTGCACTCTTTTGGGGAGAAGGGGCGGGGAAACTCGCTTGTAGCGCACCGAATCTGCGAGTCATCTGTGGACTTGGGAAGATGGGCGTGGCAAGTGGCCGAATATAGATTAGTGGGTTTTTTAAAAAAATATTTTTATTTTAAGCGAACTCTCCAGAAATTCCTACCATGGCTCCCCGGAACAATGTGCCAAAGAAAAAATATTTAGATCTTCATATAAATTCTTAATAACATGCTATACCTAAATACAATGCCTAATCCCCCTGCGTCTCAAAACCCATCACAGAGGTCTAGTCTCTGCCGCCTTTCAAACCCCCTAGGTCGCCGCTCTCTCCCCTAGTTCTCTGAGCACCAGAGGAGAAGACTCTCTAGCTTACAGGAAATTCAAATTTATCTAATGAAGAAGGTAAAGTTGAAGGTCCCTGGGGCAATTTTTGGTAAGACATCTTGCAGGGGTGTCCATTCTGCACTGGCCGGGGCCCAAAATGGCTATGAATGTAGCCCAACACAAAATTGTAAATTTACTTAAAATCTTTTTTTTGCTCCTCAGATTTCATTAGTGTTTGTGTGTTTAATGTGACCCAAAACAACTCTTCTTCCAGTGTGGCCTAGAGACCCCTAAAGATTGGATACCTCTGAGTCTAAAGAGTTCTAAGATACATGACTGATTTAATCAATATTTTTAAACTCTGAGTAAAAAGATAAATTACTGCGCTGGTGGGATAGCTCAGTTGGTTAGAATGTCTGTCCCTTATGCCAAGATTGCTGGTTGGATCCCCTGTCAGGGCACATACAGGAAGCAACTGATGAATGCATGAATAAGTGAAACAACAAACCAATCTCTCTTTCCCCCTTGTCCTTCTCTCTAAAATCAATAAATTTTTTAAAAAGATTTTATTTGTTTACTTTATAGAGAGAGGGGAAGGGAGTAAGAAAGAGAGGGAGAGAAACATCAATGTGTGGTTGCCCCTCTTGTGCCCCCTACTGGCAACCTGGCCTGCAACCCAGGCATGTGCCCAGACTGGGAATTGAACTGATGACCTTTAGGTGCACAGGCCCGTGCTCAATCCAGAGCCACACCAGCCAAGGCTCAATAAAGTTTTTTTTTTAAAGATAAATTATACATGTTCTTAGGGAAAAGCCGTCAAAATTGGCAGTTACTAAATAAACGTAAACCACGTGTTCCATCCAGGGTACAATGCCTTCACCACAATTGAGATTCACCTTGTGTGTGCAATTTTCTCATGGTCAGAACATTACACACTGGAGAAAACACTTAGCTCTTGTGATGAACTCAGATACTGTAAATTCTTAATAAGGTTAACAGGACTTTTCTCAACATGACCAAAAATTTTGAATTTGTTGTCCCTTCATTAGTGGAAAGAGAAGTATCATGAGATTCTTCCTTAGACATCTTAGCCTCCATGAAATCTTCCTCTTTCTCCCAGCACAGTTACCATATTTTGCCGTGTATAATGCGCACTCACATTTTTGGCCCAAACTTTCAGGAAAAAAATATTTTGTTTTAATTTTTTAACTCAATGTTTTATTTATTTTTATTTAGATATTTGTGGGTTTTTGTATAAAGAAATTTTAGTATTTCTTTGTGAACATTTTATGGTACAAGAAATTTTATGTAACAAATAATTACAAAACACAAGAATAGATACAAGGCATTTGTGCTACTATCCATGTATAATGTGCATCCTTATTTTCCCCTCAAAAATTTGGGCAAAAAAGTGAGCATTATACATGGCAAAATATGGGTAATAAGATTTTCTACTGTACTGACCTTGTTTGGTGCAAATTGCCCATATTTCCATCCCAGCCTAGGCTCCTCCTCCTCCAGGAAGTCTTCCTGACTCTCTCAGACTGGATTAAATGTCTGATTCAGGGCATTTAATGACCCAGTACTGGGATGTCTTAGTTACTCATATATCTCCCCTGTGACATTTATTTCTTTAAAGAAACTCTGGATTTATCACTTATGTCTGGCATAGTGCCATCTCATAAAAATCTGTGGGACAATGAATAAACAGTGAAAGCTTACTCATAATACTGAATTTGTCTTTCCCTCTTCTTCAGATTGAACAGTTTAGGACAGAGAGTCACAAACTTTGTAATTTCAAGATTCCTTTACACACTTACAATGTATTGAGGCCTGCCCTGGCTGGTGTGGCTCAGTGGACTGAGCACCATCCTGTGAACCAAAGTGTTGCTGGTTTGATTCCCCAGTCGGGACACATGCCTGGGTTGCAGGCCAGATCCCCACTGGGGGACACACGAGAGGCAACCACACATTGATGTTTCTCTTCCTCTTTCTCCCTCCCTTCCCCTCTCTAAAAATAAATTAAAAAAAAATCATTGAGACCCATAAAGAGCTTTTGTTTATATGAGTTATATCTATAGATGTTTACCACATTAGAAATTAAAACTGAGGAATTAAAAATATGGATATATTAATTTTTAAAATAATAAACTCATATCATGTTAACATAAATAACATTTTTATGAAAGATAAATTTTAAATTAATTTAGTGAGTGGAGTAGCATTATCGTACATTTCTGCAAATCTCTTTAATCTGGCTTAATAAAAGATAACGGGATTCCCACATCTGCTTCTGCATCCAATCCATCGTGTTATTACATGTGATACAGCTGACGGACAGCTCCATGGTACATCAAAAAAGGACATTTTCTTTAGGATGACCATTGAAGGCCATCACGGGAGGGTGAATTTCAGTCATGACATGAAGGGAGGGGCTAATCACATGGTTAGCTGAGGCAAGAACACTCACAGCAAACACGAATGACCTGTGGCACAAGCAGAGAGCTTTAGTCAAAGGCCGTACCCACAGTGATCCAGGTGAGAGATGGATGATAAGGACACCATTAGAGAGGCCTTCCGGTTCACCTTGTCTAAAACATTCCATCATTCTCTGAACTCAGCAATTTATTTATTTCATTTTCATCACAGCTTGTAATTACTTTGTTTGCTCACTCAGCTGGGTCCCCCAGTAAGCTCCTTGAAGGGGTCTCTGTCTGTCAAATTCACCTATGCATCCCCATTTCCTAGCAATTAGTAGGGACTCCATAAAAATGTGCTGTTTGATGAAATGAATCACTTTACATCTTTGTATCCATGGCACCAGTAATTGTGTCTGATCCATATAAAGAGTTTAATGCACGTTTGTTAAATAAATCGCATTTATATGGCAAGCCATTGTAATAAATGGGATATGGACATAATCCATTAGGACAAAGTAAAACTCACTGGCTCACAATTCCAGCTGACAAACTTGCATGTTTGCCTCTGTAAATTTGAGTCTATGTGTGGTAAATGATTAAAGGAGATGACAGTCCTTTTTGGAAGGTCACCAGCTGTGACAAGGGAACTAGGAGTCTTCCGCACCCAGCTTGTGATTGGAGTGGGGCGACGTGTCCCACTTCCAAGATGCATCAGTGGAGGTCAGCGAGCAAGAACAGGGCCTGGCTCTTCATCACTGGTTGGAGACGTGTAAGGGCTGGTCTTCAAAGGCAGCAGTGACCCTGTATCTTTCACTGGGAGCTGTGAGTGTTCTGTCTGGCTTGTTGGTCACATTCACGCTGCTTGGCTGCCCAGCTGTGAAGACCAGGGGAAGATGTGGCCTCTCACATTCAATTCATAGAACAGAATCAGGTGATTAACATACAACGAACAAATCTAATTATATACTTGGTAGGAAAGGATGCCTACCCATATTCAAAAGGAAGAATGCCACCCATTATGGACATCTCGTGGACGGGTGACAGTCAGTGGCATGTACGGGTGGGGTATAGCAAGTGCTTGGCCGAACAGACATTTCTGAAGAGACCATTCTGAATGAGGATGGATGGGTGTGTGTGTGTGTGTGTGTGTATACATATATACATATTCCGCCAAAACTTTATATTATATGGAAGTTGTGGTGGTTCTTAAGATGCTCTGAGATATGTTTTTCAGTTTTAGGATATCAAAACACTTTTTTAACCATGTGTTAGGTTTTTAAAAAAAAAATTATTTTTTTATTTTTAGAGGGAGGGAGAAAGAAAGGGAGAGAAACATCGATGTGTGGTTGCCTCTCACATGCCCCCCTACTGGGGATCTGGCCTGCAACCCAGGCAGGTGCCCTGACTGGGAATTGAGCTGGAGACCCTTTGGTTCACAGACCAGCACTCAATCCACAGAGCCACACCACCCAGGGTACCACGTGTTAGGTTTAATTGTAAAGCTAAGACTAAAACAAAGGGCAGGGCCAGATTGGAAAAATAGTGTGTAAACAGGTACACCTCATTTTATTATGCTTCACTTTACTCTGCCTCACAGATACTGAGTCTTTTCTTTTTTTTCTTTTCTTTTTTATGGAGGTAACACTGGTTAATAACATTACATAATGTAAATGTTATGTAAAGCGAACCCATGACCTTTCACTTTACAGGATGATGCTCCAAACAGCTGAGCCACACCAGCCGCGGCACCTCAGTTCATTCTCTTCACAGGAGTGAAACATAATTATTTGACAATTTACATGCATGGAAATGGAGCAAGTTTTGCAGGTCTGACTTCATCTGTCTAGTTCTTTTCAAGCAGAGATTGTATTTCAGCTTATTCTTGAAGCATTATTCTTTCTACTTGGATGTTATTAATATTTCCTGGAATCCTAGAAAGGGTCCAAGAAGGTTCATTTCTTATATTTGTTTCCTTTGGCAGACTTGTTTCTAGAAAGGACATTTTAACCTACTTCCCAACTGCTTTTAGTGACCTCCTGTGGTTGAAAGGAAGAGATTCTTGCAAAATAGACTCAAAAGGAGCCAGCAATCCCACTTCTGGGGATATATCCAAAGGAACCCAAAACACTAATTAGAAAGAACATGAGCACCCCTATGTTCGTTACAGCGTTATTTATAATTTCCAGGATATGGAAGCAGCCCAAGTGTCCATCAGTAGATGAGTGGATAAAACAACTATGGGACATTTACACAATGTAATACTAATTGTCCCATAAAAAAGAAGAAAATTTTACCCTTTGAGAAAGTATGGATGGACTTGGAGAAGATTATGCTAAGTGAAATAAACCACTTAGAGAAAGACAAACATCACATGATTTTACTCATGTGGAATCTAATGAACAAACTGAACTAACAAACAAAACAGAGACAGGCTCCTAGACAGCAGGATGACAGCTAAGGATGGGGGAGGTTAGTGGGTGGAGGGATTGAGGAAAAAAGGAAAAATGGCTCATGGACATAGACAACAGTCTGGTGATTGCTGGGGGGAGGGGTGTAAAAGGGGACTAAATGGTAATGGAAAAAAATACAATAAAATTTTTTTAAAAAGAAAGGCGCTGCCCTGGCTGGTGTGGCTCAGTGGATTGAGCGCAGGCCTGTGAACCAAAGGGTCGCCGGTTCAATTCCCAGTCAGGGCACATGGTGGAGGGTGTGTGAGAAGCAACCATACATTGATGCTTCTCTTCTTCTCTTTCTCTCTCCTTTCTCCTCTAAAAATAAGTAAATAAAATATTTTTTTATTCTTTAAAAAATTTTTATTATATTTTTAATTGTTGTTCAAGTATAGTTGTCTGCATTCTCCCCCATCCCCCATCCCATAAAATCTTTAAAAAATAAAAATGAAAAAGCCTTAAAAAAAAAAAGAAAGGAGCTTCATGTAATAATGATGCAGCTCCAGGGAACGGCCCTCCTGTCTTTCTTGATGAACTCGGTTTCAGTGTGTGTAACCTCTCCTTTCCTCATGCTCTTCAGCAGCAGCTTTTTAAAAAATTTTTTTATCAGCAAGTGGCCATCTTATTTTTACATTTGTTAATGAGATATAATATATGCTCCCTGTTATTACTGGTGGTGTTACACCTGAAGAAACGAAGGCTCTGAAAGATGAAGTGACTTGCCCATATCATACAACATTAGAAACAGGAGTTTTCTAATGTAATACAGGAGAGCAGCTATGTTTATTGGTTAATCAGATCAATCCCCAGGCTCCCATAAAAAATAAGCCTTGAAAATGTCTGATACAGCCCCGGCTGGTGTGGCTCAGTGGGTTTAGTCCCATCCTGTGAACCAAAAGGTCGCAGATTTGCTTCCCAGTCAGGGCACGTGCCTGGGTTGTGGGCCAGGTCTCCAGTAGGGGGTATGAGAGAGGCAGCCCATCGATATCTCTCACCCATCAACGTTTCCATTCCTCTCTTTCTCTCTCCTTTCCCCTCTCTCTAAAAATAAATAAAAAATTAAAAATAAAATACAAAATAAAATACAATGTCTGATACAGGGCCCTGGCTCGTGAGGCTCAATTGGTGGGAGCATTGTCCCATCACCGAAAGGTGCCTGCGATTCCCAGTCCAGTCGTGTGCTAGAGGGTACCAGTCGATGCTTCTCTCTCACATCAATGTTTCTCTCTCCCCCTGTCTCTCTCTAAAAGCAATGAAAAAAAAAGTCCTCAAGTGAGCATAAAAAAGTTTGATAAACACAACATGAATGTTGAAAACATTGTGCTAAGTGATAGAAGCCAGACAAAACAGGACAATTATTGTATGATTCCATTTATATAAAATGCCCAAATAGGCAAACTCACAGAGACAGAAAGCAGATAGAAGTACAGAGGCTCTCAGGCTCTGGAGGGAAGAAAGGACTGAGAATTACTGATAGGTACAGACTTTCTGTTTGAAATGATGAAAAAGTTCTGGAAATGGGGGATGGTGATGGTTGTCCAACACTGTATATTTAATGTTGCTAAATTGTGCACTTAAGGCTCATTCAGATTTTATCAGTTTTATATGCACTTGTGTGTGTGTGTAGTTCCCTGGTTGTGATCTTGTATGATAGTTGTACAAGCTGTTATCATTGGGGGGTGGGTGGGTGAGGACATCCATGTACATGTCTTTGCAACTTTCTGTGAATCCATGATTGTTTCAAAATAAAAAGGAATGTAAACACTTAATACGGAGAACAGAAGAGGACCGCAGTCAGATTCCAAACTAACTTGAGGGCAAATGTAATACCTTCTCCTGGTTTTCTGTGAGAAGTGACCATCCATTCCCCTTGAAGGGGGCTCTCTGTTCCTCAGGAGTGGCTCTCTCACGGCTTGTGCTTCCAAAGAGGATGACGCACAGACCGTCAACCTTCCTTTCTCAGACCATGTCTGCAATCTGTCGTCACGTTCTTTCCAAGGGGTTGAATGACAGACTTAGGAAAGACTCCGCTCTGTCCTTACCAAGGTTCTGTTACAATTGGGAAGTCACTGATTCTAAGATAAGAGTGAGCTGGTGTTTTTGCCTTGATTTTCCCTTGGTTAAAAAAAAAAAAAAAAGCCAACCCAAAACTCGCTGGCAGTAATAGGTGGTTTTCAGAAAATCCTTGAATAAAGATGCGTCGTTGCAATTTGTTATCATGGAGAGCACGGAAACAAAATGACTTAAATTGATGTTGTTTATTTAATTAAATGCAATTCCTTATGCTTTTGTTTCTGTAAGTAGCCAGTCAACATTTCTGCAGCTTAGTAAGCTAGAGAAGGCACTGAACGTTTAAATAAATCAGGGGGCCTCTTTATCTAGGCTTGCCGTTCATCACACAAACACCCCAAGTGAGGGTATTAAATCGTGAAGCCAACACAGGACTTATCTGGGAACTGGATGCTACCAGCTGCTTAATAAGTTAGGCTTTTTTGAATAGTAAACTTCTAAAATGGCAAATCCTTATTTAAAAAGACAAATACTCTCACTCGTATGTTGTCTGTGGAATTGTAAATTGGCACAACTTTCCCTGGAGATGTTGGCAGTAATACCCAACGTCATGAAAATATTTTTATCCTTTGACCTAGTAATTTAATTTCTGGGAATTTAGCCAAATCAAGTAATTAAAAAGAAGACATAAACTATGCTACAAAGATGTTCCTAACAACCCTCTATATAATAACAACAATCAGAAAATAACCTAAATGCCAAATAATGTTTAAGTAAATTATGGATTTCCAACCCAATGGGATATTACGTAGCTATGAAAAACAATAAACATGCTATATACCAAATGTAAAGGTGTTTGTAAAACAACTCAATATCCCTGAAGCATTTCGTAGAAAGGAACGCATCCATGAGTTATCCTCCCACAGACGAGCAACATCTAAAGCACTGAACGGAGGAGAAAACTTACATCCTTGGGTCTGTTTAACAGATTTTTATAAAATGCAAAGGAACAGAAGGTGTTTCCAAGTTGAGAGTGGGAAAATCCCAACCTGTGGAAATCTTTCTAACTGTTTCAAGTGGTGCTCGGAAACCAGGCAGGCCACCTGAGCAGTGAGGGCTGACTTTCTCAGCAGACTATCTTTCAAATGCTCTGGATACAGTAACTTGTGAGCTGAAGGTTACAAAGTGAGCCCTGGCTGGTGTGGCTCCGTGGATTGAGTGCCAACTTGCAAACCAAGGGGTTGCCAGTTTGATTCCCAGTCGGGGTACATTCCTGGGATGTGGGCTAGGTCTCCAGTAGCGGGTGCGTGAGAGGTAACCACGTAGTGATGTTTTTTCTCCCTCTTTCTCTCTCCCCTTCTCTCTAGAAATAAATAAAATCTTTAAAAAAAATTACAAAATGACTCTCAGGGGTTGCTAATGAGCACAAATCTGCCTATATCTTACACATAGAGTCTCTTGGGAGCATGGAAGTTATTTTGGAATAAGATTTTCAAAGAAATCACAAAGGTCCAGATTTGGCTGCCCTCAAACACCCTCAAGTGACCGAGCAGCCACATGTCCTTTCTCTAAGTTAAAGGAAGGGAAATGATGACCTGTCCTTTGTGTCTGCCTTTAGGGCGGATCGTTGGCACTTAGTTACACATAACTGTCCCTAGATTCTGAGTGTTTAATTCAGCTCAGTAATGATGCTGCACTCCATGGCCCGACTCATCAGGACATGAGATCATGTCCTTCGCTGTGTATTAGCTTGAGGCCTCAATGCTGGGACCAGAGGGAGGACATGAAGGCAAAGTACAAGGCTGTTCCTAATTTTCCCAGGAGTAGAAGTAGTTACATGTTTGGACTTGAATGGTATATCTGACTAGGTTGCATGCTACAGAAAAGGGAGAATTTATAGAAGTATAGATATTAGAGGACTAATAATTAAGCAGAGAAAGTCAATATATGAAACTAGAAAACAGGGTCTGCCAGGATGAGCTACATGAAGTTACACACTCACATGGATGTACACGCACCCACGGCAGGAGGGGAGAACCTGGTGTCCCCGTGGGGGGCGTGTTCCTACAGATCCTTTCAGGGTGGTTTTTCTTGGTTACCAGACTGCAGTCTCACATTTGACAAGGGGGAACCAGGCACTTGTCAGATGGATGGATGAGTCTGTGTGTGTATCCCACTAGGTTATAGATTCACCTAAGATCTTTTCTGGCTGGATAGTTAGAGCTGGCACCCAGGCTTTTCCTATTAGGGGCCCTGGAAGCACGGCATGACTATTAGCAAGCCAGGCTTCCTTGTGCACAAGTCCCCCATGACTGGGTCTAAGGACCAGCCACTGGCCGTTCCTTCTGCCTCAATCACTTCTTTCTCATCAACCCACAAATTCACAGTTGCCAACATTCCCTTGAGAAGAGCGGAGACAGGTAGCCACACTTGGAAAGAAGATTGCTTTGCACTTTATTTACAACAGAATGTAAGAAAAAGTAAGTTATTAACAATAATAAATAACTGGGAAAAAACCCCACAAAACAGCCATAAAATGACACAGAAGGATGGCATGTGTGAAGGTCACCTTTTGTTTGCTTCGCTTGGAGTCTGTAACACTGTGCATTCCAGAGCTTGGTCCTTCGGCAGTGGCGGTGGTGTTTCGACCCACTTAACTAATTAAGATCCCAGCTGGAAATGTAAACACTAAAACTTACACTTGAAGCTACACAGACAGGGCACAGGGATAACATCAACTCCAGGAATCTCTTCTTGGTGATACAGAGACACTGAAGGGGGACTTGCAATTCGAGACATGCTTTCAATTTTAAGCAAAAACATCCTAAAGCATTTATTAACAACAAAATTACAGTTAATGACATCTGGAAAGTTCTCAACATATTCACATTCTCTTATTGCACTAACTCCTAAAAAGCTTAAACACTTAGGTTTCGAATGCAAACAGCTTGTTTTGCAGGTAAAACACAGAAGATCCTGGTGTTGCCTCAGCACGCCAATGCTGTGCCCCTGTGTGACATTTCAGTTCCACAAGACAGCTGTTCAGTCTATCCATGACCAGTTACATTCACTGGACAGGCTTTTTTTTTTTTTTTTTAATCACAGATGGCAGATTGCCACCTAGCTTACTGAGTCAGATGATCAGAAAGGGACTAAAACGAGACAATTCTTGTCTACCGAATGATCTGAAAACACGTTACATGTAAAAGTCAAACTCCGGCCCTTCTGAAAAAAGTAAAATTCCTATGGACTGAAACCAGCCAATGACCTTGTTGTCTCTGAGCCGTGAAGAGATACTAAAGAAAGTAGACTTTAAAAATACACGTAAGTACATTAAGCCTTGAAATTTTCACAGAAAAATTTCTCGAGAAGTGTCAGAATCTCCTCTCAGGTCACCGTTTATTACAGTGTCTCGACAGAAAACCACAACTACTTTTGGGGTCTTGGGTTTAAGGGCCTGCATCACACAGCCACGGCTGCGCTGAGAAACTTACACCCCCAACCAAAAGCGTGGCTAGTTAAGTGCCTCCAAATGCGTTACAGCCATTCCTCCCGCAGAGGTGCAAAGCCGTGACAGAGGGTTTAGGAACGAGCCTGCTGACGAACACGTATTGTGTCTGCCATAAGGCTTGTAACTGAGACACGTCGTGGCCTCCTGTGCTTTGCTTTATGATGGCCCAAAAGGAAAAGAATGAAGGGGTCTTCAGAACTAACTTCTCACAAAGTTTATACGGTAAAAACACTGAGACCTTACTGTGGAAAAGCAGCCGATGGAAGCACAGTGTGTTTCATGCCTGAAATCCATCCAAGTCACGAAGCCTACAGTCATTGTCATGGTCTTCACTAACATCGGAGATGGAGATGGTGTGCACGCGTGTTCTGTGGATTATTTACTTTGATTTGGCTGCCAGAGACTTCAGACTGGCAGCGTCTGACTCACTACACTGTATTTATATACGTATATACACAGGTATGATACAGTTTTGGTGAGCAAAGTTGAAGGGTTCCACATTGCAGACAGAGGCACTGAGTTAAAGATTCTATTTTCCTGCAAACATGCTTAATGAATTCAAGTTTCTGCTTTTTTTCTTCTTCTAAGTTTCCATCATGCAGCCATTTAATTTCCATTCTTATAGGAATTATTAATGTTCTATATACACATTCATTGCAGATAGTATCCCACAATAAACAAAAGCATGTATGGAGAAAATGTAAAATGACACTTGAAAATCAAGATAGATTAAAATATAAAGCATTTGTGCTAGTGATGAATGGATTAAATATTCAAAGCAGCTAAAGGAATTTACGCACCCCCCCCCTCCTTTGTTAAGTGCACACCAACCACGTGTAGACAGAAAACGGAACATATTTGAAGAGCACACGAATTTTGAAAACCAAACTTCTCACTGGCAGTTTGTAGTTGCCATCTGTGGTCCTGTGCAGGCTCTGTGAGAAAGACGACTCACAGAGGTCAGAAACTCGCTTTCTAAAGCACAGAGAATTGCTGACCTTGAGAGCAGAGGCTACTTTACAAAGAGCAACAGTATTAATGGAATCACTAGGTGTCCGATGTGTTAACAGCCTGCACAAAACTGGGTCTATTAGAAAATGAGCCCATCCCCTCCTGACTTCAGCTTGCAAATAAATGGTAAGCAAATATATACACTACTACTGCCTTGTGAAAACAGAATTTTGCTTCCTGAAAGCCAAACATTCTCGCTAAGTACTGTGGAGAGGGCATCGTTGAGAAGTCCAAGGGGTTTGTAAAAGATTGTTTTCCCACAAGCAAGAATCATGCTACCATACCATGCAAGGATGTCTTACTACAATGCTATTGTCCTTAACGAAGAGATGCACTGTTGATCTAAGCTATTTGCAACTGGTTTCCCTGGAGTTCTGGGTTTTATTTATTTTTTGAGCTAAATATCAACCGGTAGATAAAGAAATGAGCGTGACAGTCTGATGTATAAATTACACTAACTTGGTGCTGGGCTCATGGGGCCAGCGCCTGCACCTTGGGAGTTTGTCCACTTGAAAGACACAGTGCGGAGTGCTGAGCACTTAGAGGAGCGGGCAGGGTCCACTGGCTGAGAGGCTATGAGAGGAGAATATGCTCCTTGATCTGTGTGTTTCCTTTGGAATCTGTTTTGGGAAGGTCCCTTTCCTGAGGTTGGAGGTTACGGTAAGGAAGGCTAGCTGGGGGCTTGGAGTTGCCCAATTACCTTGCTATCTTCCTCTCGTGGAGGACGCCAATAAATGCTAGATTCTGCTTGCCCTTCCTTCTGTGTTTAAAGGCAGTGAGGTGCGAAGGTGGCAGGTTTTCCCTCTTAAGATCAAAGGAGAGTTCTTTCTGCCACTTTGGTGAATGATCTCGCCTCCCGTCAACCTTGCATCTAATGACCTCGCCTTAGTGACACTTGCTGAAAAGGAAGCTAGACAGAGGGGCATCTTGTCTCTCCTCCTTTTTACTCTAGATAAAGACTCGACAGTTCTGTTCACTCTCTCCTCCCACTTGACAGTATTTACTTGACTTCTGTGACATTCCCAATACTTAGGTTTCACATAAGGAGCGAGAGAATGACAGTCTTTTCTAAGGTCTGGTGATGGGCTATTGGCTCCAGAAAGTCTGGATGTTATTAAAAGTAAAATCAGGAAGGAGATGAGAGACAATTTTCTTCTTTAGGGTTCCCCCAAACCAGACATTCTGACAGAATTCAAGTCCAGTTAGCTTACCCTACCCTTGAACTTCTTTGAATGGGCCAGAAGTCAATGACTTCTAATTGCAAATTCTGAGAACCTTCACGGATGATGGAAGCTGACAGGTTAAGTTTTGTTGGTACCTGTAGAGAAAGATGTTTGTCTCACCTGGGCCTCCTGGTTCCTAACTCAACCCTTCCAAAACCTGCCAGTGAAGGTTACATTCACCCACGTAATTCTTAAGATTTCTGAGGCCACGAGGGCACCAAGGGGAAAGTTATTAAAAGACAGAAGTGGAATCTTTATTAAATTCTGTGAAAGGTATAAATGTCATCATTAATTGCACTTGGAGCCTCTATGGGTTGATAAATTTTCAAAAAATTTTAAGTGTTAACTAGGCCCCAAATCCTGAGTCAGACTAACCAAAGTAGGAATCTTAGTAACTAGTTGTATTCAAGTATTGGTGATGAGCAGTTCAAAATTTAACTATTAGGTATGTTACGCCTGAGAGTATTTTTGAGAATTTCAGGTTTGATGGGAGGAAACTGACTTACTATTTTACCACACCTTGTAACACAGTGGTGCAAAGTTCTCATTTATTTACCCTTAAAGTCCATACTGACCTCATCAAGTGCCCCATAACAAGGCTTCCTCCCTGGCTGCAGCTGCGGCTACAGAAGATGCCTTTTGTCCTTTGCATGCCTTACATTTTGCATCTAACATGACGCTGTGTGGTATATTGAGGGACTCGTGTCATACGTGAAATTACTTAACCACATGCACACTCAGTGACTGAAGGAACATGTTTGAGTGACAAAGCAGTCTTTTTCTATAGAAGATTCTTTAAAAAACAAACACAAAACAAACACAAAGAAACAAAGGACAAAAACCAAAACAACCAACCCTGGAAACGAAAATATAAAACCCCATGAAATATCCAGATGAAGTTACTCTGATTTGGGCCGGCATGGCTTATCCGAAGAGGGTGTGCCTGGTAAATTCAGGGTGGCTTTTTTTTCGGGGTCTGGAAGCGTGAGAGTTTCCGGGGCAGACTTTTTCCGGGGCCGATCTTTGGGAACGGACAGAAACTCGGGCGCGTCTGTGGACAGGGGGGTGGATGGAGCGCTAGAAGGGGCGCTGCGGACTGAGGAAGGCAGTAGGGGAATGCTCGAGATAGAAATTGCGGGTGGGAAAACGCCAATTTTCTTGTTGGTGGCTTCCTGAGTGGCGCGTTCAAATTCTCGGACTTCATCCATTGTCATGTCTTCAAAGAAAAAAAGACAGAAGGAAAAATGAGCAATTATTTAGAAGGGAAACAAATGGATTCATCTCTATGCTTGTTTTTAAGGGACCTATAGGAACACTATGCTAAGGGGCCCCTCCGGTTTACAAACCCAAATCATCACTGAAATGCTAAACCCTGAATACCCTGAATTTCTCCTCAAAAAGGCAAACCTCTGAAGCAGTAGCCCTTTATGAATGCACATCCAAGACTTCCCAAAACACTTTTCGGTGAGTATTTTATGTATTCTGAGTGAAGAAGTAACAGGAGAGTACGGAACCAGACCAGAGCAGTGTGTGTATGTGATGGTGTAACTATTATTAGACCTGGCCATGTTTTGTACAAAGGGAAGGTAATTAAAACAATCAACAGCTCCCAAATGATGCACACAAGGTGTGGCAAAAGTAGGTTTACGGCTGTATGTGAAACAGTTCATTCTTGTATCATAACTTATTAATTATTGTGTTATTTTCCGTGTGAACACCATAACCTATTTTTGCCCTACCCTGATAAATAAGAGGTCACACAAGAACATATGAGCAGCCTTGGCTGGTGTGGCTCAGTGGACTGAGTGCTGGCCTGCGAATCAAAGTGTTGCCGGTTCAGTTCCCAGTCAGGCCACATGCCTGGGTTGAGGGCCAGGTCCCTGGTGGGGGACACGAGAGGCAGCCACACATTGATGTTTTTCTCCTTCTCTTTCTCCCTCCCTCCCCCTCTGTATAAAAATAAATAAATAAAATCTTAAAACAAAAAAAGAACGTATGAGCAAATGGGAAATACTTTTCAAAAAACAAAATCCTTCAGCAGATATCCTGGAAACAATTATTAAATTTTCTGAGAGGGAACGTTTTTACAAAAGAAATATAAAATTATGGCTGTGTGAATATAAAATTCAGTATAGAACAAGAAAAACTGTCCCTGTAAACTTACCACTTGTTAAAAAATACCAAGACTATTCAACAAGCTAACAAAATGAGATTACGTTTTAAAAAAAGAGGTTTTGCAAAATAAAATTGAGACTCTGAACAAAATTTCAGTGACTCGGGGTCTGTTTCCGCTCTATTAAATGGATATCATCCTGGAAAAACCGGGCTTTCTAACAAAGCGGCCGCAGACAGTGCTCTACCCCACACACCCAGCAGAGAGCAGAGATCGCCCACAGTACACGGGGTTTGGGTTTTCCGGTCCCTTCCAAGAGTCTCTTTGAAGTTCCCTTCCAGGAAGGGGTTGAAACCGCTCAATTGAAAAGGGGATTATTTCCTTATTGCTGTGAGCACGGGTGTTAATTGTGCATATTTCTGATCAAATTTGTTCCTGCTCAGGTTGACGACTGAAATGTTACTGAGCAGCCATGCGGGTTTAATTTGTGCCAGACGGCAGCCTCTTGATTTCAACTGTTTTTCATTATGACAGAGAAGAGAGACAATGGAAAAATAAGTAGTCTCCAATTTGGAGGAATTCCACAAAATAAGGGAAATACTGTAAGCATCCAAAATAACCACTTTGTGTAACTTCTGCGGAGGTGGGCATGGTGTTCGCTGAAGCCTTGGGAACGCCTGTGAGTTGCAGCCGGAGAATGCACGGGCTTTCCCATGGGGAGAGCCATTCCAGGTACCATCGCCTACCAGGTAAACTTTCCTTCTAATGCCAGTAATCACAGAAAATGCAAAGAAAAGCAGGCCAAGAGCCTAAGCCTGAAGCTGCAAGAACTCAGAATGAGACAAGCACTGTGCTTTATATCTTTGCACGTGTGGCGCCTCCCCCTTTCCTGCATCCTTTGTCTGGTCATGCTGACAGTGGGCATCTTTCAGAGTGCTTTGGGAGGGGAGCGGGTTTAACATCCCTAAAAGGTAACTGCAAAGTGATGACAATTCAAGGATAGTTTTGGTAAGGAGTATTTCTAACTTGAGAACAGGGGGAGAGGTGGGGGGCAGTCCTACTGGTCTGCGCAGAGAGAGGATCACCTGGGCTAAATCTTGGGAGAGGGGTTTTCTGCAAACCTGCTCACTGCATGCAAAACGGGGAGGAAGAGGCAGGGCCATTTCAACCTCCCCCTCACGTGCATTCAACAGCAGCCTTGCACGGCACATTCCAAAGGCATGCTCTAAAAACCGAAGATTTCCAAAGTGCAACTAAAGGCCTTCACAATGCCAAAGCGTCCACTTACAACAATAGCCACTGCTCAATCTTCTATAATTGTATCATCCATTTCTTAAAAACCTAATTAATGTATTTATTCTGGGGCATGCAGGCTCAAGCTGGCACCCAGTGAGATCACAGGTCTGGCCAAAGGTACATATAAATGACTCAGTGACTACATTTTTCTTTGCTGTCTGTATCTCCTCCTCATTAGCACGAATGACTGAGATACAACTATATTTAAAATGTTGGCACACATCATACCGTTAGCTCTCAATTTCTGATGTGCCAGGGAGTAACCTCAGGCTCCATGGGGATTAAGTCCCAGGCTTGATCTGGCACAGTCCCTGCTCACCACCCCTTCACTGTGCAGCCAGTGTGTACGAACAGACCGCAGACTCACCTTGACATTAACCTAGCCATAGAAAGCATTTCAAAGCAAATGTAAGGAACTCTAACATGCCAGATGAGCCAGAAGCCTTCCCTTGGATGAATAACTGTTTTTAAGTTGCTGATGTGATGTTCTAGTTTTCTTAGGGCACCTGATTTTACCCCTCTGTTCTTTTATGGTGCAGGACAGGCCGTTCTAGTACCACACAATGTTTCCACTCTCCATGTTCTTGGTTTTATGACCAGAACAACCCACCAAGTCCAGTGGCTTTAAAGAATCGAAATGTCTGGAAGCAAGAGGTGACACTCTCCAATTTAGACCCAGCTCAGGTTCTTTACCAACAGCCTCTGGGCGACGACACTTTTTGTGGAAGTTTGAGAATTGAGCGTTCGCAGTATTTCAAAGATCAGTTGATGTGTATGTTTTGTAAAAGGGTGCTTTAAAGATTCTACATACACTTGTCTGGGCCTGGCTCTCTATGGCATCCACAGTGGAGGAATGATTGCAAACTTTTATGTTGGTTTGTTCATGCATGTTTTTCTCGTACTCCCGAACATCATCCATTGTCATATCTGAAAGAAGGTCAAGACGTTGGCAACTTCCGTTATTAAATGCAAACTTTCAATGGGGAGACTTCAGGGAAAAATGGTAGCTTAGCAGAAGCCAAAGAGAGGTTTAAAAGCAGGGGATTCACTAACTTTATGAAGAGTAAATCATAAAGTTAGCCAAACCAGCCAAAGGGGGAGTGAGTACAAGGAAGTGAAGTCGAAACAGTCCCAGAACAGAGAAGAGTGGAAATTATTTAGGGGTGGTTCTTGAGGAGTGAGCGGAGTGGGCAGTGTTAGCACGTGGGCAGTGCCGAAGGCTGAGATCTCCTACACCAGAGTTAGAAGATCCCTTCAGGGACAGGCTCAGGTTTGCCTGGTTTAACACTTACCTTCCAAACAGACTCTTTCGGTCAGTGCATTCAACAACAGAAAGGATGCTTTCATTGCTATTATAGGAGACATGACGTAGAAGGCAGAGAAACGGCATTCTCTGGCACCAGTGAGACTGGGTGCAATGCTCACAGAGGGACGGGTCTTTTTGCAGGATATGCGGTGTCAGAGCATGTAGGTCTGCACTGAACTTCAAGTCTAGCCTAACAGCTTGAAGATGGCTGGCACTACTACACCCACACCCTTCTATAAATACACTGGCACATGACATTATGCTTCCGCAGTTTTTCAGTATTTCAGGGTAATGAGCTGTTAATCTAAGGGTTCTCAATGGGGGAGCATTTTGTGACATTTATGACTGTCACCATTGGGATGCCCTCTTTCCTCCAACAGAGAATTATCTGGTCCAACAGTCGCTGGTGCTGAAGCTGAGAAACACTGCCCTAATGCAACTGGTAAAAAACTCCGAACACGGGCCCCGTCCATTTTCAGTATGAGAAGTGCATACAAGTAACAATTAGTCTCTCTTTGAGTACTTTTGTCGTTTTCTACCCCCCCACCCCCGCCCTACTACTCCTTGGTTATGTCACTACATTTTACCATCAGGTTCCCCAGATGGGCATTCTTCTGGTGCCCTCGTGGCAGAATTTAACTTCACGGCTCTTTACAATAAACGTATGCTAAGCGACTGGCTAGTCGGCCACCCTGATCACTAATTACCTCGGGGATTTAGAGTGGGTGTTCACAGCTGTAATTTTTCCTTAGGTATTCTCTGCATCATGTATTTGGTGTCTTTTTAAATCAATCCATGAGTGTCATGTGATACTCTCTTTATTTCCAAAGGGCAGACTTGCCAGAAGTTTATGATTTCATTCAGTATGGTCTGGGGCCAAGATGGAGGGCGGCTCTAAGCCCAGACCTGAGCTATGTTATTTAGTGGACGATTCCCACTCCTCCCAAACCCGCCAGTGAAGGGTGCTGTCCATAGCAATGTAAGTATCAAGAACGCTAAGCAGCGGTCTGGCCAAGCAAAGAGCATGCTTTTCTTTTAGCAAATCAAGGTAGCTGGAAGCAATAAAGAGATGCTGCTTTGTGATTAGAACAAATGCACCTTAGTTCACAAAAATAACACATTCTTTCAATACAATTGCTTTAATTTCAATGGCTGGTTATCAACATTTCTTAAACACAAATATACCTGGAATGAATACGGAGGTCATTTTAAGCTAAAGTTTAAAATTTAAAGAGATTTCTCTGTACTTATGTTCACTCCACTTTTCTTTCCTCCCCCTCACTGCCAGGACAGGAATGTGGAAAACAAAAACAAAGGCATTTCAGTTTCTTTGTTCCAGTGAATGCCAACACCAATCATTCTTCATCTTTCATTAGCTCAATTTTAAAAGAAGGGCTTAAACTATGTGACTTTGTGCTTTCAAAGACAGATCGATTTTATGGATGTGAAGAGGGATTTAAGAGTAAAGATACTCATTACTACCCTGTTTATAATGAAAAATTGAAAACAACCCAGGGGACTGATAGTACTATGCAAACCATCACAAATAATGTAGAAAGATACTTAACACTATAGAGAAATATTCTTGGTATATTGCTAAATAAAAAATAGGAGGCAAAAACTTATGCGCATTATGTGAAATCATTTTTGTCAGAAAAGCATTATATACATTTAAAAAATACAAACTATACATTTCAAAATGTTAACAGTGATTGTTTTGAGGGGCTAGAATTAGAGGTAATTTTCTTCTTTCTGCTTATCTATATCGCCACATTTTCCACCTCAAATATGCACTACTTGTGTAAGAAAGAGAAGAAGATCATTAAAAAATCTGTTACTTGCAATCACTAGAAGAGGGAAACTATCACTTTGGGATTGGCAAAGAGGGATACACTTTTCTAGAGTTGTGTCCATTCTAGAAACACGATCCTCCCCCCTTTTAAAAGTTAAGAGTTAAGAAACAAGGTTTCAGAAAATTTTATCTGGAAGAAAAACAACCTCCCAGTCAGACCACCTGAGAACAAAAGTCTCTGGTGAAGCGTTTCTCTGAAACTCCGAAACGTGACGGTAATCTGGTCCCTGCTGATGAAGAAGCACAGCGTGCTGGCCGAAATCCTGCACTGTCCCCACCTACCATACATGTTTATGGAAACGACATAAACACTTTCAGTATTCCTCAGTAATTTACGGAAAGCTAATCAAGTGAAAATGTATGTTCCTGTTCAGGTTATCTGGTAAAATACATTATGTCTTGCTTCTGTAAGCTATATATATTACCTTCTAGACACGAATCAATTTTTTAGTAAACTCAATTACATGTGCCCTGTGACAGATTATCCTTTTGGAGATGATTCATCTCCATCACTGATTGATTTTCAATGATCAGTGAGGTCTAGCCATTTAGGTTCAGATCTCTTTGTTTCCAGCTACTAAGTGCTTGTGTGCATCAGAGAAACTCTTAATTAAAAGAATCTATGTTGATTATTTTGCAAGTAAACTGAAAAATAACCACTCCTTAATTTATGGATTTAAAAGGTCATAATTTACCTTTCCTAAATAAAGGCGTCTTAAACAAGCAATGCTGGGTTAACTGTCCGCTGTTAAGAGAATATTGGATCTAGCATGGTATTTCTTCTAAGAAAGGGACACCCTCTTTGTATCTTTGATACTCGGCCATCAGAGGTTGATGGGTAGCTGCAGCCCTGGAAGTATTCTGGGGGTATTGATGCCCCTTTCACTGCATTTCGGTGGAGCATGATTTCCTCTCTGTCCTCTCACGAGGCCATTTCTTCCTTTCTCACCCTCCTCAGGTGGGGGTGGAGAGGTAGCAGTCTCCTAGCCCACCTTGCAGAGTCACACTGCCCCTGGAGCCGGAGCCCAACCTTCTCCTCGGGGTGACTGGGCAGAGCCTGGAACCGCCTTCCCTACCCTCAGCCCTGCTCTGGACCCAGGGGGTCTGCTCACTGATGATGACCCTTCACTCATTCCCTAAATCGTGAACTAAAGCTTTCATTAAAGACCAAAACACATCCCAGCTTTATGAATCTTGGTCCACTTCAACCATTTTCTACTTAAAAAAAAAAATAAAAAATGGGTTCTAATTATTATTTAATGAGTCACTCAAGTAATGAATGAATTATGTTTCATGGAAGTAATTCAAGGAGTATTGGATTACAGAGAGAAGAGTCTAACTGCTTTTAACCTCCCCCCCCAAACCTATTCCTTCTGGAAATAACCACAGGTTGCCAGACTTTCTTTTTTGGTATGAATTCCCATGTACATTACTTCACACACATATGTAGTCTCATTTATTTTACACATATGGGGTCACGCTACAGCATACTAAACTATGCTATACATATTGTTCTGGCTTGCTTTTTCCACTAATGGAAAGTGTACATCTTTCCATGCCAGTACATAAGAAACATTTTATTCTTTTTAGCTGTTACACACAATGTTCACAGAATGGGTATATCATACTTTGCCTGGCCGTGTTTCTGTTAATGGGCATTTACACCGAGACTAATTTTTAGCTTTAATAGACAACACTACACTGGACACCTTTGTACCTGTATCAGTGAGCACATGTGTAGTATCCCTTAAGAACAAATTTCTAGAAGTGGAATTGCTGGGTTATAGTTTACCTATACTTAACACTTTTACAAAAGCTGTTCGTTTGTTCTTCCACCTATCCGAAACTGAATATTATCACTCTCATAAATTTTTGCTACCAGGTGGGTAATGTCGTATCTTTCTGTTGTTTTTATTACACTTTGTGTGACTAGTAGGGAGGTTATTGGCCATTTGCTTTTCTCTTTCTACGGTTTACCTGTTTGGGTTTTTTTTCTATTGAGTTGTTGGGTTTTTTACTTATAGGACCTCTTTATTATATTATAGGTATTAATCTTCTTAGCAACATGCATTGCAAGTATTTTATCTTACAAGTTTCAAGTTAGTTACAAGTATTGCGAGCATATATTGCAAAGTCTTTCAACTTTGTTTATGGTGACAATTTTCTTTCGATCATTTTAGTTTTAAAGAAGGCAAGCTGATTTCATGGAAGGGGAGGCAAGATCATATATTTGAAAGGTTTTGAGGACAGAAGTCAGTTGAACACAGAGAGAAGTTACAAATGCCAAGGAACAAAACATCTGCAAGCAAGACTTTTCCTACGTCCTACTGCACATTTGCAGCAATTAAATTTTTTTAAAAAGAGTCTTACAACTTTAGCTTGTAAGTTCAACAGAAGTTGAACTTCAATAACTTGTCCAATGGCACATCGTGTTATACTCCCTACATTTATTTTCTCTCCACTTCCGGGCTCCTCTGCCTAAATAAAAGTCATTTTTTTCTTGCTGGCTGGGTTGGGCTGGGGGTGGCGGGGGCAGGAGGCTCCAGCAATCACAAATCAGATTTGATACTCCCTTGGCTCCGCTGAAACGGTGGCTGTCCTTTGGGAAGTGCCCTGTTTAAACCTTTAAAATGATTATAAATTCAGTGATGCTTGTTATGAACAGCTTAGGGTGGCTACACTTTTTTTGCGGTGAAACAAGCCAACCCTCAAAGCTTGGTGCTTACCCTTTCCCTGTATTCAGACTGTTAAGGTCCGGAATGGTAACCTGCAGTTGTGATTATTTTTCCTGTAGTTCTTAATTTGAACGAGTGGAGAGTGGATTACAGGTCCCTTTGAAAATCGGATGGAAAGTTACAAGTTCTCTCCCCAGAGAAGTGAACGTAATAAGCGCACACACACACACAAAATGTTGCACAAGGGCCACGGCTGTCAAGTTCACACGAGGCCACTGGAAAACGCAGGCGTGGTGAGCTCAACCAGCTAATGCTGTCTCCACCTTGAGCTCGCTTCCCGTGTGAGCAGGGACCCCAAGAGGGTTTCCAAGTCATTCGCACAAGGTGGTTTCATCTGCGCAGGTCAGAACCGACCCCCAGCTTTTTTTTTTTTTTTTGGAAGGGTGAGGATTTCAAAGACACTCATGAGTTTCCCTTCAATCACAGCCTCCCTCTAGTAATCCTGTGTTCCTCTCTCAAAATACAGTCAGACTGTGAAGCAACACCATGCTTCTGTGAAGCTGGGTGGCCTATTTTTATCCACCCCATCTTTGGAAATATGTTGTCGCTTCTCTGATTACTGTTCTAGTCATGCAAGCAGGCACCCAGGGCTCGGGGACAAAGACCAATCAAGCCTTTGAAAGACAAACGCTAGTCCCCCAACACTGGAAATGGTTACACTTTACCATGAGTGTGAGCAGCCTAGCATCTGCTTAGGGAAATAGTTATGTGACAGCAAAATGCTGAAAACCCCGAAAAGACACAAAATTAAAATCCTTGGGCAAGAAAAGATCACCATCAACTACAATGTCCTTTTTTTTTTGACTTTTACTTATGCACCGGAGGTGGGGGGTCTAGTTAGAAAGACACCCAGCCGGCCGCTGTACAAGGGCGCGCACTTCGCACACGGCACAAATGCACAGCTCAGGAGGTGAGTGAGGCTGAAATTCAGCCCCGAGCCAGTGACACCTGCAGCATTGGCTTGAAAGGGGCACCTTGCTCTGATTCTCACAAGGCACCAGAGTTTGGCAGGTGGCCCTGAAGACATCTACCATTCTCCAGTCTGACCTGTTTGTGCTGAATTAAACTGTCCTCCCTTGCCATCTAATCTGGCTTACAGTCCATGCCATACACCAGATGCTCTCAAACTTTATTGAGCAGCAGAATCACCTGGAGGGCTTACTGAAACACAGATTGCTGGCCTGTACCCTAGTGTGTCGGACTCTGTAGGTCTGGGGTAGGGCCTAAAAATCTGAATTTCTAACAAGTAACCAGGGGATGCTGATGTTGCTGGTCCAGGCGCTTCACTCTGAGAACCAGGCCATAAGCTACAGGCTGGAGTTGTTTTTTGGTGGTTTGTTTTTACTTTGGGCCTTTTCCATGTTTACTAACGACAGCGTCACTGAGCTTTTATAGACCGAAGAGAAAGAAGCAACTTCAGGTGCCCCAAACTGAAGGGCTATCCTGGTAGACATTTGGCTTCTGTAACAGTGACACACATCCACTCACCCACAAAGCCCATAGTCACCAGCATTACCTTGGATAAGGGGCCAAGAAGACACTGTGGGCAGGGTCATTTCCATTCATTTGCCTTGAGTGTCTGCATCTGGGTAATGAAGGAGCCACTGTGTTGCCGGCAAGAGGTTCAGCTAGGGCCTGATGCCAGCAGTAATTATGGAGGGGGTGAGTCTCAGACCCCGTGCGGAGCGAACTCTCTGCTTGTTTTGGTTGGGGCTAGGACTGTGTATACAGAGGGTGGAGACCTTCTCTGGGCAGTCCCAGGCCCCGATGGTCGACATCCAGTAAACCACATGCTGTTTTCCTGCACTCAGATACAGAACAGGCTTTTGTCAATGGACTCCTTGAGTTCTGTCTCCACCTAAGCCAGCTAAAGTATTGGGTTGGCCAAAAAGTTCATTTGGTTTTTTTCCGTAAGATGGCTCTCGTCGTGCTTAGTTGTCTTCAATTTCACTCGAAACAATTTGGTTAGATTGTATTGTGACAGCTGTCATATCAGTGTGCATTAAAAAAAATAAACCTATCAAGATTGGGGAATTTGTGTGTAGCCATTTTAATGTTGAAGATGGAAGAAAACATGCAACATTTTTGGCATATTATGCTTTATTGTTTTAAGAAAGGTAAAAATGCAACTGAAATGAAGAAGACATGTGCAGAGTATGGAAAAGGTGCTTGACCCATTGAAGGTGTCGAAAGTGGTTTACGAAGTTTCGTGCTGGAGATTTCTTGCTGGACAATGCTCCACGGTCAGGCAGACCACTTGAAGTTGATAGTGATCAAATCGAGACTTTAATTGAGAACAATCAATGTTATACCACGTGAGAGAGAGCTGACGTACTTAAAATATCCAAATCAATAAAGTTATTGGTGAAAATGAAAACTGTGTCTCTTATTTTATGGAAAAAACCATACAGACTTTTTGGCCAATCCAATAAATAGGTAGGTGTTCTCCTCTGTGAGGTCTCTAGGGCCAGAGAGCTCCAGTTTCCTCTGACGCATTATTCTGGTTTGGGGCCCCTGCAATAGTTTGAGATTTTTCTTTTTTTTGCACTAAAAGTATTGAAGTCTCTTCCTTACGCCAGGTTTGGCTTGCCGAGTCGGTCCCCATCCTTCATACTCTAGCAGTTCACTTACTAGAGACCCACCCACAACTTTTTCTCTTTCCAGATCCGGCCTCTACTCGAACCGTTCTTCCTGACAGGCTTGCAGTGGCTTGTCCTCTTGATGAGGACCAGCTGCTCGGTGTGATGCTGTTTTCTTCACTGTCTGCTCTGACATTCTGGCACTAGAGAGAAGTCTACTACAGTGCCCCGTGTCTTCTCGGTCCTCAAAGTGGCAGATACTTGGCTCTGCAGGTCCCCCTTCACTAGCCAAACTTCTAATCTGTTTGAGCTTATTATTCTGTGACTCTCCTTTTGCTATTTTCTAAGTGTTGGTGGTAAGGCAACCAGGAGCTTGGGGGATTCCCAGTTGGGACAGACCAGTTCTTAACCTATTTTGGTGGTCTGTGCTTCCTCTCTAAGAGTCTGAGTAAATCTCCCTAGGCACGGGGCGGGGGACAACCAGAGAGATCGGTTTAATGATCAGGGGAAGTAATCACAGGAGACTTTCTCTCCACCTGCCTCACAAAGCACAACCACAAGCAGGTCTTAGGGAGGCAGTGTGACCATGTGGCAGGCAGAGCCCCTCCCTGTGTGAGCAGCATGCTGGGGGGTGTATCAAGGCCGTGGTGATGCTTCAAAAGAATCTTTTCCAGGAAGACCCATTTATTCTTCAGAAGATGCTGATCTGGGGAAAATTGCAAAATATAAAAAGCCGGTGGCCTACAGAACCACATTTCTAAAAAAAAATGTGGCTCAGAAACAGCTAACGACATTACTAACAACCACTCACTGTCTTTGCCCATTCAGGCCAACCTGCTTTCCACTTTCAGTTCGATACCTTCTGTTCAGAAGAGGAAGGGAACTGGTGAAACAAAAACAGAAAAGCCCCCAAATCCAATGGAGGTTACACTCAGACCAAATTTAGTGTGACTTAAAATAAGGCCGAGGAGAAGGGCATTTCATTAGGTAATCAGCTCTAACCCAAGTCGTCAATTAGGTCTGTTTGTTTCTATTTATAGTCAAGGGCGCTAGCCTCCGAGGTCTAATCCCGGGAATGTAGATTCACATGGACAAGACGATAATGCGGAGGATCTGGGGAGGGTGGTCCATCCATCATGGGATGAGACAAACGCTTTCATTTACTAGAAATGTGCAGAACTTGTTTAACTCTTCCCAAATCATGTAAAAAAAAAAAAAGAAAAAAAGGGCTAAAACAATAGTCTCAGGATTAAGGGGGCCCCTTTGTCTCCGCCCTTGAATTCTTAACAGAATCCTTGTTTTGGGTGAGGGAGTGTTTCAAGTGATGTCTGAATCAAAGGACGGCTTTTACTTGCTATGATGGCTTGAGACAGCTTTCATCTTGAAGTGTGGTATAAATTAGGGTGAGACTGAAACCCATCCAGCAGAGATTTATGGAGTCCTGTATGCAAGTCGAGAGTGCAAGCCTCAAACGTACTGAGGTCCGACTTAGTCAACAGCAAAGTACTGGAGCTAGTTTAGAACAAGCTTCGCTCATTACATCTTTCTTCATTACGTTCCATGAACAGTGCTATTTCCGACGCAGGATGCAGTAGCCCTGCCTTCGTTCTTGTCTTTCTAGGTAGTGCAGGAAGCTGGATGGACCGAAATCCCAAGTCAACCTGTTATGCAATTGTTCTACAAGTTATCCGGGGAAGCTGACTTACCGTACCACTCATCGACCCAAGCAAAGGCCTGTCTATGTCCAATCAGCAGAATATCTCGGACCACCTACAACAGGAAAAGAAGGGCGTTGAAATAATAGCATGTTTGATTGAAACCATCTGGAACATAGATTGTCCCCAGTTCTAAGAATCCCGGCAATTATAAATCTCTCCATCCCTCTGTCCCTATGTGATGGCAATCACACAGATAGTGTGCTTGTTCACCCTCAGCCCTTTGCATGGTGTGCAAGCCCGTGGTATAAATTAATGTCCATGTTCCTTGAAGGTCGGGCTGGAGGTGTGTACAAACCAACGACAATGACCTGGCAGTCACAGCAACTGATCGGCATGAATCTCCAGGCTAGTCACCTTGAGGTTTTTCCTTCTGTTTGTCTTTGCCTAACACAAGCTCTACTTTTCCTTTGTAGAAGGGTGTGTCTCGCTGGTGACAGGGGGTCATAAATGTTAGACACCAGGAACTATTTCTGGGCACCAAGTCACTTCCAGGTAAAGAGCACTTAACAGTCTTGCTTCTCTGGTGAAATGTCTTAAATATTGGTTAATTTTCTTTAAACAACTGAAGGTGTTAGATACAAGAGGAGCAAGTATCTTTCTAGGCTTGACTGTCATGAAACAGAAGGGGAAGAAGCACGTGCAGTCACCTATTGCCGAAAGGGACGACAGAGGAGACCGAACTAGAGCAGAGCACAGCAGCAGGGAGAAGCCTGGCTGGAGACAAAAGGAATGGGACTGTTTCTGAAGGTGACGCATGATGATAATAGTGGACAAAGACAAAGTTTATAGATATAGTTTGTATATGTGTAACCCTGTCCATGTGCTTTTATTTCATGGTATTCTTTTTTATTTTGGTCCTCCATAAATATGCCTTTTTACTTTTCTTGGATACTCACACAACATTCCTTTCTTCCTACCAAACAAATCAACTGTCAAAAATCTCTCATGCAAGGTTCAAGCACATGTCAATAAATGAAGAATTTTTTTTTTAAAGATTTCATTTATTTATTTTTAGACAGAGGGGAAGGGAGGGAAAAAGAGAGGGAGAGAAACGTCACTGTGTGGTTGCCTCTCCCATGAGTCCCCGACTGGGGACCTGGCCCACAACTCAGGCATGTGCCCTGACTGGGAATAGAACTGGCGACCCTCTAGTTCACAGCCCATGCTCAATCCACTGAGCTATACCAGCCAGGTAAATGAAGGAGTTTAATTCGGTGAATTTGCAGAAATGAGGGAAGCATCCATAGTAAAGTGTGTATTAGCCCGGGACTCTGGATATCTAGTGAGGCTGAGGAGGAAACTTATCAGGGAAGTCAGGAACAACACGAAGCTGTACGTACTTGAGTGCTGAGTGTGTCAGATTCATGGAAATCAAAAGAACAGCGCCGAGGCATCAGTAAATACACTCTATTACATTAAGCACAACACAGCTGTCTGCTTGGAAACAAGAATTCAATAATGTGCTAATGGCTCGCTTTCGAACATTTTTCCCCCTGAACTGTGAAAAGATTCTTAAAAAACAAAGGTGTTCAGAGAAAGGCGCCCATGCAAATGCTAGCCTCGGAAACTCATTAGTGATTCGTGGGCCAGAGCAGGTGTGTTGTGGGGGTGTTGATAACACTTCATTATATTTGGAAACGGACGATGGGAATGCCTATGACTAGAGCGTAATTGTTACCAGTATTTTAAAGAAAGAGATGCTCAAAGCTAGCTAAGGTCACCCGTGAGAAAAGAAACACAGTGAGCCCTGTGGCCATCTAAATATGCTTTGTAGGAGAAGGGAATAATAAAATACACTAAGGGAGTAGCCCTAGTAAGCGATTATCTGTGGTTAAAAAAAAAGGGGGCAGGGGAATGTAGGAAGTCAAGGAAGGTAGAGCCTGAGATGGACAGAGAGCTGAGGCTGGAAAATACTTCCTTTGGGAGCCCTGACTGTCTTCCTGCTAAACAGTTGGACACAGAAGGACAACAGGAGGTCCCAGAACTTGATTTCTCTGGGTCTCACTTGACTCCCCTCTCTGGGTGGGCAGCATGGCCCTGGAGCTCAGCAGAAGATTGGCATACCTCTCTGTCCGAAATCTGTTCCAGAGTCTGCTATCATCATGAGCCCAAGTTCAGTCTATTTCTTGGAGCTAAATTCAAGATTTACACATTTTATTGTCAACTGGCAGCTCTATTTTATTGTCAGTTGCCCCTCCTCCCTGTAGGCAAATCCATCTAAGTAACAAAAAGCTCAGCACATTAAGGTTAAATTCCAATGCCTCCAAGAGAATTCCAGAAAGCCATTTTTTAATCAGCTTTTAAGTGGAAAAATAAACAGATATCCAGCCTATGTGGAATGCAGAGACAACTTGGGTAGAATTTATTTTTATGGAAATGGAAGGAGTTCCAGAGGGCAGAACTCAACTGTAAATTTTTTTCCCTGTGAGGTCAGAGGTCGTGTTAGAAACCCCTAACAAACTTAAATAATTACCAAGTGAATTCTTGCTACAAAATTAACATCTTAGCCAAAGTGGTTATAAAACTGAAATCTGTGTTTTGAGACTGTTAACAATTCTTTGGTGACAGAATTACTATAAGAGCAGAATTTCTGCAGTGCACCATCTAATGGGACCACTGGAATTTCTCATTCTGTTCCTTAGGGCGTCTTCTACCTCAGGGGTCTACATTTGCAGGACCTTCTGAGTGAGGATGATCCCTGTGGATGCACACACAGGTAAACCCGTGCCTCTGCCTGGAACCCAAGTACGCCTACCCATGCCTGGAACTAGATTAGCCCAATGCCAAAGGGAGAAGTATGTTTTTTTTTTTAATTTTATTTTTTGATTACAGTTTGCATTCAACATTATTTGGTACTAGTTTCAGGTATACAGCACAGTGGTTAGGCAATCATACTTTATAAAGTGTTCCTGACATTTCCTGTACCCACCTGGCACCGTACATAGTTATTACAATATTGATGACTATATTCCCCATGCTGTACTTTACACTCCTTGACTATTTTGTAACTATCAATTTGTACTTCTTAAAAAAAAAACATTTTAAAGTTTTTATTTATTTCTAGAGAGAGGGGGAGGGAGGGAGAAAGAGAGGGAAGAGAAACATCATTGCATGTTTGCCTCTTGCATGCCCCCAGCTGGGGACTTGGTCTGCAACCCAGGCATGTGCCTTGGCTGGGAATTGAACTGGCGACCCTTTGGTTTGCAGGCTAGCATTCAACCCACTGAGCCACACCAGCCAGGGCCCAATTTGTACTTCTTTTTTTAAAGATTTTATTTATTTTTAGAGAGAGGGGAAGAGAAAGAGAGAGGGAGACAAACATCAATGTGTGGTTGCCTCTTATGTGCCCACCACTGGGGACCTGGCATGCCATCCAGGCATGCGCCCTGACTGGGAACCGAACCAGCGACCCCCTGATTCCCATGTCTCTGCTGAATCCACTGAGCTATACCAGCCAGGGCCCAATTTGTACTTCTTAATCCCTTTCACCAAGCCCCCTAAGCTCCCTCTCCTCTGGCAACCATCAGTCTGGTCTCTGTGTCTCTAAGTCTGTTTCTACTTTTTTCATTTGTTCTTTATATTACACATATAAGTGAAATCATATTTGTCTTTGGCGTATTTCACCTAGCATAATGCCGTCTAGGTCCATCCATGCTATTGCAAATGGTAAGATTTCATTCTTCTTTATGGCTGAGTAAAAACATTCCATTGTTTATATACGTACTACAACTTTTTTATCCACTTGTCTGTTGATGGGCACTGGGGTTGCTTCCATATGGGAGAGGTCTGTTTTGAACACCCAATTTCCTGAATACACTCACCCAGCAGACATGGCAGTCACAGAAGAGGAGGTGCAGTGTAATGCATCTATCAGTGGAAGGAAATTAAACCTGTATGTAAAATGCACTTTCACAAAAACAGGGTTGTCTGGATGTAGCTACCTTGGGTTGGCTCAGCGTTTGTGCATCTGTTGAACATCACATACTCCAGCTTAACATAAAGGTAGTGGCACTGTCTGCAGGTCAGGAGTTGCTGCTGGCGCACTCACCTTGTGTACAAATTGTTCCACTCTGGTCTGAAGCCCCCAGACCTCGAACTTCACGGTCACCAGCTTGTAGGAGCACATGATAGGCTGATGGCTGTCTCTCCAGCCTTCCCTTAAATGTCCCCGTCCTGTCTTCTCTGACTTGAAGTGTTTAGGATCCTGGAAAAAATACACCAGAGAAATGATAACTTAGAAGTTCAACTGTCATTTATATGACATAAGAGAAGTGAATAAGTAAGGCGAAGTGAAAAAAGCCATTCGCCAAAGGCCGTATGGTATAAACCCATTTATATGAAATATCCAAAACAGGCAAATCCACGGAGAAAGGAAGTAGGCTGGTGGCCTAAGGCCAGGGGACCGGGATGGTGGAGGGAATGACTGCTATGGGAACAAAGGTGCTTTTGGGGGTGATAACAATGTTTTAAAATTAGATTTAAGGTGGTGGTTCAAAGCCCTGCAAGTGTGCTAACAGCCACTGAACTGAACACTTTAAAGTGGGTGAACTCTACGGCATGTAAATCATGTATCAATACAACTGTGAGAGAGACATAACTGCAATATAAAATGCCACATGCCCCCTCAGAGGGATTTTTCAGCGTGTGTTCTGGCTCTGGGTTTGCTACATAAAGTGACAGAATAGTCATTATCCTAAGCACATGCCTACCGAACGCACAGTGTGGGCCCCGCACAGAACGGGGAATTACACAGCAAGCTCGCTCTTGATCTGATTTCTCTGTCCTGAGGGCTGCGCAAGGGCCTCAGCTGTGTGTGGTCTGAGTGTGGTTACAGAGAACTTCCCTCCATGCAGAGAACAGACTCAACTCCACTTGGATAATCTCTTTTTAAAAAAAATTATATTCTATTGATTATGCTATTAGAGCTCCATGGTGTCTGTTCCCTGCCCTTCCCCCAGGGGCCCTCCTAATTTGCATCGGTTGCAGGAAAATGGTGGGCCGGGGGGGTTTGATAGGGACACAGGAGAGATAATGGAATGCAAAACCAACAAAAGAGTAAGTACCCCAAAGGAGTGCTTTCTGTGAAGGGAAGGGCTGTTGATCCTGAGCGTGGGTGGCACTTTTGATTCTTTGGTACCAGCTTGGCCATGCTGTCTTTTTATCACCTGAACCAACCCCGAAACTGCCACTGAAATTATATGCACAGGCCTGGGAAGATTATGATAATTTTATTACTTGGTATATGGAAAAGGCCTAAGCATAGGATCTAGCCCACAGCAAGCACTCTATCAATGTACACCATAACTGTACTTCCCAAGATGGCCAGTGAATAACACGTCCAATCCTACAGTCCAAAGCAGCCTGGAGTTTGTGGTAAAAGCTTTGATGTTTAACGCCATGGGACTAATTCCTGCCTGCCCTGTGCTTCTATGCCACAAAACACCATTAAGAATAAAAAGAGAAGACCAATAAGCCAAGAGATGTATCACCAGGGATACAGTCAATAATCTCCAAAGATGGCCAACGCCAACTCCTTCCCTTGCTTTGCCAGCATGCTCTTCCTCTTACCAAGGGCTGGAGGCTATTTGTCTTCCCCCTGAATCGAGACTGGCCTTTGACTTGCTTTGACCAATGCAGTGCAGCAGAAGAGACCCTGTGTCAGTTCAGGTCACACTAATGTATGTTCCAGACTTCCTCAGAACAAAGCAAGACTCTGCAATATCAAGCATTTCCAAAGCAGCGGAAGAACTGTGGGGCCTCATGGCAAATTTCAGTTCTGAATGAGCCTGGAAAGGTACTGTCTGCACAGCGGAAACTGTGTAGATGCCTACATCTGTGTGGTTCCTGATCGCGCCACAAAATTATAAAATCATGGGAGGCTATCGCAAAAGAAGGTTTTAGGGAAAGGCTAGAGGGAAATGGGAAGTGCACTGCATTTTCAAGATACAGAATAGGGTTTTTAAGATTGATGTGACAATTTGGTTTCATGTCCTCAGTTTTACGGATAAGGGCACTGAAGCCCAAGGGGAAATGAAATATTCTGCCCCAAACCACAGGCGCTTGGTAACCGATCCGGGATTAGAATTCCAGCCTCCCCAGATTCTAGCCCAATGTTCTTTCCACTACATTTACTTTTAATGCGAAACAGGGAGAGGGTGTTTTTTTGTTATGCCAGATGTCAAAGAAGCAATTAACAATTGGGTTTTTTTCGGGAACAGTATGCTGATTCTTTGCAAGTCTGGTGTCATATCTTCAGCAGCTGATTTCATCTAGGAAATCTCAGATGTGGCCTATAATTAGGGACTCGCTTTCAAAGAGCTGGAGGGAGATAAGGGAGGACTAGAGGACTCCTTTAATCAAAATCCAAGATCAGAAATGAACTTCCAACTGAATGCCTGTGAATGAAGATGAGGAAAACAAAAATCTAACCTTCGGGTCTTATCTCAAATATTCTGGCCGCAGACTTTTCTCCTGTTCCCCATTTGGATCCCATCTCCCCTGTTCCTTGTCCCCACCCCCACCCCCACTATCTATTCCTTCCAAAATCATTTTCTATTTTTTGTATATATTTTTTAATTTTTAGAGAGAGGGAAGGGAAGGAGAAAGAGAGGGAGAGAAACATCAATGTGTGGTTGCCTCTTGCACATCCCCTACTGAGGATCTGGTCTGTGACCCAGGCATATGCCCTGACTGGGAATCAAACCTGCAACCCTTTGGTTCGCAGGCCCGTGCTCAGTCCACTGAGCTACACCAGCCAGGGCCCGAAATCATTTTCAGTCTCATTTTCTCACTTGACTTTGTGAACATGAATGTCTTCGTTGTCCATTTACATATCAGTTTGACCTTCCTTAAAACCTTTAAAATTTTTTTATTTTTATAATTTCTGGTTTGTGTTTCTACAGCTACTACAATATTTTGGTCCTGAATGAAATTCTATTACATCACTTATGTCATTCTTTATCAAAGAACTGGGTTGTCTTACATTTAAAATTTTCATGTCCAGATGAGGTTTATAAGCCTCCATCTTTATCTCTGATGCTAAAAATCATCTGGACCTTCCCACATTTTGGTTTTAGGATTTGGCCTACTTTAAAAGGACACAAAGTTTGACTTCAGTGTGACTAAGAGATTACACACCTTGAAACTCCTGGGTCCCCACCCAGTGCAATCAGAGAATACAGTGAAAGTTCTCTGGAGTGGGTCACCTGGTGACCCTCCAAAAGATATGTCCTGGTCCTCACCGCTGGGATCTCTGGATGTGAACTCATCTGGGGAAAAAAGGTCTTCACAGATGTAATGCGGCTAAGGATCTCAAAATGAGATCCCCCTCAATTAAGAGGGTGGACCCTAAATCCAACGACAAGTGTCCTTATAAGAAACAGAAATGGAAAAGATACAGAGAAGAAGCTACATGAAGTCTGAGGCAGAGACTGAAGGACAGCCACAAACCAAGGGACTCCTGGAGCCACCAGGAGCTGGAAGAGGCAGGAAAGAATCCTCTAGAGCCTCACCTTGATTTAGGGCTTCTGGCCTCCAGAATCATGAGAGAAACCCCTGGGGATGAGGAGCAAGGTGGACCCTCACCCCCATGCTTCTGATGTAATTGGCCTTGGAGGGGCCTGGCCATCCAGCTTTTTCAAGCTCCCCATGTGACCTGCATGTACAGCCAAGGTTAAGCCACTGCTGTAAGATACAATATCGTCCCCGTGTTCCAGATGAGAAGAACCCTGAACCTCAGCTAATCACTGACTTGTCCACAGTCCTCCAGAATTTAAGCTCAGGGCTGCCTGACTGCCAGACCTGGGCTCCCAAACCTTACAACCCATGGATAGGACGGTCCCATCTGAAACTCTGGTGCGGAGTATCAGAGGAGTCGGTGCCCTCGAGCAGGACCGTGTTCATGCTAACTCCCTCGTGGGGCTGTCGGATAATGTTGGATAATTGGATAATGTCAGCAAAGTCTCCAGTCCAACACCCGATAGATGGTGTCTGACAACCCAGGAGACATGCCAGAGAGATAAGAAGCGTGAGATGCAGGAACATCCTTTAGAGATACTGTAATGTAATTTCCTCAGATCTCATTAAGCTCCTCAAACGAGGGCGGCAGGAACATCCGAAGTGCTGCAGGATGATTATTACTTTGTGGTTATCCCGTGGTCGAGTGCACAGAAAATGGTCCTTGTGCCGGCAAAAGGCTGGTGGGCGCTTCCGTTTTCCAGAAGCTGTCACCTGTCAGTGTCCGTAAGAACGGTGGTGGGAGAAATCCCGAGACAAGGGATTTTGCTTGTTGGACGTTATGACTGGGTCCTGGGCCAAGGACAAGTGAGTGTCGCCAGTCTCAGAACCAATTCCTTTCCTTCTCTGTCTTATGTTTCAGTGACAGGTTCCAGGACGATGAAGCAGAGAGCAAAGACATTGCCCTTCTGTGGGCTGCTCCCTCAGGGAAGCGATTTTACCAATTCCACGGGGGCTCCGGGACCACACGGTGGCACCTGCAGGAGCCACTTGGGAACCTCCTTGGTGGGCGAACACCCTGGGCAGCTATCTCCAAGCAGCACGACGGGTGAGACGGGCTGTGAGCACCTTATGGGTTTCTTAAAAGCTTTCCTCTTGAAGAGTGAAGAGCTCTAAAGAGCCAAGAGCAAGCCTCTCCTTCCACTCACTGCCGAGCTAGGACGGGGCTCTTCCCCTCAATGGGGAGGCGGTATTAGATGGCTGGGGCTGCAGTAACAACGTGCCACAAACTGGGTGTCTCCAACAAGAGAAACGTATTGTCTCACCGGTCTGGAGGCAAAAGCCTGAGATCCAGATGTGGGCAGAGCTGGCTCCCTCTGGGCTATAATATAAATACCTTGTGCCATGCCTTTCTGCCTGCATCTGGTGGTTCAGTTTGGCGGCAGTTTTGGTATTCCTTGGCTCATAGATGCAGACCCCCGTCACATGGCGTTCTCCCTGCATGTCTTCATGTCGTCTTCCCTCTGTGCACATCAGTCTCTGTCTACATTTCTCCGTTTTATAGGGACACCACTCATACCGAATAAGGGTCCTCTCAACCTCGCTTTAACTGGATCATCTCTGTGAAGACCTAATTCCAAGTAAGGTCACACTCTCAGGTACTGGGGGTTTGGACTTGGACACAGCTGACTTGCTCGGTCATGGAGCACTGAACCTCATATCACACAGCTGCAGCTGGGTCCACAGGGTGATGCCAAATCCTCTAAAAGTAATGCTCGGGCCTCAGGGCTCTGCTCAGCAGCTGGCTGGCTGGGTCCGTGTCAGGCTGCAGGCTCTTCTGGCTAGGGGCTTCTAAATTTGTCCACAGTGAGACCTCGGACGCCAGATCCTGCTGGCACTCCCCAGGCGTGGCAGATGGCAAATCGGACCTTTGTAGTCCAAGCCCATCTGTATGGGGGAAGATGAGCTGGTGCCAGGACTGTCTCCCCGGGGCCAGATGGGCCCCACAGGCCACCCCTTCTGTGCGGGCACATCTTCTTTAGAAGTTTTCGTCAAGGTCAAGCACACCTTCAGGCTTCATCTGTCTTGCACTTGGACTGAGCAGAACACACTAGGGCTTCTTCCTTAGTGTAGCCCAGGTAAAACTGTCCCAGTGTTTGTGAGAATCAGTCTCACACCTGGGAAGTGCCAGGAGAAGCCCCCAGGAGATCCTGGAACGGGGCTGCAGTGTGGCTTCCAACTCAATCGCAGTATGACTAGCCAACTTTCAGAGATATCAAGTCTCCATGATTAATTACGCTTTCAATTTGAACCACAAAGGACCATATCCAACAGGGGCTTGCCCTGTTAATTGAAATTAGAAGTTTTTGATAAATGTGAAATGAAAAAGGGCCAAGTAGTAACTGGCTAGGAATCGCTATGTTATGTAACTATAATACAATGCTCAGCCCTAAAATAGGGATGAACTAAAAACACACGTCAGATTTCCCCCCCTGCATTCTGGAAGATTTCTTGAAGATTCCAAGGTGTTACAGGTATTATTTTCTCATTTCTTCCAAAGGATGGCTATTCAACCAGGTAAAATTTAGGCCCGACTTTAGACCAAGATTTCTTGAACTTGAATCCTAAAAGGGATACACATAAAAAGTAAGGAGCTTTCAAAGAAGCTAGTCCCAACAGATTACATCTTAAAGGATCCCATTTATACAAAATACCCAGAACAGGGAAATCTACAGAGACAGAAAAATTAGTGGTTGCCTGGAGCTGGGGTGAGGTGAAGAGCGGGGGAGGGGCTCATACCTAAGGCATTCAGGGTTTCTTTTAGGGGCGATGGACGTGTTTTAAATTAGACTGTAGTGAAGGTTGCACGTATCTGCCTGTGAATACACTAAAATCCACTGAATTCTATACTTCTAGTGGGAATTGTATGGTATGTGAACAATATCTTAATAATGCTGTTAAAAAAAAAGAAACACACAGCAATTTTGAGAAAGAAGAACAGAGTAGGAGGAATCACAACACCTGACATCAAACTATATACAAGGCCACGGTAATCAAAACAGTCTGGTGCTGGCATAAGAACAGACACATAGATCAATGGAACAGAATAGAAAGCCCAGAAATAAACACAAGTCTCTATGGTCAATTAATATTTGATAAAGGGGGCAGAAGCATAAAATGGAGTAAAAATAGCCTCTTCAACAAATGGTGTTAGGAGATCTGGACAGCTACATGCAAAAAAATGAAACTCAACCATCAACCTATACCACACACAAAAATAAACCCAAGATGGATAAAAGACTTAAATAAAAGTAGTGACACCATAAAAGTCCTAGAGGAGAGCATAGGCAGGAAAATTCAGATATTCCGCATAGCAATATCTTCACTGATATGTCCCCTAGAGCAAGGGACATAAAGGAAAGAATAAACAAATGAGACTTCATCAAAATAAAAAGCTTCTGCATGGCTAAAGAAAACATCAGCAAAGTGAAAAGGGAACCAACCGTATGGGAAAATATATTTGCCAATGATACCTCGGACAAGGGTGTGATCTCCAAAATATGTAAAGAACTCACATGACTCCATTTCAGGAAGACAAACAACCCAATTAAAAAATGGGCAAAGGACCTGAACAGACATTTCTCCAAGGAGGACATACAGAGGGCCCAGAGACATAGGAAAGAATGCTCAGCATCACTAGGCATCAGAGAGATGCAAATTAAAACCACAATGAGATACCACTTCACAATGGTCAGAATGGCCCTCATAAACAAATCAGCAAACAAGAAGTGCTGGCGAGGATGTGGAGAAAGGGGAACCCTAGTGCCTTGTTGGTGGGAATGCAGACTGGTGCAGCCACTGTGGAAAACCGTATGGAATTTCCTCAGAAAACTAAGAATGAAACTGCCTTTTGACTCAGCAATTCCATTGCTGGGATTATACCCTAAGAATCCTGAAACACCAATTCAAAAGAACCTATGCACCCCAATGTTCATAGCAGTGCCATCTACAATAACCAAGTGTTGGAAGCAACCTAAGTGCCCACCAGTAAATGACTGGATCAAAAAACTGTGGTACATTTACACAATGGAATTCTACGCAGCAGAGAGAAAGGAGCTCCTACCCTTTGCGACAGCATGGATGGAACTGGAGAGCATTGTGCTAAGTGAAATAAGCCAGGTGGTGAGGGACAAATACCATATGATCTCACCAATAAGTGGAACCTAATCAATAAAACAAACAAGCAGGCAAAATATAACCAGAGACAATGAAATAAAAAACAAACTGACAGTAACCAGAGGGGAGGTGGGAGGGGGTAATGGTGGAAAAGGGGGAAGGATCGTCAAGGAACATGTATAAAGGACACATGGACAAAGGCAAAGGGGGGTAGGATTGAGGGTGGGAGGCGGGGATGGGTTGGGCAGGGAAATGGAGACAACTGTACTTAAACAATAAAAAAAAAAAAAGAGAAAAAAATTAATCTTAAAAAAAAAAGAAAAAGAAAAAAACCCCTAAAGAAACAGAACTAAGGATCTTTCAGAGTGTGCTTGAGAACTGACCTAAAACTTTACTTTAAAGGTCAACTGCTATGCATCAGCTTAAAAAAAAAAAAAAACCCACAAAATAACCCTGATGCAAATTGTAGCCAGCAGCAGCCAGTTCTTGCTTTGTTAGCAGCTGATACCTAAAGTGCTATTTTTTACAGAGCTGCTCTGGGCACTCGAGTGTACCACAAACACTGAGTGGCTTGAGCTATTTGTCTACAAAGTGATTCTCTTAAAGGAGCTTGCCTCCTGAGCTGCGTCTGACCTGTAGAAAGGCCGATAAAAGGGGGTTGTGGTGGTGGGGTGCTTTGGGGTGTGTTCTGAGCTCTTCTCAGTTATAGTAATTCAGGGCCAGAAAAACTCAAAACTCTGTACTTGGAGAACAGGGAGCATGAGGATGGGAAACTGGAGCACAAAACACAAAACAGTTTAATAGCAGCCCTGAGCTCTGAGGATGACCACTTTTGATGGCTTTTAGGGACTAGGGAGATTAAATCATGAGAACCCCACGCCCCTGCTGGTGTGGCTCAGCTGGTTGGGTGTCAGCCTGCAGAGTGAAAGACCATGGGTTCAATTCCCTGTCGAGGCACGTAACAGAGGCAACATGTCAATGTTTCTCCCTTGCGTTGATGTTTCTCTCCCTCTTTTCCCTTCTCTGTAAAAGTAAATAAATAAAATCTTTAAGAAAGAGAGAGAACCCCAGGCTCTGGCCAGGCAGCTCAGTTGGTTACGGCATCATTCCGATATGCCAGAGTTGCAGGTTCTATCTCGTCAGGGCACATACGAGAAGCATCCAGCAAATGTACAAATAGGTGGAACAACAAATCGGTGTTTCTCTCTCTCTCGGTTTTCCTCTCTATCTAAAATCAGTAAATAAAGGGGGTGGGGGGAAGAGAGAACTCCAAGAAAGGTGGTCAGGAAAAAGATGAGAGGGACAAATAATCGTACGACCTGGTGTTTATGAAGTGCTTGCTGTGAACCAGAGCCTGTGTTGGAAACCCCTGGTTAGTGGTGGTTTGGGACTTGTGACTGGCATCTCAAGTGAAGTGGTCTTGCGGGACTGAGCCCTTTAACTTGGGGGACCTAATGTTAGCTCCAGGTAGACAGTGTCGGAATTAAACTGCTAGAAGCCCATCCATTTAGTCAGAGAATTGGGGAACTGGTTGGCATCAGAGAAAACACCCCAGAATTCACCTCACAACAAACCTATAAAGTACATTACTATCTTCATTAAAAAAAAAAAAAAAAAACTGCCCAAAGGAATGCCCCCATCCTATTCCCAGACTCACTCTCCACCTCAGCCCCTGCTATGGGCACCTTCCAAAAGCCCCCTCCTTCAGAAATCCCCAGCTGGACAGCAGGCATCGATCTCTCTGATCCCCTACAAACTAGCGGGGCCACTTTTCAGTCTCATGGGACACAGTGCTAAGGGCAGGCCTGCAGCGTTGCAGCTCAGCGAATGGCCAGCTTTTTTGCAGACACCCTCATTTCTCTAATTGAGTCTCTCTGAATACTCCCTTCACATGGCTTCGGGGTTAGGCAAGTGTACCCCCAACAACTCTGGGAATGCCCTTCCCCCATAAGTAAGTAAAGACTGGGAAGAGGGAAGAGGTGGACGCTGGGAGTCCTGGGGAAGGGCCATCTGGGTTGACCCTGGTGAGCACCTGGCCTTAGTGGACTAGCAGCTGCCTGTGGGATGTGGAATCCCAACTCCTCTGTCCCCAGCTTTGAGCCTCATTCCCAATTCCAGAGCAACACGAGACGGCTCCCTAACAGTTTGTTACATAACCCTAAACTTTTCCTTTTAGCATGGACAGATAGGACTTTCTATTTTTAAGATAACCTCAAAACCGGTAAGGTCATTCAAGCATACCCTGGAGGGAACCCTGCCTTGCTGAGCTTGTGACAGTGACAGGCCAGGCACCAGCTCTCCTGAGAACCAGGGAGCTAAGCTCTTCCCATAAAGGAAGGCTGCCAGGACCAGGCTTGGTTTGCAGCCTCCTTTGCCCCAGGGCTGCATGTCGCGCGTTGTCCTGCTCACCCTGACCTTGGCAGTGCTGTTTGCACACAGGCTAGGAGGCATTACCAGCCTCGATCCACACTGACGATGTACAGTTTGGCCCAACGATTGCTTGAGTTTATTAAGCCAAAAGCTGACAACAGACTAACAGATATTCCTGATGAGTTCAACATGGCAACAGAGATCAGCATGGGATTAGCTGTCCCTAAATTGAGCTTGTTCCTCCCGTACTGCATTATTTTGGGAAACTTGGACCTCCAACTTGTTGAACAGAAATGAGACAGAGATGTTCGATAAGCCAATGCACTTGTGATTTGAAAGCAGTAGAAGATTTGCATTTTAAAAGTGGAACAGATTTCAAATTCATTTTAGCTTTACAACCATGTCGTTTTTCCAAATACGGTATCATTTGGAATCCCAATACGTAAAGCAGGTAAAGTGAGAAGTGGATTCCTCGGGTTATTTCAACCTTCAATGTATGACGCAATATATTTCAATGTTGACTGGGCCTGGAAGCACCTCTGTGGGGTCCTGGATTCCGTGGAGCAGAATCGAGGGGGGCCTGAAAAGGCTTTGGGATGAGACACCCCTCGGTTCGAATTTCTGCTCCGGCAACTACTACCAGTGTGTACTTGGGCAAGTTACTTAACTCCAAGAATGTTGGGATAAGAGAATGAGAAAAGGAATGTTTCTCAAGCTGGGTCTGTGGGTGTATTCTTGGGGGGTGGGGCATAACCTTTCCCCCTTTAATAGGTTCCTGCATCATTCAGTTGTAGGATGGTCAGCTTTTGTCTGTCTAGACCAGGTTCACTTTTGTCCAATCTGTTATTTTCTGGACTGTTCATAAAGAGGAGATTTCCCCCAACAGATGGGTAGCAGAGATCTGTTAGATCATTAAGCCTAAGAGAGGTCACTGAGGACTGGAAAGGGCCCTCTTCCTACTTACCCCATGATTACCCAAGATCCTCCTCTCCTATGCTCACTGAGACTTGGGTTAACGAGGGACATTCAAGGAGGAAAGTAATCTCCCAGTGCGTTTTCCAGGACAGATGGCAGTTGCTTGTACCTTGAGCTTTATCTGAAGAAGCCAGCTTGGTGGGGAAAGGCAAGCACAATCTTGGGCATTGGATGTTTTGGGGTTTGAATCGAGGCTTCCTGAAATTTCTGGCAAGTTACTTAGAGTCGCTGGGCCTCAGTTTCCTCATCTATAAAATGGAGATGATATCTATCCTACTGGGATGTTAGGGTTAAATGATATAACTGAATAAATGACTTGATTTTTCTCAAAAGTTAGTTCCCATCCCTCTAAAGCTAGGTTTCGCAATTCTGTAAAAAATCTGTTGAAACTTCTGAGGCCCAAGTTAATGACCTAGTAATTGCATGTCTTTCTTTGAGCCCCTTAACAAGAACAGATGAAGACAAGCAACTTAATAACACCTATGCTTTCCTGGATATTTTTGGAGCAGAAGCTGAACAGTTGTACTTGGAGTCTGAATAAACAGAGAAAGTGCCAGAGAGAATCACTGGGTCAGGTCTTACTTTTCAAGGGGAAAAATACTGCTCCCCTCATCCCAGGGTTGCAGCCGCAGACTCAGAGTGCTGGCTGGGGAAGGATTTGGACAGCATCAAGCCAGGGCTCCTGGTGGACACTGATTAGAGTCTTTGATTGGAGGAAATAAACTTAGATTGTTGACCTGAAGCCAGCCCCCAACTCGGAAGCAGTTTAGGAGAAAACGTGTATTGTAATCAGGGCCACTGGCTGGCAAGGAGAGCACGAGATGTGACTCCACAGATGCTATCAGACTCCCAAGGGACCCACGGCCCTGACCCCTCCCTCTGCAGGGGAACAGGCCGTCTTCCAGGCTTAAGGTTGCTATTTCCTTTTCCCTCCACAGAATTAAAATAACAATAAAATGGCTGTAAACTGAGCACAGAAAACAGATGTCTCCTGAGCAAAGCTGTCCTACCTTGAATGGGTAGTAGATGTGACAAAATACTGCTCCTCTTGGCTCTGGGGTGAGCAGACTGGACCTTCTGACCCCGGGGGGCTGGTCATCTGTGACCAGGAGCTCCTCCCTGATATGCCAGTCAAAACGGACCCTTTCTCACATGTGTCATGGCATGAAAAAGGCTGGGTGACTCTGCTCTAGGGCTATTTCCCCAAACCTGGTGCATTTACACAGAGATCCTTGGGTGCCCTCCTGGGACCCCAGGGCCGCAGGCTGCCGGAGTTGGCGCACAAACAGTAAGTGTAACTTCTAAGGTTTCTTAGAAGTGAAGTGTAGGAGACACATAGCATTCTGAATTCAGGTCAAACAATAATAACACATGTATAAACAACACCTTTTAAAAAAGTCTCAGCAGTACAAATGGCTCTATTTTCTGAAGGATCTTGCTGTACCTGCAGAGGATTCTGTGATCTTGAGAACTGGAGTGATTGGACCCAACCCTCTGCTTCTCTTCCCTGTTCATGCCAACAAATCAAAAGCAACATGCAAACGAAGTCCCACAGCAGCCACTTTCCAAAGACACATGGTTTCTACTGAGCAACCATCCCCAGTCACACACCTTCCGATGTCCATACCAGAGTCAAAGCGGGGAGGAGGCTGACCAGGTGCTCCGGACGGTACTAGTCATTTTAATGCCCCGCCTTGTCCTTCACATCACATCTCTCCATCCACACATTTATTTGGAGGGAGGAAGAGCTTCAAGGTACAGTAACTGGGGGTGAGGAAGTGCCATGGCTGTGATGACCGAAGCCCAGGCCCCTTATTACCTTGGGTCATCTGCACATGGGAAGCCTGGGCCAAGAACCCACACCCACAGGTTCCAGAGGCTACCTCCTGCACAGACCCCTCTCCAGCAAGCCTGAGGGCTTCTCCCTTCCATGGGAGCTTTCCTTGGATGAACCCTTCCTTTTTGGACATGGAGCCATTTCCCCAAAGCCTCCTTCTATGGAGCCAATGACTGGATGCCACAACCCCACTCCTGGAAGAGACTTGGAATCTCTGGTTTTGACCTGGTATTTAGGAACTCATTTGCCTCAATTTTGTTTGACCTACTTGGTCAGGCATTTCACTATCAAATCCAATTGATAATATCTGCCGCTGCAACTCTGGGCACGGAGGTCTGGGGGACCTGCTTCGTGCAGATTACTGCGGCAGTTAACAATTTCTGCCCTTGAAAAATTAAAAACAAAACACTTTTTCCCAGGATGGAGTTGGGCACTACTCTTCCTAGTAACAATCGGCTTTGCTTAAAACATTCCAGTGGGTTCCACATTTTTAGGCCAAAAGAACAGCAGGGGTTTTAAAAACCAGCCCTAGACATGGTGCTTTGGGAAGACTTGGTGACCCAGCCCTCTTTTATGTGGAAGAAATGAGATCTGAAAGAGAACAGCTATTTGTTGGGAAATGAGGTGCCCATTATTGGTTTAAAAATGATATAACCAGGGTTGCTGACGGCTGGACTACTGTTTCATGTCGTTTTATTTCCTAAGGCTTCTTTTCGTTACAAAATATTATTGCTGTCAAGATGGCTGAAGGTGATTTGTTCACAAAAGGGGTAGCGGAAGAGGGAGAGAAGTAGCTTGATAGGTAGGAGAGCCCTAAACCGCTTGGGGTCCAGAAGCTGCCCTCAGCACCCCCTGAGAGTTAGCCTCTCTCCCTTGCACAACGGCTGCTGACCCTGCTCCGAAAGCCCTCCGCTATTTGCAGGATAAAAGTCCAAATTCCTTGGCTGGACCTTCAAGGCTCTTCTGTCTCAGCCAGACAGGTACTCACTGCCCCTTGACTATGCACCGGGACTCCTACCCTGGTCACAGCCTTTGCCCTTGCTCACTGTATTGACTTTTCAAACCTCCCTGTGGTCCCATGCAAGCGTGGGTCAGAGGGTAATTCAGTATAGTTTTGAGTGGGGCACTTTGGTTGCATCTAGCACTGACTCAACAATTTCACTTTTGGAATTTATTCTACAGAAACATTAGAACAACGCCCAAAGGATGTCACGGGAGGATGTTTCCTGCAGTATTGTAACAGTAACAGAGTGGACACAGCCTAAATGTCCACCAAACGGGGACTGTGTTATGTCCACACAGAGGACCTAACTGGGCAATGGCACATTACATAGCCATCACCCAACCTGCCCGAGAGATGTGTGCTTCCCCAGGAGATGGCGAGCTTCTAGCATTAGTGAAAAAGTGCATGTTGCAAAGTGGTGTGCACTGTGAGTTTATTTTTATAAAACAATGTTACTTATGCACTATGTTTAAGTATAAACATCATAAATAACATCTTGAGCAACAGCTATCTGAGTGCATTTGTTTTCAATGTTACTTATTTATAACATGTTGGGTTTTTTTTCACAAGGATCACGTACTGCTTTGTGAACGGATGAACAATAAAGATAAACACTGTCTGAAGGTCGCTCTGGGAAGGCATGCCCTGGTCACCTCTGTGTCCCAGCTGCCCCTCCTTGCCATGGTGCGGTGACCGCCGAGCACAGGGAGTGAATCTCCTGGGGGCATTTCTCCTGTGGCTGCCTCAGGCTGTGCTGTCATTCAGCCTTTTATATTTTGAGGCCTTCTCCTCCCAACCATCCTCAGCTTCTTAAAGCTGAGGCTCCTACTTTCATTTTGCCCCACAGGCTACGTCCCCACCCAACACCTTGCACGGTGTCTGCACAGATGATCTGTTCTCGAAGATCTGAGGAATGGCAGCGTTTCCCTCCAGCCTTCCTGGCCAGGCTGACTGGACTCTCCTTCCCACACAGAGGAAGCCACTCAAATATCATCTAAGCCTCTCACTGGGCTGCAGACCGGGTACTGGCCCCCCCCAACCCCCAACCCAGTACCATCAGCCTGGATAGATGCCCAGCGCAATGCCCGACTGCAAGGGGAGGACTGGGAGAAAAAAAGCCAGTTTCCCAGGCGATCACCCCGGCTCTCCATTTGTAATGAATGACATGGCAGTCACATGCTGTTTTCCTCTTGGGGCCACCGGGGGGGTGGGGGAGGACAGCAGACCCCTTGGGAAATAACACCTATGTATTCCAAGCTTCTGAGGGAGCAAGGGACAGAACCTCCAACTGAAAAATGTTCTCCTTATTTCTTTCCATGGTATTCCTTATCATCGACTGCTCCAGCCACTTCCAGAAGCTTCCATCAAGTGCCTCCCTCTCTAATGGCACTGGCCTTGTCAGACCCTGCGAAGAGATTGCGCCCAGGGTCCTGTGATGCAGCAGCTGCTGGGAACCCTCCCCCTGACGGTCTCCTTTGCAGGCTTGGACCCCACTTCTAGGGGTGACCACCCGGGAGCACTCTGGCGGTGGAGGCCTCCTCCCCTCTCCCCGCACCAACGGTGCAGCAGCCCTTATTACCCAAGAGGCGCCCAGCACCCCCGTCACTTGGAACCCGTCACAAAACAGCTGCGCTATTCTCAGAGAGGAACAGATGGACGGAGGGAAAAGGGGAAAGATGGCAACAACAACACAACCGACTGAACTCAGCTACGCACCCCAGCGTGAGGCAGCTGCGTTCAATCTGGCCACTGGGAGATAAATGAAAATTCTGCCACCCTCAAGCGCTGAGATATGGACCAAAATGAAAACATTTTTAATTTGAGGGAGCCGAGTGGGCTGGACGAAGCACTTTGTACTGAAGGGTACGGCTAAGTACGACAATATTTACTTGTCTCTCTGTTCCCTTTCTGGGGGCCCGTCATACTGAGCAAATAGCACTTAATCTCTCACCCCTGACAGTTATTGGGAAAGTTAGACACAGCTCTCTTTGTTCTGTTCTCTCTCCCTTAAGAGAGCATTCGGCAGGTATTTATTAGATTGGTGTGACCACTGGACTGGCCACTGAGGGTTTCTCTCAGTCCAGGCGATAGTCTCGGGCCTGGCGGCGGACTGCAAGAGGCCCCTCCCCTTGGTCACCCAACTCAAGGGGAGAAGGCTCTAAATCAAATTCTGCCTAGAACTTCCCCTGCACTGTCCTACATTCGACTGTACCACTTCAGGTGCCCGTGCTTCTAGGAAAGCCGTTGTCCTTTGTCCTTCGCTGCTACCTGGGTTCCAAACATCATGCACTTCCCCATTAAAGTATGCTCTATGCATCCCTGGTAAGATGGAGACTCCTTTCACACCCCTCAAAATGAAGGGAAAGAGGAATTTGCTTTTTCTGTAAAAAGAGGATCAAGTTCAAGGGATAGTAAAGGTTAGACACAATCACGGCCTTTGTTGCCTCCTTGCCTAGCACAGAGCCTGGCACACGGCAGGCACTTAATAAATGCAAATGGAAGAAACTCATTAACGAATCCTGCTGCCAACAGGCCTTAGTAAATTTCCTTTCCTTGGATTGGTCCATAGCAGGGTTTTTCAACTTTGCCACTTCTGACGTTTTGGGCTGGACAATACAGCTCGTGGGGCACCTGTGCGCTGTAGGGTGTTGAGCTGTGTCTCTGGTCTCTGCCCACTGGATGCCAAACACCCCCCACCCAGCGGCAAAAATCCAAAATATCTCCCAACATTGCCAGATGTCCCCTGAGGGTCAAACCTGCCCTGAATTGAGAACCACTGGTCTAGAGACTCCTCTTTGCTTTACATTTATCAATGAAGATAAAAAAAAAGGACAAAAGCACACGCACACACAAAAATCCTTTATTTCTAAACTTCTTTCACCAGGGAGTTACATTTCTTGTTTTCTTTTTTCCCCTTTCTATTCAAGGCACGTCGGAAAATTTGGAAGCTGCTATGCCCTCCAACATTTGGGTCTCTGGGGGAACTGTGGGTGGAGCCGTGAGGAGGCCAAAGGGGATGTCGTTCTCTGGTCACTCCTCACCTTGGAAGGCAAACCTTAGGAATCGAGTAGTGCATCCAGGAGGGAGAACATGGACTTTACATGAGCCAACACGAAACGCCCCGGTTAGCGCTCTCTAAGCCTGACTCTCAGAGGTTGTCCAGGCCGCACCAGCCCCCAGCTGGGTGTGGAGATGAGTTCTTGCACCCTAAGCCGCTCAGCTTTGCAGGTGTGGGTCACTGCCTGCCCCTCTGTGGACGTTCCACAACTTAGTGTACAGAGTCCCTCCTTCCTGGGCTGCGATCTCTGCCTGGAAACCATGGCAGAGCTTCGAAGGGTCAGGATGGGAGTCTTGGTAAGAGGCAACAACCCACATATCAGCCACATAACAAGCACAACCTGCTCGGATTTTGGCCTCACCTCCTGTTTGCTGTGTTGGTGGTGTTAAGGCGACTTGGCACAAAGCGCTTTCTGACTCTGACGGGGACAGGGCCTTGGTGGGGCTGAGTTGGGACTGATGGATGTACTTTCTGTGCCTGAGAAATTACACTGACTTTTTTAAATTCAGTGATGTCCTGCAGAGTTCTGTGATGGATACCGGAGAAAAAACTGAAGAAAAAGAGGTTCAGGGAGCTGAAGCTTGGGCCCTGAAGGTGCATAAGAAACAGCAGCTCTGAAAAAAAGAGAACACGGAGACCACCGGGCAAGGCAATCAGCTGATCCTGGGCTGCCAGCGTCCTTCTGGGTCCCTGGCTAGGGGCGGCACGAGGGCCACCAGGCAGAGGGTACCCAGAGGAAAACTCCCAGCTCCGGTCACCTTATGGAGAGTGGCATTCTTGATTGTGTGGCTGCGAGGTTTCCAAGGAGTAATGGAAAAAGAAAAGATAGTGCTTTAATCCTCTTCTTGGGTCTGGATGGTGGCGTGTGTGACAGCAGCTGGGTGGAGGGAAGTGACCTAGATAACCCTGGTCTGAATTCCTAAGCATCAAAAATCTCCGAGCAGATTCAGCCCACTGGCACCGTAGCTTGCTCCACAGAAAATGCACTCCTATTTATGATGCTGACACAGGCAATTTATAAAGATGGATTGGAAGAAAAAGCCTGTAAAGCTGTGTGCCTCAGATTAAAAAAAAAAAATGGAGCTCTGATTCACAACTGTTAGCTAATGGCAACCAATTCATTTCCTTTGATGGCGCTCACTCTGAAATTGTGGCTGCTGGAAGGAAAAACAAAGCCCCTGGCTTTCACTCATTCATTCAACAACCATTTCGTGAGCATCTGCTGTGTGCTGGCGCTGTCCCAGCTGCTGAGGTATGGTGACGAAGAAGACAGCTCCTCTGCATGGAGCTCTTGCTACAACTGGGAGGTAGCACGAGCTGGCATGATCTGGAACCTACAGACTAGAAATCCGCTGACAGTAGGCAGGGGTGTGGGATGCCCAGGAAGGCCCCCCCCCCCCCAGAGAGGTCATGTTTGAGCTGCCCTCTAAAGAGGAATGGCTGGATGCTCCCCAGGGGAGTGGCACAGAAGTGGGGGGACTGGGGAAGGGAGAGGGCAGAGGGCCATGATAAGGGGCTGGGCTTCCTCCCAGCCAGTGATGGGTTTTAAGCAGAAAGTGACAGGGTCAGATTTTATTTTAGATGGAAACTCTTGGGGTGTGGAGGGGGGTGTTAATTATTTACAGTGTACTGAGTAGATATTTATTTGGAAATAGTTGGCCTTTTGAATTGGTTGTTATTTTCAGTCCCTGGTTAGTAGGTTAACACTCACCCAAAAACAGCCTAGGAAACTCACTTCTCTCCCAGTGTGTTGTACCGAACTGTCTGGGGCCTCTTTGTTCCACATCCATTAAGTAACCCAGAGACTCCAGGGCAGGTGGGGTGGCTCTGGGTGTGATGAGCTGAATTCAGACTTCCATTCCTCCCCAGGGACCTTTTCCTCTAGGGCGGGGTTCCCAGTCTTGGCACTATAGACATTTAGGGCCAGATCGTTCTTTGTTGTGGGGGCTGTCTGGTGCATTAGAGCAGGGGTCCCCAATCTCCAGGCCTGGACCGGTACCAGTCTGGGCCTATTAGGAACTGGGCTGCACAGCAGGAGGTGAGCTTGACTGTAATGTACTTGAATCATCCTGAAACCACCCCCTCCGCCCTGGACAATGGAAAAATTGTCTTCCATGAAACCAGTCCCTGGTGCCAAAAAGGTTGGGGACCGCTGGATCATAGGATGTTTAGCAGTATCTCTGGCTTCTTCACACTTGTTGCCTGTAGCAGCCCCAAGTTGTGACAGCGAGAAATGTATCCAGATGTCATAAACATTGTTGTAGGGCAAGACTGCCCCTGGCTGAGACCATTTGTCCCCAGGACAGTTTTCCATTGTCATCTTACTGGACCTCACGACAGCAAGAGTGCGATCACTCTTCCTCTTAACACCTGCCTTCCCTGCACACTCTCCTCGTTTTTCTTCTAACTCTCTAGCCAATTCTCGGGAGACTCCTGGGGCCTCTCCATCCTCTTCCTGGTCTCCAAGTGCTGCCACCCCTCAGCACTCGCACCTGAGCCCCTTTCCCGTTACACTTGACACTGTCTGCCTCTCATTCATACCCGGGATTTTAAATACCTTCTATCAGTGAAACTCTCCCAAGTTTGTCTCCAGCCCAGATCTCTTGTCTACGCTCCAGACTCTTTTCTGCTTGTCCTAGATGTCTCATTGGCCTCACAAGGCCTATCTGTCTTTCACCAAAGTCATTTCTCTTCTCAGCCCCACCTACTGGCTGTCTAAGCCATAAACCTTGAAGTGATCCCGACTCTTCCTTTTCTCTCATATTCACATCCAGTCCAGACCTAATCCCTGTCAATTCTGCCTTCAAAATGTACCTTACCACCATCTGCTTCTAGCCCTCCAGTCTGAGCTGCCATAGAACCTAAATAACCAATAATGTAGACCATGCCAATGACCTCAGGGGTTTCCTGACTTCTACTCTGCTCCCTTCCAGGACACACTCCATCCAGAGCAACCTTCCAAAAGCACAAATCAGACCATATCATTTGATTTCTTAAAAGGCATTTGATTGCCCTTCAGTGAAATAAGATCTAAGTGTCTTAACATAGCCCCATCCCCCATCCAGCCTCCCTGGTGCCAATCTTCCTTGTTTCATCATCGTCCTGGCCGCCTTTTGCTGCTTCATTCGTGCCACCTCGGGGCTCCCACACATGCTGCTACCTCCACCTGCAGCACAGTCCCCCAGTGCTCTCCATCCTGTGGGGGCCCAGCACATCATTTCCTCCAGAACATCTTTCCCAATCCCCTCCTTCCAAATTTGGTTTCCCTCTGTGTATGCACGTGATTATTTCTTTATTGTGTGTCTCTGCTGCTAGATGTGGGGGGTGGGGGTGTCCTGAGGGAAGGGACCCTTAGTGTCCCTTCTGTCCATTGCCATGTTCCCATCTTAACACTGTATGTCACACTCAGTTAGTACCCAGTGAAAAATGACTGGATGAATGACCATTCGCCTCTCATTTCCTTGGTCAAACTGCATCCAGAAAAGAATACTATGACCCGGAAAAAGGACTGGCTACAAAGCCAGAAGACACAGTGGAGTGTCTGTATCAACGAAAACAAGCCTCCCAGAGGGGGTCCTGGGAGCACGAAGCCCAGGGAAATGAGTAGGGCCCCACTGATCAGAAATGAGCTTGTTGATTTCCTCGTTAGTATTCCATATTTGTCCTAAGACTTTTCACAGAAACAGGAGGAAGCTCCCTGAGTCACAGGCAGGACCACCCCAAGGCAATCTAAGAAGAGCTGAAATTAGTTCAGGGTTTTCTGGCAACACTGCTTTTCTGGAAGGCCCGAGCTCCCAAAGAGGCCAGATGTCCAGGAAGGACAGCTTCACCCGATATATTGCACAACGCTCTGCACGTTACCAAAGCCCCGTACATACTGCTGGACTTGATATGAAACCACAGAAATGTCTCCGTACAGGGAGACAGAGGAGGCCAGGTTTCTCCTCTTTAGCAGGTCCATGTTACACAGAGGGCATTCCACTTTGGTGTTCTGAACATTCACAAGCATGGCTGGCTGCAGAGTGTAGTTTAAACTGGTGACATTGGAAAGCTCAGCCTTTGAATAGAACCGAGAGCAATTCACATCGGCCTCTCCTGGTCTTGGAAGGGACGGCAGCTGCAGCGCACATGCCTGCAGCTGAGCAGCTTGGCATTTGCTAAACTCAGGTTAGACCTTTATATCCAAATTAATCTGGAACTACGGAGGCAAAAGAACATGAACCACATGGGCAGCCCAGTTTGTGCAAAGGTGGAATTTATTTTTAACAGGCTTATTTATTGTGTCTGAAATCAGCCTGGATGAACCCGAGAGACGAGTTTCAAGGTCCACGTGTTACAGCTCAAGGACGAGTCTGGGGCCCTGAGTCCAGACATACTGCGATTGGCTGCATCTTGCTACACAACTAAAATAGCCCCGCATCTGTTATTTACAAGGGGATCGCCAAGTTCCCTCAGCCCCCATCGATCAAATACTAATGGCATATCAATGACGACTTGAAGCAACTGTAACATAAGAAGGTCGGACTGAGGCAAACAGTGGTAGGGTAGAAGCTGTAGGGAAAGATATTCTCTTGAATTTATTCTCAGGCAAGACAAAACAAGGACAAACCCTTACGAAAGTGCTTCCCGCTTTGAGAGAAAGGTTCTGGGCTGAGAGAAGCCGCCCAAGTTTCAATACTCATTCAGAGGAGATGGACTGAGCATTTTCTGTGTGTTCGACCCCAAAGATACAAATCAAACACAGCCCCTGCCCTCACAGAGGGGAGACAGGTCATGCAGAGGCCTGGAAAAACAGGAAGCCGGAGGTAGTAGCTGCTGCTTTTCAAGAGATGCCAGTATGTTGGAGGGTTCAGCCTTCTGAATGTTTTGCTGCCCAGCACGATGGCAGAATTGGGGACACAGGAAGACTACACTGAAACTGAGCGGCAGCCAGGGCCACTGATGGGCCCTGAGGAGTCAGAACTTCATTTTGAGACAGCAGGTAAGAATCCAGCAAGATGTGAAACTAAAGTGAATCAACACAAAGACAGATGGATGGAAGTCTCCCAGGTTGGGATGGACTCAATAATATTTGTTGAATGAATGAATCGTTTCCACATGTCATCCCATCTATTGCTTACCTCAGATTCTTTGTAGTAACGTTCTGGAATTTCATCGCAGGCAATATCAATAAAGCAAACTTCTCTCTCCAGGTCTTTGGCTTCATTGTCAAAAATCTGAAAGAGCAGAGCAACATATCAAAGGTTAGTGATACCAGGTGACGTCCTCAAGGTGCCCGTGGGTAGAATAACACCCTGCAGAGCACTTTCACGTGGCTCAGTGCCCCCGGCTGGTGCTTTCCGCTCGCCTCACAAGTGTGCAGGAAGCGTGAAAGGCTTTCATTCACTGCTGTGTTGTGCTGCATCACAGGCAGGTGTAGCATCCATCACCGCTTCGTGGAAGAAAAAGAAGGTTGTTTTTAGAAGTTCAAGAATGAAGAAATAAATCTCTCCCCAAAATGATGTCTGACGACTTTTGGCAGTTAATCTGAACAGGGGGAGTGAAGAAGCTAAAAAGGGCCCAGCTAGAGGTGAGACAGAAAGCAGGAGGAATACAGCCTGAGATTTGGAGAATTAAAAAATGTGGGTTTTTTTCATGAAAAGTCTTATATCTATTTAATTTCACAGATAATACATGCTCACTGTAGAAACTACAAATACACAGAAGAAAATAAAGATCGTCCACAATCCCATTACCCAGGGATACACCCGGTATTATTCTTGATCATTAAGAGCATGGTTTCCTTGGTACACAGAGGGGTAAGAAGATTTGGAAAAGATACTGAGATGGCTTCCTGCTAGTCTACGTTGTGGTTCACGGCCCACAGTACCCATCACTTACAAAGAAGCATGTGAGCTAGACACATGGACAAATATAAATTTTGGTGGAAAGACTGCATTCCCCTAGTTTTTCTGGACTGAAGGGATGATCTTCCCAGCCCTTTGGGAGGATGGTAAACAGATTAAGTTTGCAAAACCACTTCATTCTCTCAGGAAGTTTTAATGATACCCCCACTTCGCTGCTGAGCTAATTCCAGCAGGGGAGTCATCCGTCAACACTAATTAAACCTGACTCTTCAGAAGGGAATGAAATATTTTGGAAGAACAGGGTGGTTGATGCCTCAGAACATTGTCTTGACACAAATTTGGTGCCTATTAATAACACGATCTCCTGGGAGAGCAACCGCAGGCCTCTTTGTATGCCACCCTCCTCCTGTTTTGATTCTCAAGGTGAAACTATTAGTTTTTTCCAAATGCTTTCTGAGTGATACTGGTGCTGGTAATTATCCTCCAAGTCTGCTGTTGGCTCTGTCGCTTATTTTCATCCAGGAGACTTGGCCTCTTTCCCATTTGTCCGAGGAGATGAACTCCACGGTTGGACCTGAGGGGCCACTGCATCTTCCCTGAAGGCAGAGAAAGGCTGGTTCCTGGATCAGCTGACTCCTTCCACTGCCACTTGAAGGCAAGTGCTTTGGGACACTCCCGTAGTGTTTGGGAAGGACAGATGGACTGCTTTGAAATGAAAGACAGAGACGGTGGGGAAACAGGCTCGAGTTTGAGTGGAGAAATACGTTGTGAAAGGAAATACCGGGTCTCAGGTTGTCTGCTTTCTCCCACTCATTGAAGTGTGTACCAAAAGAAAGACTTGCGCCTCATTAAGAAAGCAAAACAACACGGAATACCCCAGAGGGAAACGAGCTTCCAGAGAGTAAATTACAAAAGAAGTTAGAGAGGTCTGACATTTACTGGTGGTAAAATTTAAGGGACTGCAAGGGGAAAGAAACAGGGGTTAAAGGGGTTATTGACGCATTATGTGGCTTTTCCTACTTTAATTCAAACATTCTTTTAAAAAGGATATTTATTTATTTATTTATTTTTAGAGAGGGGAAAGGGAGGAAGAGAGTGAGAGAAATGTCAACATGTGATCACCTCTCCTGTGCCCCCCATTGGGAACCTGGCCCGCAACCCAGGCATGTGCCCTAACTGGGAATTGAACCAGCAACTCTTTGGTTTGGAGGCTGGTGCTCAATCCACTGAGCTACACCAGCCACGGCTAATTCAAACATTTTTGATCACCCGTCATACCAGTTATCATACAGCTGCCTCCCAGCTCCAAGTTCACACTTTGGCCTCTGCTCTGGGGTGATGGACTGGACCCTGTAAGCACTTCTCCTTTATAGCAAGTACAACCTTAAGCCAGGCACTAGAGGGACCCTTCCGGAAGAAGGGGGCTTCTCTTCCTGGTTTGGATCTTGCTCCTGCTGCAGAATCTGTCAATGGGGACATTCGGTGCTGTCCCAGCTGTGTGCTATGAGTGTCTTGTTGCTTGGTGACCTTGCAGCCCTGGCCTTCACTGTGGCCCTCTGGATGCAGCACCATGCACTCCAGGCCTTGCACTGGTTGTGGTGCTCCGACTCCAAACACCTGCCCTCAGTTTCATCTGACCTGCTCCTGGAGGGCTGTTCTCTGCTGCCCAGCAGCTGTGGGCCAGTGCTGGTCCAGACAGCCCTGCAAACTTCTCCGCCACTCTGTGGGCTACGGCCGTGACTTCTCCAACAGAGTCTGAGCCCAGCCATGGAGAGGAGCCCCTTCCAAGTTTGTTCTTCCTTGGGTGTTCTTCCCCAGCAGAGAAGCTCCGATTCAGGGCAAGTCTCCAGCCTTCACTACTGGGCTCCTCCCGTGATAGAAGGCTGCCTCTTGGTACCCAACTGAGAAGATACCTATCAGTCAAGAGTGCTTCCTGCTTCTTTCCCGAACGATGAAACTGGAATCTGGTTCTCCCACTGCTACTTATAAAATGTATGTCCCCAAAGACTTGGAGCTTTTCTTGTCTTTATTGAGTAGCTGAGGCTGCAGAAGGTACCCTTTAGTTTAAACTCTGCTCTCCTTCATTAATGTGACATTTAACCCTTGCACTAAAGCTGATGAAACACCAAGCACCTTTGCAGTGAACATTTTGGGGTGGGGTTCCCACCACTTGAACAAAGTCACAAAAAATCACTTTAAGTACATCAACAGCTTCTTCAGACTTTAGATTACAGAGTCATAATTTCCAATAAATAATTAATCTCCCAATGATTAGAGATTTTACGAGACACTCTTAGGTTCTCAACAAGTGCCTGTGGAATTAATGGAAGGCATTAGATCCTGCTTTCCAAAGAGAAATGTATGGCAGGAATATTGCTTCCTAAGTGATTTTAGTTTCCTTTCATGAGCGTTATAGTTCTATTTCCCTAGTTGTAAGCACTCTATCTTTCCATAATTCCCAAAGAGGGCTCAGGGTCAAGTGGAACTCTCCTGGCCTTGGCTGACAGGCCCTACATGGGGAACCAGGAGATCTGAGTGTGAACTCAGTTATCTCCTCTGCGTGACCTTGGACAAGGGCCTGCACTTCCTCTGGGCCTCTGTGTCCTCATCTGCAAACTAAGAGGCTTAATGTAGATGGCTTGGATCAGGAAGTTGTGAAACATCCTGCAATTGTACCCAGAATTTGGGGAGGTGCACTTTTCTGGAGAGATGGGCTGCTTTCATCTGATTATCAGAGAGATCTGTGGTCCCAGTAAGGTTGAGATCAAGTGCCCCAGATCACCATGAACATTGCTCCCAGTTAAATATCTGTGATGTGGAGTGACCTTGGGGTCACATCAGTCTCCCAGGGCTGGCTCTCTGGCTCAGTTCTTTTCTGCCCCTTCACCCCACAGTCAGCTGACTTGGGTGGTGCACAGAGGAAGCGGGGGTGGTCATGATGGAGTGTCATCAGAGGACACAGCCGGGGTGAAACAGTCTAACCTTCACATTCGGTTTAGGGCACCAATCCAGAATTAAGCCAACACTGCTACAGACAGAGGCTGAGCCAGGCCCCCAGGGAAAACAGCAAGAGTAAGTATTCATTTGTGCTTCCCCAGGGGCAGTGACAGCGGGCTGTCAGAACTCTGGTCCAACCACTACCCTCTGAGTTAGAGATCTGCTGAGACAGCTTTAGGAGAAGATGCATCTCCGACAGGATCACACCTAACACAGGTGTTATGCACCCTCAGGCCTTGGGCAGAATTTGTTTCTTTCTGGGATGGCAGCTGGGTTGGGGAGTTATTGTACAATGGCTGTGGTTCCTTCCCTGTATCCCCTAACGTTCCCATCTTTGGTTATTTATCAGAGACATGCCACCTACGGATCATCTGCGGTGGATTTCAGAGCCGATCTGGTTGACTCTCCTACTCCTCTCCCCACCAGGCAATGAACACTCCATACACAAAGAGCTGAGAGTACTACATCTAATACGACCTGAGCAGTAACTACAGTGAGAAGGCGAGTCTCCCCCCAAATACTCTTTTTAAAAACATATATTACTTATTTATTTTTAGAGAAAGAGGAAGGAGAAAGGGAGAGAAATATCAATGTGTGGTTGCCTCTCGTGCACCCACTACTGGGGACCTGGCCCGCAACCCAGGCGTGTGCCCTGACTGGTGAATCGAACTGGTGACCCTTTGTTTCGCAGCCTGCACTCAGTCCACTGAGCCACACCAGCCAGGGCTAAATACTGTCTTAGAGATTACAAAATATAAAGAGAATATTTTTCCCTTTTTTTTTTCGGGGGGTGGGTAAAGCATTGTGACCATTAAGTATCAAGTACCTTTAAAATCTTCATATATTTTGACCTAGTGAGCTTAAGCTTTGAGAATTTATCTTTAGGATATTAAGTAAAGGGAAAGCATTATGCAGAAAGATATTCTCTGAGACAGTATTGTATTGGCAAGAACAAAAATAGAGAGAAAAAAAGCAAACAGCTTAAATATCCCAGTATGGGAGAATGGCCAAGGAAATTATGGTAAATCCACTTGATGAATGATTATGTAGCCATTAATAACTCCATTTGTAAAAAAAGATTTCCCCAGAGGGTATTCATGGGGTGGTGGGATGGAGAAAGGGAGATGCCCCACATTTAACACAGGCAAATGCTGAGTCATGCAGTCACAAATCAGAGGGCAAGGAGCGTTGACAGATGGGGCCTGTGTTTCAGCCATGCGCTAGACTTCTTCCCTGCACAGGAGTGTCTAGATTTTTGTAATCTCTCTTGTTTTGCTTCTAGACGCTTCTAAATTTTGTGATCTCTCGTTACAGCTCGTGGAGGGAGATCACTGTGTCCTACGGCTCTTCAGAAATACACAGTCCCGGGACTCTTGGATTCGGCAGCCCCTTTCTCTGTAATAGTAACTTCTGTGGTTTAAGGTCCAAGTTTACATGGGAACACTCTGTACTTTCTGCACAATCTTTCCGTAAACCTAAACCTGCTCTACAAAAATAAAGGCTATTATTTAAAAAAACAAAAAATTGATAGGAGGAAAATGATCCAAGCTCAGTGCCACGCGGATTTTACCTTCCTGCCATCTGCCCAGGTTACCAAGGATGCAAAGTAGGGGTGGCTGATCAGTAGGGATTTGGAGAAAAATCCACCAGTCATCTTGTTTTATGCTCCAGAAGTGATTAACGGTGCAAAGAAGCCCAGCTAAGCCACTGTTCTCTCACTTCATTGCGCTGCCCTTGGGAGGTGCCGGGGGAAGCAATTTACTAAGACATACCGACAAAGAATCCAGCAAGCAGCCACACTGGAAGCACAATCGTTGTTTTAACAATGCTTCCTTTTAGTGCTCTGCATTTGTAAAGTGGCCCCTGGCTTGGTGGAGGGTGGTGGAGGCCGGTCCCTTGCTAATACATTAGGCCTGTGGGGCTCGAGCTGGTGCATGGTTTACTGAGTGTTATCGAACAGCAGCACACCTGGGGCGGAGGGCCTGAAAAGCACTTCGGCTGGTAAAAAAAAAAATAGTTCAAGTTAATGACAAGAAAAACCATCATTTTATTACCCCATCTCTACTGGTATTCTCACCAAGAACATTTTCATGCCTACACAATTCAACTGTGACTGTTTCATAAACAGGGACTCTATATGACCCAAACCAAGAGCATGCAGCATTGCCATTAAGATAGAGATAAAAAGGTTGTGGGTTTGATTCCGTGTAAGGGCACGCACAAGGATCAACCCATGAATGCAAAAGTAAGTGAAACAACAAATCGATGTTTCTTTCTCTCTCTCCCTCCTGGCCCTTCCTCTCTCGAAAATAAATCAACAAATAAAAATGAAAAATAAATAAATAAGGTTTCACAGGAACTAGGTATTTTTAATTTGAAAGAAACAAGTGGAAGGAAAAAAAAGTCAGCAACCACCCATAAAGGTTATACTCAATCTTTTAATCCTTCTATTGTGGGGACAACATTTCAAAAATTAACTTTATACAAAATCTAGTGCCAGCCGGTCATCACAAAAAATAAATGACAACTTAATCCCTTCTGTAAGATATGTTGATCCTTGCTTTTTATTTTAGACTCCTTGTCCCTATAAACAATAATTTTTTATTGATTATTTTGGAGTATACAGTTTTATGAATTTTAACACATGTATGGATTCTTGTACCCAGTGGTACACTAAGATACAGAACAGTGTCTTCAGCACTGGAAAAGAATTTATAGTCACTCTTCCCACACCCCAGCCCTCACAGACTTTAACCCTTTGAGAGAAAGGCCTTTCACTAAGTGTAATGCCTTTGCCATTTATCCCACTGTTGTGCAAATCAGAGTCCATTCCTTTACCACTAGGCAGTACTCCACTGTGTGGATGTAGAAGAGTTTGCTTATCCACACCCGCTCTTGTTTGGGGCAGTTATGAACAGAGCTGCTGAAAGCATCAATGGACAGATTTTTACATGAACACAAGTTTTCATTTCTCTAGAGTACCTACCCAGGAGCGGGATTGCTGGGTTGCATGTTAAATCTTCTTTTCTTTCTTTTTAAAGATTTTATTTATTTATTTTTAGACAGAGGAGGAGGAGGGAGAAAGAGGGGGAGAGAAACATCAATGTGTGGTTGCCTCTCGTGTGCCCGCTACTGGGGATCTGGCCTGCAACCCAGGCATGTGCCCTGACTGGGAATTGAACCGGCGACCCTTCGGTTCTCAGGCTGGCGCTCAATCCACTGAATCACACCAGCCAGGGCTTAAATCTTCTTTTTAAGCAGATGGACGAATGTTCCTGTTGTGGATGGAATAGTGTCTTGCCCAAATTCATGCCCACCAGGAATTTCAGAACGCAACCATATTTGGAAATAGGGTCTTTGTGGACATAATCAGTTAAGGATTGCTATGGACTGAATATTTGTGTCCCTCTGAATTCATATGTTGAAATGTATTGCCTGAAGTGATGGTATTAGGGAGAGGGCCATCTGGGAGGTGCTTGGGTCATGAGGGTGGAGCCCTCATGAATGGGATCAGTGCTCAGGAAAAAGACTCCATCAAGCTCCCTAGACCCTTCTGGCAATGTGAGGGCCCATGTTAGCACCTGACCCAGGCTGTGAAAAATGACTTTCTTGTGTTTATAAGCCTCCTCATCTGTAGTATTGTTACTGTAGCTTGAATGGAGCAAGGATTTTGAAAAGAAATCATCCTGGATTTAGGATGGCTTCTAAATGCCATGGCCAGTGAGTCCTTCTTATAAGAGGACACAGGGAGATATGCAAGGAAAAGATTAGGTAAGGACAGGGAATGCCTGGGGCCACCAGAAGCTGGAAGAAAAGGGGAAAGATGCTTCCCTAAGCCTGTGCAGGGGGCAAGGCCCTGCTGACACCTTGACTTCAGACTTCCAGACTCCAGAACTGCCTGGGAATCAATTTTCTGTTGTTTCAAGCCACCAGTTTCTGGTGATGAACACTCACTCCTTAACCAAACCTCAGTCAGGCCCCTCCAGGTCCTCTGACTAAGCCTTGCCCTTGGGCTCTGTCCTTGGGTCGTTGGTCCAGTTTTAGCAAGAATCCTTCCATCCACGGCCCCCCAACCCTGTGCCTTGGCTGTACATCTCCTCTGGTTCTTGCTGTGCTCAGAACTGCGCCCCCCGCCTTCCCGTACTATACAACCCCGGTGTCGTCCCCCTGAATGAAGTCGGCCTTCCTGTCCTCAACAAGTGACATGGATAATTTTTCTCTCCAACACGGGCCAATGGTGGAGGTTTGTCCTTTCCCCCTCTCCACCCACTTCAAAGGTTGCAGAAAATTAAAAAAAAAACAACAGACAGAAACCTGATGACAATAGAAGAGACAGAAGGACAGGAATAATACAGGGCACTGCTCACCAGTGAAGTTCAAAATAAAGAGCTGCTGCTAAATGTGCCTGGCAGATGCGCACAACCAGGAGATGAGAGAGGAAAGGCTGCCTGGGACAGGGGCAGGATGACCTTAGGGGACAAGCAGAGCAAAGTGGATATGGATTCACAGCAAGGTCCCTTCAAGGGGAAGGACACTCCTAGTCCCGAGTTTGTGTCTAGAAGGAGCCCCAGCAAACCAGTGGAGGGTTGAGGACCACTTCACGCTGTGACCTGAAGTCCACGCAAGGGAACAAGGGTGAACCCAGGCTCATTTGGGTGTGTTGAAGGGTGAGGAAGAAGATGCAAGAGACAGCAATCAAAGTGACACAATGACGAATGAGAAACAAGTCTGACTGGAGAGATGATGTTCTAATAAGGTGCTCTGGGTCCTGGTCACTAATTACGAAAAGGACAGGAGAGTACATGAGAGCAATGCAGAAGGGTCACAAAAGCTACTGCTCAATTCATTCACTGAAAGGGCTTTTATGGCACAAACAAGCTTCTAAGTTACGGTTCCCAGGGCAGCTGTCACAAGGCTCTTTTCATAAGCTTGGTCTAGTTTGAGGACAGAGCAGCCTCCATCCAAATCTTCCCTCTGGGCCGCAGCCCCCTTCGGACGCACAGACCGTGTCACAAGATCAGGCCACACGTCACGCAGCCACGTGTAGATCCTGGCACCTGAGACACTCTACGGTTTCCCCGCAGTAGGATCAATACGCCTCCCAAAAAGCCTCAGAAGCTGAGGTTAATATAGTTTCAATTTTTCCCAGTTCCTTCTTATTTCAATTTGCAGGGTGGTCTCTGGGAACTAGAAAAACTGTCGGTTTTCTCAGGCCGACGAAGCAATATTGCACCTGGAAGCGTCCTCAGGCTCGCTTGGGGACAGCCTTCAATAGCCTTCGTGCCTGGGGTTGGCCACCACAAGGTCGCTCTGATCCCCATCCTTCCCCCTAAACCTTGTTTGAGCCTAAACAATGTGTCCTTTGCAGAAAGGCAGAGTTCCTGACACAGAAAAATGCCTGGTGCTTGCTCTTCCCTGAGAAGCCACTAACTCGGTCTTGAGGGGAGAGAATAAAATACTGAGACAGATGGCCTGCTGAGGCCTGCGCGCTGGGGAGGCCACACTGGGAAGGCAAAAGGTAGGAGAGTGACAAGAAGGCTGCCAATAGCCTTACTCTCTAGAGGTCACAGTTTCGTTCTCTTGTTTGGCAATCAAGCACCCGCAGGTACTTCAGGGCCTGCCTCACCTTCTAGCTCATTCCCGGCATGCCTCTCTGGGCAAAACAATGGGACAGGCACCAGCCCCAGACCCCTGAAGGCTCATGATGGATGCTGTCAGAAAAAAAAAAAATAAAGGAACGGATTGTTGCATGTTCCTGGTAGGTTGTATTCTGTTTAGTTCTCCCTTTTGCATGGAGCAGTTCTAATACCACCCAAGGCAAAGTTGAGGACTATGCTGGGCCTCCTGGGTGAGCTCCACAGACCTGCCCCAGGCAGCTGACAGAAGGCTCCAGAAAGAGCTCTCCAGGCATGGGTAAGCAGATGGGAGGGGTTGGCTGCCTGAGCCCTTCCCAAGGTGGAGATATAATCAGCCCCCAAAAGGGCCTGTCCTTGTTTCCCCCAGTGAGGAGCCTGCGGTGTCATTCCTCCTGGGATGGACCGGTTCTCAACCTTTTCTTTTTCCCTTACCATAAAACTCCCTCGTCACGGAAAATACAGTTAGACAACTGCAGAGAGAAAACATAGCATGATGGTGATGAGCCTAGATGCCTGTGTCAGCAGACCTGGGCCTGAGACCCGGTTGTGCTGCTCGGTTGGGTGACCCGGGGATGCTACTGAGGACAGTTGGACCTCACTTTTCTCATCTGTGAAGTCCAAGCAGCATCCTCCCTGGGGGGCAGTGACTTACAGCAGATAAACCCAATTTACTCTGACCTGACCATGGTAAGTGCCTGTCCATATCAGGTGTTAGTCTCATTGAAAGGGGGTAGACCTGGGGGGAGCGGGGATCACCACAAGGCCAGCACTCATTTTTAAGGTCTGAATCACATTTCATTATACAGCTGTAACATAAATGAACCAATTTACCTACAGTTAATGTTTAAGACCTCTCCATTTGTTCCTCTTTTCTCTTTTTTTATCACGTGGTTTATAATACTCCAGTGAACACCTGTAATGAAATGTTAATCTTTGATTGTTAATCTCCACACTCTAGACACTTTTCCTGATTCCCAGGCCTGTGGAAAACAATTGACTATGGGGCATCAATCTCTGGTTTTGCTTAAAATTAACATATTCAAAACTACATTCATCATCTCCACCCTTACCCCTGCAGCTTTAAGGTTTTTGTTGGCACCTCCTCTTGTGGACCTTTAGTCATCCCAGGTGGAGGCCTGGGGGATCATCCTAGGTTCTTATTTCTTTCTCATTCTACTATCTGGTCAGGCACACAGTCCTATTAATTCCACTGCCTCTACATCTGACCAATCCATCTCCCTGACAAACCTTCTATTCTCTATCTCACCTGGACAACTGCAGGATCCCTAACTTCCCTTTCTCTTGAGACTCTGGTTTCCATACTCCATCCATCCATGCATCCATCTCTCCATCCATCCATGCATCCATCCATCTCTGCATCCATTCACCCATCCATCCATGCATCTCTCCATCCATCCATCCATCCATCCACATACCCACCCTGAAGTTTTCTTCCCAATATGCTAGAATGGTTTCTTTATCACTCCTGGAACATATCAGTTTATGGCAAAAAGAGCACAGCCTACAAGTCAAAATAGCTAGTTCTACTCTTGGCTCCATGACTTGTGAGTTATGCAGCCTGAGAAACTCCTCCAGTTCTCCACTTCATCATCTGGTTGAGCACTCTTCCTGTCCTGCCCCACCAGACCCCGGTAATGGGTGTGAAGGTGCTAAGAAAACTCCAAAAGGCTACACAAATATACAGAATTAGTACATTTGCCTCCACCTTTCCACTCACACTGCCTAGGATGTCCTCCTTTTTCTCTTCCTGGCTCCAAGTACACCCACTCACCCCTCTGGGCATATCAAACTTCTTAACAACTCACTGTTTCAACCTCCCGTGCCCTGTATCTCACTCTTCCTTTTGCTCTGAAGGCTCTTCCCCACCCACCCTATCTGTCTGGGTCATACCAATTCATCTTTCAAGGTCATGGCCTCTGCCACACCTTTCTTGATTGATTACCTTTAAGTAAAGCAACAATATATATAGTGAATATGGGTTCATTTCGGGGGATAACATTTGGTTAATTCTTGAGATCCCAGAGACCCCAATGCCCTGCTCCTTGATGGAACTGCCAGGGGAACAGTGCCACTAATAAGTGTTTTGTCTCAGCTGTTGCTAAATGGAGGGTCACAAATCAATACCACTCAAGGAAAAGTTGAACCTTTAGGCTTTTGAAATCTTCCCAACTAAAGCCCAATCTAGCAAGTGGCAACAGACCCATCATGACTTTTGTTTTAAAATACATTTATCTATCAAGCTGCCACGTGGAAGATGAAATGAAATTGACAGGTGACGGCAAAAGTCTTTCATTTCACTGCATTCTGCACATCCGGACTAGCAGCATCTCAGGAACCCTAGTAAAAAGATGGTCATTGCCCAGGGCCCATTAAACGCCCCAGCACTAGGAGCACATGTGGCCCCAGGGGCAGTGAGGAGCATGCTGTACAACTGATGTATCTCACTGATTGGTGCATTCTTCAACTGGATTTTAACATTTGAACTGTTGGGCTAAATACCATCACCTTTCAGTTCTAACAATAGCGTTGTGCCAGCAGATGACATCTTGGTAGCTAATAAGTGGCAGATGTCGAAGTTTAGAAAAAATTTGCATGAGAAAAAAAGAATTGAGACAAATCCCATCCACTAAATTTCCTTCTTTCTGCAAGTTAGAATATATAATTATAAATTTTAATTTTAGGGGCTGGATCACTTGGATCAAAGAACAGTTTGAGAATCATGCTTCAATACCAATGATGAGAGCCTGAGGGGCAACCTGAGGACCTTGCACAGAACTTGCCCTTCCAGCATGTTCTGAAAAGCACTGTCTGTACTTTAACATGCACACAAATCACCTGGGGGAATTTGCTAAGATGCAGGTCCCGGTTCAGTGAGTCTGAAGTGAGGCCTGAGATTCTAATAAGGTCCCAGGTGATGCCGATGCTCAAGAGTCTATAAACACCTGGTATTGTGGGGAATAGAAACTTAAGGTGGGGAATACAGAATAAAGAAACTGTAGAATAGAATTCCATCCTGGCAATGGAGGCTACTGTGAGATCATCAGATTTGGGGTTTAAATGGATCCTGTACATAGCTCTGGGGGAGATGGGCTTAGTGAGATTGCTGTAGAAAAGAGATAAGGACCTCAACCAGGGCCACTATAGTTGAAATAGAGAAGAGAGGATGGATATGAAATGCCATCCAAATGCAATTCCCAAGCTCAGTAGCTTGGGTACAAAAGGCAAATGGAGGTGGGGAATTCGGCCTCCTACTTCTGCTCTGAGTGATCCTGTTAAGGCTTCATGGGCACCTTGCAAAAGTTGGAGGCCAGCTCAGAAGTCCACCATTGCCTCTGCTTTCTTGTCACTTATGGTGACTTTTTAGACCTTTCTTCTCTAGGGCTAGAAACACCCGTCAGCCTGAGCCTCAGTCAACCCCTCACACTTGGTCCCCCAGTGCCAGCTGGGTGATGAACACGGCTTGGAAAACCGAAAGTGATCAAAATCTTCCCGAAGGCCAGAAAACAGAACACAGGGGAGCCACAGAGACTGGGAAAGGACAAAAGTCCACGAAGACCCCTTATTGCTAACACAGCATTCTGGTCAGAGATGCACAGTCTGGATCTAGTTATGAGAACACAAGTAGGAAAACCCAAGAAGGAAGGGCATCCACAAAGCACGGCCTGTGCTTCCCAAAGCCTCGGCGTCAAGAAAGACAAAGCTGAACTGCTCGGGATTAAAGGAGCCCAAAGAAAGTGACAACTCAATGCAATGCGTGTGCCTGCACTGGAACATGAATCATGAAGGGTTTTTATTATTGTTCACTATAAAAGTCATTTTTGGGACAACAGGCAGAACATAAATAGGACTATATCAGATCACAGTATTGCATCAACGTTAAACTTCCAGAACTTAGCCAGTGCACTACAGTTATGTAAGGAAAAGTCCTTGTTCTCAGGCGTGTACGCTGAAGTATTTAAGGGTGAAGAGGGTCATGATGTCTGCAAGTTACTCTCAAAGGGTTCTGGGAAAAAATATGGTAATATTTATGGAGAGAGAGAGAGAGAGAAAGCAGATGTAGAAAAAGGTTAACAACTGGTGATCTAGAACACTATTATTTTTGCAACTTCTCTGTAGGTTTAAAAGGTTTTTAAATAAAAAGTTTAAAAGGTCATGAGAAATTGTTTGCTGGTTTGGAGAAAGCAAAATGCCAGAAGCAGGTCCGGAGCAGGAAAACTGGGCGGGCGCATCACCCAGTCTTGGGAGTTACTTGCAACAAAGAAGCTCCTGCCCCTCAGCAGCGGTCAGGCTCTGGGCAGTCAGTGCCACATGCCCCTAGATGGAGGGTGGGCGGTTCCAGCGTTCTCTTGGAAAATGCTACCTCGTTTCTGCTGCATCATGTAATTCCTAGAACTGGCTCCCTCTCCCAAAATGTAAAGGAAGTAGCTTGGTGGACAGGTGCTATCTTGTAAGAGGTCTTCTTGGGCCCCATAATGATGCTCCATCATTCCAGGGAGCGGGTGCCACCAGCTTCCAACTGATCAGGGATCTCAAGAGTTAAAGATTTTAGCTTCAGTCATAGTTGATAGGCTTAAGTGACTAATGCATGTGGAAAGCTGTTATTCTAGGAACTAAAGCGCATGACCATGTGACTCCAGGAGGTGGACAAGCAGTTCAACCTTGTGCCCCAGGGGGTCTGCAAGTGATGGAGAAGGTATCTGAGCCGTTGTGTCCCAGGAGGGACAGTCAGTGATGCAGATAAAAAATAGTTGATCAACAGAAAAAGAAGTACTAGGAAAACTGCCACTGGGCTGCAACTCAACCTTTCTACCTACCCCCACCCCCAACTCCTTACCTACCCTTTGTTCTCCTTATAAAAAGGTGGGCTTGATATGAGACGTTAAGATGGTTTTTGAGGGTACATAACCTGCCATCTTCTCAGAGCACCGGCATCTGAATAAAGCACCCATAAAGACTCAACCCTTACCTCTACTTATTGGTCCTGGCAGTGACAGGCAGCGTGAACACTTTTACGGTTTCACAACCACTGCGCATTTCTCCCTCAGAGCTCCACAGGGTGAGGAGGAAGCACCCCAAATTTTTGCCTTAATGGTGTTTCCCTGAACTCCAAGCGGGAAAATGGGCCTTGCTGATCCTCTGCTGGAGGTAACGTGCCCGTTCTGTACATGGGCCAACCAAGGACAGCAGAATGGAGCTGGCTGCTAGGGTTTCTGCAGGGACCATTGTAAGGTCAAGCAACCGCCAAGTGCTCAGACAGACAATGGTTTGTTTCTGGGCTTATCTGGATATTCCAGAACGATCTGATGGGGGGTTGCTAAACAAGAATTTTTTGCACCTTTCCTCCTTTTTTCTGTCTTTCTTTTTCTCTCCCTTTTTATTATTATTTAATGAAAAGGGAAAAAGAACTCTCCTGGCCCAGAGTCTAAAATCTCTTACTTGTGATGCTAATCTCTCATCCCTGGCTCTGAGCCAGTGCTGTTGGCTCTGTGCCTGTTTAATATCGTGGCTGCTGATAGCAGGTTGTGTCAGCATTTCCATTATGAAGCTCAGCTTTAAAAATGTTCCTGAGATGGGCATTCAGTCTTCCAGGCGATGGGTCCTCACTCCACGCCTGGTCACGCAGGTGTGGCTCAAGCACTCCAGCTTGCACTTACAAACCTCTTCTCTCAAGGCTACTCAGCTTATTTGGGGCTTCTTGGCCTAGAAGGGGGCTCCTTTAGAGCTTTTAGAAAAAGCCAGTTTTCTCTACAAGGCTTCATTCTATAAACATCTCTTTGAAGGCGTTTGAATTTGAGTTCGGGTAAAAAAGAATCACTTGTCTTAATAATTAAAGAGAGAGAGAGAAGAGAAGTGACAGGGTTTGCCTCTTTATTCTCCTCATTTCTCTTAACCCCAGTTTTCTGTAAGACTTACATAAGGCTTGTTTACATACTGAAGTCTTTTCAACCAAACTACTGAATAATTCCCCCATTTATCACCTATTGTCCATTGTTCCATTAACTCAGATACAGTTTAGGGCAGAACGCTTCCATTGCTGACACTTCCCACAGGTCCACTCTGGCCACAGGATCTGCTTCTGGGCAGCTGGGGTGGAGTGTGGAAAAAGCAGAGGATACGAATTATAAGACTGGGCCCTCCGTTTTGTCAGTTATTAATTGTGTGGCCTTGGGCAATGTATTTAAACACCTCTCAACAGCAGAGAATAATAATGTCCACCTTAAGATTTTTATGAATATTAATTAAGATAAATATAGCACAATGCTCTCTGAACTGTGTTAGGTATTCTGCTTTGGTGCTGGTCCCTGACAGGACCCCCGAGTGTCTCCCGAATTCACCTGATTTCCTGATGACCACAGGGGCATTTTTCTGCCTGGCACTGGAGGAGTGTTCCCACCTGGTTTGAGGAGCTGTCTTCCTGCTCAGTACTTATTCTTTTATTGTCGTCATGACTCCCAGGCACCACCCACAACAAATACAAGGACTTACTGTATTGCCTTTACTTGCCACTAACATAATTAAGAGGAATGACAAATTAGTAGCCACTAATGCAATTTCTTCTAACTAAAATCTTTGTTAAGAAAAGATTGTGCCCTGGCCATGTGGCTCAGTTGGTGAGAGCATGGTCCTGATACATTAAGGTTGCGAGTTTGATCCCTGGTCAGGGCACGTACAAGAATCAACCAATGAATGCATAAATAAGTGGAATGACAAATTGGTATTTCTCTCCCTCTCAAAGCAATAAATGAAAAATTAAAAACAAAAAGTTTAAAAAAAAGAGTGAGAGGTTTTCAGGATAAATATGCAAAACAGGGGAAAGTCACACTAAACCCTGGAAGGACTCTGGCATCAGGGGCAAGGTCTGCCACTAAGCTGGACGGCGGCCGCCAGTCAGCAGGCGGCACGTCTCCAAGGTCTCGCACAGACTACGGAAAATCCATACACAGTTTAGGACAAAGACTTTTGCAAAGGTGCCTCTCTCTCACGTGGTGAGATGTGCTGAGCAGTTTTCGCTGTGGATATTTTCAGATGTCCTTTGGCACTTGACCTTGGCCAAGGAAGGCACATGCAGACTGAAAGGTAGGAAAAAATATAAATTGTTCAGACATCGGGCTCTAGGAGTAGAGTTCTTGGTTCAACTTTGCTCCTGTTAAGGTTTATCTTTAGCCTCGTTTTATTTTTAAACCTATTTCCTTTGCCTTTGGGTCTCTGGGGCCAGTCTCTCTTTTCATTCATGGTTGTTCTCCCCAGATCCCCTTTCTCTCCGAGTCTGATCATTTTCGTCCCTCCGGCTCGTGCCCCCGGCATCTTGCTTACCCTCCTCACCTCCTGAGCCTGGGGTATCTGACTTGAGTCAGACTCAAGACGACCCAGCTCTGTCCTTCCATCCATATTTGAACATGTACACAAACTGAAGACATGTTTGCAAAGCTATTTTCCATTTCAAGATCATTTGCTGCCCTATAAAACTTGGAAGGAGAAAAAAACCTTGACATTGCTTCTATAACATGGGAAGGACTATTTCAATTTGTCCCCTATGAAAATTTAAACCTTCAGCCAGGCTTTAAAAACTCAGGTACTGGATTCCACATGCAGTTTCATAATTTCACTTTTAGAACCAAATATAGCATATTAATTACATGAGAGTTTATGCGCCGAGGCCAAACTAACCCAGAATCAAGGCCCCGGTCTGACGCTTGCTAGCTCTGACCTGGTGCACACCACTCGCTCTCGCTAAACCTCAGTTCTCAGCTGTGGAACAGGAATAATAATAGTTGTGAGGACTTGGTAAGATCATGGCTACGGACAGGTTAGCAGGATGCTGGACTCATGCTGGGGCCTGCTGGGTTGCCTTCTACACTCTGCCTTCCTTTGGCTGAGGGGTGTGAGAGCCTGCTTGCTCTACCTGTACTTGGCAAAAGGGCCATCAGATGGGGCCCTGCAGTCATTGCCCAAGTCAGCACCGTAGTAAAACACCTCAGCCCTCAGGGTTTGGCACATGCGTGAAGAGCTGGGTCACTGGCATGAAGGAGAAGACACGTACTACTCCTTCAGAATATAAAGCTCCGCACTGAAGAAGCAGCACAGTCAGAATCATTAATCAATCCCGTTCTAGAAAATAATCATAAAGACTCCTTGGGAGAAAATTCCTAGAGGTTAATGGTCACTTGTAGAATGCTTGGCACTTTTGGGTCCCTCCTCCTTCCAGGATCATGCTTTCTAGACACAAGGCCTCACGGCTAATGGGTGTTATTTACAGACCACCCATGTGGAGAACCCTGGTCCCTCAACTCCCTGGACAAGGTCCGAGAGGCTCACACTCAAGGGTCTGCTTTATCCCAACTCATATCCACATCCTTGCCGCCTCAGTGTCCACATAAGACAATCCGTTCAAGGCCACAGGCCTGACTCCTTTTCCACGTCTCTCCTTCCAATGACCTTCACCTCCCTTCCACTTTCTACCCACTTCCTCCCAAGCCCCACCCCGGTCTTGAATCTCCTGGAATTATTCCACCTCTTACATCAGAAGCCTCTAGTTACCTTTTCTCCAACCTCAACCTCAGTTCTCTCATTTTCATTCCCAGGACGCCTTCCCCTTGACCTTGCTAAGTTTTCCAGTCCCCAAGAGCCACCATTCAATTTTTCCATACCCTGCTGAACTCACCCTGAAAATAAATCCTGAATCAACTCAGCCATTTCTTCTGCTCCTGCATGCAGGCTGCAAGGCATAGCTGGGAAAATGACATTACTGAGGCATGTGGCACTAACCCGAATTGCCAGACTGCCAAACCTTTCAAGTAACCCTTTGATTCTTCTGGAAGTGGTTCCCTTATCCGTGTCCCACACAGGTTCTCAGGGACCTGGACCCTGCCCCTCCTTGCTCAGACACACCCCTCTGCCCTGTCCTATCTTGAGGTTCCTGAGCACCGTTCACTCTGACTTCTGGGAGCAGGCTCGTTTCCACTTTCCAACTTTCACTCTCCTGTTGGCAACTTCCTCTCAGGTCTCACAGCCGAGAGAGAACTTACAACAGTCAATTTATCGATTGCTAGGCCCACATTTGTGTTTTGTTTTTATTTTGTTTTTTCCCCATGCCTTTCCCTGCGCTCACTTTTTAAATATATCCCTTCATTAACTTCTGTGTCTGTTGTTGTTAATCAGAAGTCCACGGTCAGGGTTATCATTGCCCCTTTGTATGTCATCTCTCTTTCTTCTGAAGCAGTTTTTAGGAGCTTTAAAACATTCTTTGATACTCTGCAGTTTCACTGCAGCAAGATGGGGCCTTGATTTCTATCGACCTCCGTAGGATTAGAGTGATATTAGAGGGTGGCCGAGCTGCTGGGAATGAAATCCCACCACCCAGCTGCGTGAACTTGGGCCAGCCACACACATTGTCCCTTTCACAGTATATTCCCGCGCGTGCTCTTATTTCAAGGCTATTCGAGGCCCACCGAGTTAACACATGGAAAGCACAGAGAATGGTGGACCGTAAGTGCTAATGAGTGTGAGACATTGTTATTATGCAAAGTATAATTGTGACCTGAGTTTTCACGCCTTTCTTCAACTGTAGAAAGTGCTCCACCTTTATCATTTCAAATTGCTTTCCCGGTGCCCTCTGCTGCATTTTTTAGTGCGGTGAGATGGCCACATGGCGACGCTCGACTCTGAGCTATTAGTAGTTACACACTGAGCTGTTTATTGTCTAAAAATCCTCTATGTTCTGTGCTGTGAAATGGACTATATTTCTCAATACTATCTTCCAGTTCACTACGTCTCTCTTCAGTTGTGTCTATGCTTTGTTTTATCTTTCGAGTCTGTCATTTCCGTGCCTTGGACTTCCGTGCATTCCCGCATTTCTAATTGTTTCTTTTCACATCCTCAGTTCTTGAATCTTTTTCTGTTAGTTTCAGTTTCTTAATTTCTCATTCTTGAAAACTGGACACTATTTCCTAGTTTTGTCTTTGAGGAGCACAAACGTATTATTTTCATTAGACCTCTCTATAAAATTATTTCCTTTTGCATTCAATGTTCTGACTATTGATCATACTGGTTGTCTTTCTTAATAATTGGTTTGTGGGGTATTTATTTATTTTTTGAGTGGGAAGCTTTTTCCTTTCTCCATCTGTCTTTCCCCATCTTCACTGTTTCCCAATCCTGGCATCAACCTTTAGGTTTTACAGTTGCTTCCAAGAGCAAAACCAGTACTTGAAGGCATGGCTGAGGCAGCAGTCACGGGAGATTCTTTCAGCCTCCTTTCCCCAGGGGAGGAGTACCATCCCAGCCCCCTTCCTCCAACAGTGGGTCTGCTTTCGGTCCTGTTTTGCATGGAGCACTTTCACTCCCATAGCCACACTTCCTGCTGCTTGCCCAGACACTCCGTGCACCCCTTTCCTCCTGAGTTTCTGGTCCATGAGTCTAGCTGTATCATTTTGTTTTCCTCATTTTTTATTGTATCTGGTCTTGCTATGTGTTTGGAACAGAGGAGATGTGTCAGAACATGAACTTGTTTTCTACTAAGTCTTCCTCAGGCTTCTCCCCTGAACCCTGAGCCCTGTTCTGACTCCATTCCTTCCGTTCCTTTCGGAGCCAAGAGCCTCTGAGTTCCTTTCTCGTACACTTTGAGCTGGGCTCTGCCCCCACCTTCCCATCCATTTTCATGTAGGTCGCTGATGACTGTCTCACTTCTCAATCCCACGGGACCTTTTAAATCCTGTGTTCCTGAACTATGTTGCTATTATCATTGGTGACATTTTCATCCCTGGCATTCTCTCTTTCTGGGGCCTTTGTGACTCCCCAGCACCCCGATTCTCCTCCCGTCTCTCAGGGCGCACCTCCTCTCCCTTCTTTACAAACGCTCTTCCATGTCCTTCCCCATTCGTGGTGCTCATATCCCCACAGGTCCCATCCTTACTCTTCTTCTCTCTTTATCCTTCGCATGTCCTTAGGCCCTCTCTTCCATTCTTACGGCTTCAAACTACTCTTGCTTTATGACTTCCAAATCTGTATCTCTAGGTGTCAGCGTGGATTTATAATTTCAGTTTTGTACTGGTTATTTTCACGAAATATTCCACAAGCACTTCAAACTCAACCAGATCAAAAGCGAAGTCATCAACCATGTCTAAACCGCTAAAAAAGAAAAAAATCCTTGTCTTGGTGGCACTATCACCTACTATCACCTACCTATGACAAAAAACATGAGTTACTCCAGACCCCTGAGCAGTCGTTTCATTCCATCTCCAAATCTAATTAGGCACCAAAGTACCTCCCTCTTTCTAATTAATCCTCTCCTCTCTATTTCTAGTTTGGGCTGCGTTTTGTCTCCTCTGATCTACTGCAAGTCTCCTGTTTCCTCCACAAGGCTCTCCCTGCATCACACCCCTGTCTTTCTTCCCAGTCTCACCCCTACCCTCTGTTCACTACAGTACCTACCACTTTATGCTACAACGGTAGGACTCGCTGGCCCAGGCTGACAATTCCTCACACCAAGTAGATGCCCAATGAATGTTTCTTGTGCAACAGGTTAATGCACTATGGAGATCATCCTTTCCTTTCAATGAAAAATAAAGGACTTCTCAGATTCTCACCGCAAAGTTAAGACAAATGAATTGAGGAAGATAATTGGTATTTACTAAACATCTATTACATATAGAATAGGTGGCTTCTATCGATTGTTGGTTCAACATTCATTATCATTTTAAAAATTGATTCAAGCCCTGGCTGGTGTGGCTCAGGGGATTGAGTGCTGGCTTACAAACCAAAGGGTTGCTGGTTCAAGTCCCAGTCAGGGCACACGCCTGGGTTGCGGGCCGGGTCCCCAGTGGGGGGATGCATGTGAGAGGCAACCATTCATCCATGTTTCTCTCCCTCTCTTTCTCCCTCCCTTTCCCTGTCTCTAAAATTAAATAAAGTATTTAAAAAAATTGATTCAAGGAGATAAGGAAAATCTAGGGGAAGAATCTTTAAAATATAAGAATTTACTACACCTCTGGGGAATACAGAGCAACCAAGGGAACAGTCTTTAAACCAGAAGACTCTGCATTCTCGTCAATTGAGAATAATGGCTGGGAACAATACGAGTAAAACTAGGTCTGTAGAAAACAGCTCAACTCTTCCAACTTTCAAGGCTGGTGCTGACTGCCCTGGAGACCCTGTGGGACTTTTTAGGTACATTAGCCCAACTTTGCAGCAGGAGAGACCTGTTCAAATCCCAGCATGTCCAGCCCAATAAAACCACTCCTTGACTCTGTCCAATGTTACAGATAAGCACCTGTTGCCTGCGAGGGCACTGGCTTGGAATAACATAAAGCATACCGGGTTGGAAACATCCTTTATGTTGGACATGCCTGTTTGTACAAATGTGTGATGATAATTTTTACCCACTGTGCCTTCTGTTCCTCAGTACTCCACAGTGCTAACTTACAATGCAGGTCCCAGAACACAGACTTCAGGGTGGGTACGGAACAAATATGGCAAAAAACTTAACTCTCAAAAGTCTGTCCCTACAGGGAGTCAATTAATTTTTTATTCTTAATTGTATGAGAGAGTATTTTTTTCCAATAATAAGGGTTTTTGAATAGTGAGGACAAATCTTGGAGGAAGCAATACAGTTATAGGAATACTTGGCTAAAGCCGAATATTAAGTCACCAGGAGTAGCACATAATTACTCTTACTTATTTTTTAAATAATACTGTTTTCTATTCCAAACGGTTACAAAAAGCCTCAACAAAGACATGGCATGTGTGCAACCGGCACATCTGATTCAATATCACCTATTTCAAGAAACCCAGATGGTTTTAAGCGAATTTAGCTAGGTGCTGAAAACACAGCTTCACCCACAGATCAAAATGAAGTTACCAGAAAATCAATCTTTCTAGTGTCCTTCATTGCTGAGAACCTTCCTTAATGCATTTTATGTTTCATTTCAATATTTCACTCCAGTTCTGACGTGCCAACCAAGGTGAGGCCGAGTCAAAAAATACTCTAACTCAAGACAGATTTCTAATTTCCTCTGAACCTAGGTGTGTGTGATAATAAAACATTTCAGGACCAAATAGTCAATTCTTTGGTTTCCTTGAGTATACACTCCATGATGGCATTTACCTGATGCTTTTCAACATGAGTTTATTAATATGCAATCTGATTGGCATAACCAAAGAAAATTAAAATTGCTTCATAGAATGGTCTGCATATTCCAAAGGTATTTTAGACTGTCTTTTTAAAGGACTGGGAACAAGATGAAGTTTGCAGATGCAGCTCCGTGAGGTTTATGTTTAAGAGGTTTATGTACCAAATGACTATAAAGTCTGACAGACTGTAAACAGGCCTTCAATAGGTATTAGTAGGGAAATATAATTTAACAGCTTCATATTGTTCAGAAAGAATTGCTATCAGTCTCAGAAGTTCAAGTGAAGAATTTGGAGGGCAACAGCTGACATGCTGCTTGTTTAAAACTCGGAGGGTTCACACAAGTAGGGTAGATGGAATCAATGATTTCAGTACATCAAAAAGCCAAAACAAGACCAAAAAAACTGCTCTGAAACCATATCTGTTTGGAATCATTAATGTCTTTTCCTTAAGGTTGGTCGGATCCTACCAACTCCTTGCCCCAGTTATTTTAAAGACTAAAACACTGGCAGAGACTTTGTCCTTGAAGGTGTTCATCAGATAGATGGCATCCAGGGAATTTAGAGATAAATCTCTTTTACAAAGAAGAGGACTCTGGACCTATGAGTAGAGAAGATTCCGCTGCTCCTTTTCAGAGCTCTGTCGGGTCCCTGGCGTTAACAGGAAGCCAGTCAGTGCCCTGGGAGTTAACTACTAACCTTCCAGGCTGGAATGACAGAGTAACTTATTAGTCAATGACTTTCCATTGGCAGAATCCAGCCAGTACAGTGCTCACATCTTATATGCAAACATTACTCAGTGCTTTTAAATTCACTGTTCAGATGCCTGAACATCCTGTGCTGCCACTTACAACTGCGTGGTGCCATCAACTCTCACTCGCATTTGATTTTAGGGTTGTTAAAACATGAAAAACAATAGCTACCTTAGGCTTGATGACATACGGAAACACCAATAACAGCCAACACGCCGAACACCTACTGTGCGCACGTTTAATCTTCACCAGCACTCAATAGGAACTTTTATTACACCCATCTACAGCGGCACAGAGAGTGAAGCACCACGCCTTAGCCCGCTGCTAGCAGCTGGCCCGGGAATCAAATCCAACTGGTCTGACTCTAGTGCGTGCAGCTTCCATCCCTTCACCATTCTGCCTGTATCCTGTTGATTACTACACCTTAGACAGGTGGCTGTCACCGGCTTGGGCCAATCAGAATCACCCACAGGTGAGTGGGACCCGAGGAAAGACTGGTTCTGAAATCAGATCTCCCAACTCCCAAACAGAAGGCTACTAAGTGGAGGGGCCAGGGCTCTGCCAGTGGCCACTCCCTCCTCCACCTTGGAAAGGTGAACTCAAAGGCTCCCATGGACATGTGACTTCTCAACTTATGTCTGAAGGTGCCCCATCCTGGCTGGTAGAACAGGAGTAGGGACTACAAAGTTTAGAAATATGAGAACTTAGTATCTCCCCTCAAAAGAACTCCCTGAATCAAATTCTCTACTTGTAGATCTCCAAGGGTCTACCTCTGAAGCGGTTCCCACCAAGAACAAGTGAAGTTACAGAGAAGGAAAGAACCACTGTTTATGGAGTAGTTGACCTGCGTCATCTCACTGAATCCAACCAAGGACCCTCTGAAGCAGGCACTGGTTTCCCCTTTTCACAGCTGGGGAAGGTGAGCACAATGAAGTCCCATTATCATCAGGCTCCACAGCCCTGCGGTGGACCCAGTTTGGTCCAGGCTGGTCAGTTCTCTAAATCTAGTACATTGTTCTGTTCAATGGGGCTGGCCAGGTGCTAACTTTTGGCAAATTCCTTAAGTATCCTCATCCAAAATGGCCCAAGCCCTGAAGATGGTTGGCCATCATCTGTCGTGAGTAATCCATTCACTGAGGTACAAACAACCGGGCTCAACAAACATACACTCGAAGCTCTAGGTAAAGAAATGGGAAAGCTGCGCATTGTGTTTTTTGCAAGCGAACTACATTGTTTTCCTGCATGAATTAGGTCTCTTAAGAGGGGGAAAAAAGCCAGACATCTGGGAAGCAACTGCACAGTGACAGGATCGGAGACTGCAGCACAGAAAATAGGAGACATTCAAATCTCCCGGAATGGTGTTGTTAGATAAATACTTTTTTCCAAAATTCAAAAAAGATGAACAACATCCAGAAAAATACCAAGGATCATACAACAACAGCCACTACCCACTACTCAAAATGAACACCTTTATGTAAACATTTTGTCACATTTGATTCTCATTCTGTTCCCTTCCTCCATTTTTAAAAAAGAAAGTCTCCCATTTAAAATTGAAATCCCTCCCTCTTCTACTCCAGGCTGACAGCTACCATGAATATGTCGTGAACTTGGTCCACATTTTTATAAACTTTATATTTCTTACAATGTGTAAATGTATCCATAAATAATGTATCCTTAAATGATTTTAATGGTTTCCCACAACTAGGTTTGCACACTCCTTTTGCAGTTTACTGTTTAACATGGAGTGAGGCATGGATCTAATGTCTTATTTTTCTGTATGAAATGTCAGTTGACCCAGAGTCATTTTCTGAGAAAATGACACAATGTCCTTTCTCCCTACTGATTTGAGATGCTTCAACTACTATGTGTCAAACTTCCATAACCAGCTAAGGTCTATTTCTGTGTTGGTGCCAAAATCGCACTCTCTTAATATGGTTTTGTTATCTGGTATGACGACTCTCTCCTCATTGTTCTTTGTTCAAAATTTGTTCTGGCTACTTTTGGACTTTCATTCTCCCACTTGAATTTTATAATCAATTTATGACAATTCTGTTGCGATTTTTATTGTAATTATATTCAATTTGGAGATTTAGGGGAAAAAAACTTACTTCTTTATCATATTTAGTCTTCCTGTCCATGAACATGGAGTATTTATCATTTATTCAGGATTTTGTTATGCCCTTTAATAATATGATCTATAAAAGTCAGATTGTTTGTTGGTCCCTTAAGGGTATTGGTATTAACAATGGTACCTGGCCCCACAGAGCTTTAGGTGAGTTGAAGCGACAGTTAAATGAGCAACTACTATCCAGCATGGTAAGTGCTGTAAGTAGTTAGGGAGGCACAGACAGAGCTGTGTACAAACATTAGGGAGGTACACAGCCCTGGCTGTAACCGTTGGCAGGGCACACTTGGAAGTCTCATTTGAATCATCTCCATCTGCCTCTTCAAAACTTTAGGACATAACCCAGAGTATGAAATTACTCAGAGAGAACCTACGGTTTCTGCAATTAAAAATTTTTCTCTTCATAACCATCTTTTGGATGACCAAATCAACAATGATGCTGATAATAGTTACGATCAGGCTATTTTTAATCTGTTTCATTAATGAAATCAGGGTAACACCCCAAAGGGAGAGAAGACTGAAAATCTAGGCTTGATGGCAATAGAGAAAGAACAACAAAAGACTCGCATAACCTTGAGTAAGTTGTCTGACATCTTTTTGCAACATGGGCAGAGTTCCTTAATTTTTATAAGACTTTTTAAGAAAAAAAAATAGATATGTAAATAAACATTTTTGACTGAACCATGTGAAAGTAAGTATGTTACTTGGTTCCTGAACATGTGAGCCATATCCTCAGAACACGGCCATTCTCCTACACCTTCACCATGTAATGATCGCAGGTAAGAAATTTAACACGGACTCACATACCACGTGATCACTTGACATCTGACTCACGCTCAAATCCCCCACACTGTCCCAACAATATATTTTCTCGCTCCCTGTACCGTCTCCCCAAAACGCCCTTAATCCAGAATCTAATCAAGGACTAATTAGGCATTAGAGTTAGCTGTTGAATTACATTAGTCTCCTTTAATCTGGGGCAGTTCCCCAGGTTTTTGTTTCTGGTCTAGAATGACATGCTCTTTTTTGAAGAGTTTTGGCTAGTTGTTTTGGAGCGTGTTCCTCAATCTGGATTGGTTTGATTGTGTCCACCATTTTGAATTCTAATTAAACCTTTTGGCAAAGATAATCCACAGGTGATGTATCCTCAGTATGTCACAGTGAAGGCATGTTATGTCAGTGATGCAAAATTGGCTTACTTGATGGTATCCACTAGGTTTGCTCCACTTTTGTAATTGCTACATAAACCTGGGGTGACGCCTGGAGGCCAGGTGAAGTCCTGTTCCCCATATAGTTTCACTCGATGGTGTTAGCATCCACGGACGACCCTCGCTTGAGTCGATCGTGACTACAGAAGCTGTAAAACGGTTGCCCAGAACTTGGTACTTGACACTGCTTTTCTGGCTCTGACCTCTGTTTCCTAACCAGGATTCAGCCTAGTCCCTTTGATCACGTGCTTCTGACCAGTTTGGTTAACACTTTTCCTAACAGTCAGCACTGGCAGGCGTTTTTAGACTCCCCACAGCACTGGTGCACCTGGTTTAGACAGAGAGCAAATCCTATTTTAAGCTGTATCTATTCATTGTAATTATTACTAGCAATAAGTTCTAGCTTCTCTGGATGCAGTGATAACCTGCCTGGTGATTGTATCCAATGAGAAAGCTAGTCCTCAGGCTGGATAGAAACTCATTTTGACAACATTTTTGTGTTTTTGTTTTTGTTTTTAATATTCAGCTCTCAGATCACAAACTGAACCACCGACAGGAAAATCAACATCTCAAGGAATCAAACATGATCTCTTTTCCACTGTCCTCAAAATGACACTATCAGACACAGACTGAGAAGGCCACTAACTTCCCACTTCATGGACCAAAGGGTAATAATCCTTCGAAACTGCGAATGGGGGTGTCTTGGGCAACCTTCTTTTCAACACATCCCGATTTATGAGAGAAAATTGCAGATTTTGTAGGTGGCTGGTTATAATTCAGGTTAAAAACAGAACCATAAAAGTTGAAGACATCAGAGATCTTGTCTAAAAATAAAGCAAATGCTTTCTTCTTTCTATAATCCTCAATTAGAAGCCATTTAAGGAAAAGATAATCAGCATCAGACTCCTAATAAATATGGATCCTACAGTTCTCCTTGGCACCTCTGCTCTACAAATTAACTTCTGAACATTTTGAAATGTATAAATGAATTATTTTATCCCACATCCATCCATGTTGCCCTCTTGGTGTTAAAAATAAGAACACTAATACTAATAAGAAACTAACTTTGTGATGGTGATTACAATAACAAAATCTTCAATAAATGGAGCTCTCCTTAGGTGATAAAATTCTCTCTTTGTCAGCTGGTAACTTCAGCGGGAGCTATTTGTGGTCAGCAGAACTTTCCTGGCCATTTCTCCAAGGCAACACAAGTTAAGCCAAGTGAATGCATTGAAATGTTTACTTAATTCATACAAAGGAGGCACCTACTCAGGGGAAGACACCAGATTTGTAAGGTAGATCTTTGTAGTCAACTAAATGAGACAGTCTAATTCCTTAAAATTAAATGCAACTCAGAGATCTAAAATGAGTCTTAATCAAGAAGAGATAATAATTAGAAGCTGGACTTGAGCCCTGGCTGGTGGGGCTCAGTGGATTGAGTGCCAGCCTGAGAACCAAAGGTTGGTCAGTTCGATCCCCAGTCAGGGCACAGGCCTGGGTTGTGGGCCAGCTGCCCAGTAGGGGGTGCATGAGGGACAACCACACATTGATGTTTCCCTCTCTCTCCCTCCCTTCCCCTCTGTCTAAATATAAATAAATAACATTTTTTTAAAAAGTTAAAAAAAAAACTAAATTCGAAAACCATGGGATGGTCCTTCTCAGGACCTGGGTGTGCTCTATCCTGGAGTATCCAAAACTTGCCTTTTTCTGTCACTCCTCTCCCTAGATAATGGCTTCCTTTCAACTCTGAACCATGACCTATCCGCCTCTTCTTAAACTCCAGATTCGTATACCCAACTACTCATCTGCCATTTCCACTAGGAAGTCTCACAAGGAGCTCTTGCTGTCCCCTCCAAACCTGCCCTCTCCACTGTCCCCCCTATAGCAACAGCACCACCACCCACTCAGGCTCCACAGACGAAGCTGGGAACCCCGATGTCTTCCTTATTGTGCTCCCTTCTCATGCATCGATCCCAACAGGAAGTCAGCTAACTGAACAAATTTATATCCCTCCTCTCTTTAGGCACTGGCATCTCTCCAGCCAAGCCACCACCGTCTTGGGTGCGGATTATTGCAATCACCTGCTGATAGGACTCCCTGCTTCCATTCTTGCTGTCCTCTAAACGATTCTCCATAGAATGGCCATAGCAAACACCTAAAACCATCAATCACCCAGTGCAACACGGTTTTCTAACCTGGATTCTGGAACAGGGAAACAGGTGAAATCTGAACAAAGTCTATAGCTCTGAAAAATGTGTGATGGTCACGTAACTGTTAACCTTGGAGGAAGCTGTATAGGGAGGGTAAAGGGTATAGGAGAACTCTCTGCACTGTCTTTGCAACCTTAGTGTACACGTAAGATTATTGCAAACTAAAAAGTTTATTTAAAACCCTCCATAAATGTCATTTTTCTTCTTTGTTTAAAGTCCTTTCATAACTTCCTACTGCACTGAAATTCACACTCTTTGCCTTCGTCTCATAGGTCTTATGTGATCTGGCTTCTGCTACTTAAAAAAAACAACTCATTTCCTACAAGTCTGCTGTCACTCCTAACGCTCTGGCCCCTGGTTTTCTGACCAGTTGGGAGGATTCAGGCCCATCCTACACTCCTGGGATACGCCAGCCTGCGTCAGGGGCTGGCGCCTCTACCCTTCTTGTCCCTGTATTAGTTTGCTCGAGCTGCCATAACAAAGTACCCGTAACTAAGTGGCTCAAACAACATAATTCTATTTTCTCACAGTTCTGGAGGCTGGAAGTCCCAGATCAAGGCGATGGCAGGTTTGGTTTCTTCTGAGACCTCTGTCCTTGGCCTGCCAATGGCCACTTTTTGCTGTGTCCTCACATGGTCTATTGTATGTGGTCCTTCCTTTGTGATTGCACATCCTTAGTTTTGTGTGTCCAAGTTTCCTGTCCTTTTAAGGACACCAGTCAGATTGGTGAAAGGCCCATCCTAAAGGCCTCATTGTAGTTTAATCACACCTTTAAAGGCCTCTCACTTCAACACATGAACCTGGGATCACAACTCAGCTTGTAACAGTTCCCTTGCCCGGGTACCCCTTTAGGTGGTTGGCTCCTTCGCATCCTCAGGTCACCCTTGGACTCTTCACCTCTTCTGCGAGGCATTTCTTGACCACAGGGCTCCCCCTCCATCCTATTTATTGCCTCCTGTGCATTCACCACAACTGGAGTTTTTGTTTGTCTCTTTGCTCGTTATCTGCTTCCCTGCACTCCATGACCAGCGGAGACCCCATCTGTCTCACTGCTGGGTCCTCAGTGCCTCTCATGACTCCTGACACGTTGTAGGCACCCAAATTCTGCTGAATAAGAAATGATTTATTTACCATGCAGACAAAAAGTAGAGTCTCATTAGGAAATCATGAACACAGTTAATCCCAAGGTATGACCCTAACTGAAGCAATACCTCTGACAGGTCAGCACTGTATAGTCTATGAAGTGCTTCCAGGTAAACTAACCTGTATGAATCCTCCGCTCTGTGGTGCTAACAATCTCCCACATTATTTACTCTGCTTTCTTGATAAGGAAACCAAGACTCCATTGCTTAAGGTCATACCACTGGGGCTTCAATACTAATCTTTTTGTTTCACAAAGAACAACTCCGTGTTCAGCCCTGGCTGGTGTAGCTCAGGGGATTGAGCGTGGGCTGTGAACCAAAGGGTCGCCAGTTTGATTCCCAGTCAGGGCACATGCCTGGGTTGCTAGCCAGGTCCCCAGTGGAGGCCAAGTGAGAGGCAACCACACATTGATGTTTCTCTCCCTCTTTCTCCCTCCCTTCCCCTCTCTCTAAAAATAAATAAATAAAATTAAAAAAAAAAAAAAAAAAAAGAACAACTCTGTGTTCTTTCATCACAACACAGTTAAACTAGACACTCAATTCCAGATACTACTTCTCTTAGGCAGCCTCCAAGGAGAGCCCTGTGCAGGGCAGGGCTTTTTGCTTCCAGGATCTAAACTGGACACATCCTTTCCATCCGATCAGAGGAGGTTCCCTTGCTGAGGAATAATGGCTAATGAGACTGCATGGAGCGCCCTCAAGCCCTCTGATCGTGTGTGGGGTGGTGGTGGTAGTGGTGGTTATGAATGTGCTTTCTGTAGACTTGTTTCCAGGGGGATGAAGAAGTGGAGAAATTGAGAGAATCCAATTTCCTGAGTTTTGCAACTGGTTTTAAATACCACTTAATATTTCTTTTAAATCTATATTCTCAGCCTTAATGCCCCTCAGATTCGCCTGGGGGAGCTTTATAAATCCCAATGCCAGGACCCGAGCTCAGACCAATGAAATCAGAATCCCAAGGGGTAGGATGGTGGCACTGCTTTAATGCCATCGGCCACCACTGAGAACTATTGGTCTAGACCCTCAAATGGAACTCGGGTCTATCCTACAAATAGCACACCCTCCCTTCTGCCCCTCGAAGAGAACACACTGTGTGTAACTGGACAGCAGACTCTAAAACTGCAATAGTACTCCCAGCTGGCAAATTCAGCGTTCCTAGATGGGTAATGTTCTGTACATTCATGTTGAGTTGCCTGCTGTAGACCAGCCTGCCCCCAGGACAGATTCAATCCCAGGGGAGTGGAACTCAGGCATGAGTCACCGTGAAAACCGCACAAGTGAGTCCAGCCGGCAGCTGAGGTTGAGGACCACTGCTTTAAACGGCACCCGCTTTGTCTGGAAGAGGAAGTGAAGGCAAGGCCACCTCCATCAGCCCCAGTGAATGGCAGTAACCTGGCAGCAGCTGTACCCAAGTGCCGAGCAACGACTCTCCCAGATCCAGATTTATGGCCTTGGGACCCTACCTTCTGATGGTGCTGTCCTCCCCACTCCAAATAAGGTTTAAATGGTTCTCATCAGTATGTGCCTAAAATAAATGGACTTATACTTGAGACACCTTCCCCAGCGTCCTGGTTAGCGTGTTCACAGTTTACAGGTTCTCACAATCACAGATAGACCAGGTTTAGCACAGAGGAGAAGATATTTAAACCTAGTCATCTCAATAGGAATTTTTTAGTGCATATTGGATCGTGTAAAAAATTACTCACAAGGTAATTGACAACAGGAGAACAACACGTACTCGCTTCAATCACTAATCAATATGATTATCACTAATGTCTTTCTATTTAACTTTTGCTTCTTATCATCATCAAGTTCATTAAGTTTTTGGCAGGTGGGAGAGGAAACGGTGCAGACACCCGTCTGAAGGATGGTAGCTGACTGACAAGACTATACACCCAGGAAATGCAAAGAAACGAAGTGAGTTTACTAGATAATTTGGCAAAGCAGCAAGACAAGAGAAACATCCACTACTGCACTGGCTTTTTTTAGCAACTCTGCCTCCCACCAAAAACTCCATTCTCATCCCCAGACAGACAGAGCACATGCCAGCACTCACCACCCACTTCAGGCCCTAGTTTTGAATCCCTGGACAAAGCTATCTTTTAATAATTAAAGGAAGCATTACATTACATATAAATATATTTATCATGGTCTGATTAACAACTGTGAATGGAAACCAGTGAGGTCTTCCTTTTATGCCTCCCTGGGACCTATTGGACCAGCTGGGTGATCCACAGCTGCTGCTGAATATGTAAATGAGGGGAAGGCAAAGTGCCAAAGAGGCTAATCAAGCCAGGGTTGGCCCGTCTGGTGCGGTGGCCTCAGAAGCAAGACCTAGGGATCTCTGGAGCACAGCTAGGCCCAGGCTGAAGTGGGAGCTTGGGCAAAAGCGCACCTAGGACCTCTTCTGTGTGACAAGATGGCAGGACGTGGACTTGGGCAAGCTGTGGGTGCCATGACAGACAGATAAGAAGCTGGCCCAGGGGCAGTCTCCGAATCAGCGAGTTGGAACGCAGAGGACACAAGGTATGACAGCTGGCACTGCTCCCAGTGGACGCACACTGTGCTGTCCATGGCCTAGTGCTTCTGCTGTGGGCCGGCCTACGACTCTGCGGAGGGTGACCTGGTACTGTAAATTCCCAGGAGAGCAGTGACAAAGCCAAATTCCTAGGAGAGCAGTGACAAGAACTTAGCACCTGCTGAGAAGGGATACAAGAAATTATAATTATGTGAATTTTTTGACTATTTGAACTGAGCAGAGGACAACCCAGAGGATTATGCTGTTTCTATCAACCTGTAGGGATCACGGTGAGGCCACATGACCCCCTCACGCCTCCACAAAAGGGAGCAGTTTTTAACTATCTACGAGGAGAGAGCGTTAGAGGAAAAGGGAAAGCAAGGGAATTTGTTTGGAAAGACTAAGAGATGTTTAAAAAATTAACACTGTGCCAGGCAAAGCAATGCAGACATATCTGATCCGCGTCACCCTTTGTCTGACGGTCATTACAGTGGTCAAGCCCACTTCATATCCCGTGACCGGCAGTTCTTCACAGGAGTGTAAGTATGGAATGCCACTAAAAATCGTACTGGGAAGGACCCTTCGTGACATGTGCAACATAGCATGGTATATGGTTCGCTTTAGGAGAGCTGGTTAAAAAATAAATGTATTGATAATCTGCAGCATGAACCTAAATGCTAACAGCAGCCATCTCTTAAATTATGGAATTAGTACTGGCTTTTGTTTTCTTTTTTTCCCCCCATAACTTTTTGGGGGGTTGTGGGAAATGTTTCAAATTTTAATAACCATGTGTTAATTTTCCAGTCAGAAGAAAAGCCATTATTTTACAAGGGTTCAAGTTAAACACCGTGTAACACCAATTCAGACAGTAAGGCTTTGATGAAATTGGCCACGAAACCCCTTCTGATTGCAGGCTGCTGACAAGGAGATGGTCCTACACTTTCCCCTTGGGGTCACTAACCACCAGGGGATGCTAACCACTGGGGATCCTGAACTACTGAGGGAAGAGTACCCTTGTCAGCTATATTGGTCTTTCCTCTGGAAAGTTCCAGGAACTCTGGAGAAGGCATTCAGCTGGGACAGCTGGTAGAAAGATTGAAGAATGTCAAATTTTGAGATCTGGTGAGTGTCGCTCTGATTTGAGTCTCTCTAACCAGGGGTCAGTAAACATGTTTATTTTCTGTAAAGGGCAAGGTGATGAATATTCTAGGCTCCGTGGACCATACGAGCTTTGCTGCAGCTGCCAAACTCTGCTGATGTAACATGAAAGTAGGGGAGATTATACATAAGGGTGAGTGTGGTTGGGTTGCAAAAAAACTGTATTTGCAAAAAAAGTAGTAGTTGGCTGACTCCCGATAAACTCCAGGTTTCCTAACTTAGTCCTCGAAGCTGAAGTGACTACATACAGGCCAAATCAGTCCCTGTAAACAGATGGGTCATTACTGAATGCAGCTCCTCAAGCTTTTGCCATTCTGAGGGTCGACCAATGGTGACTATTCACATCAGAGGAAGGGAATTATCAAGCTTACGTTTTTTCTTTTAAATTTTATTTATTTCTTTTTAGACAGAGGGGGAGGGAGAAAGAGAGAGAGAGAGAGAGACATCAATGTGTGGTTGCCCCTCGCACATCCCCTATTGGGGACCTGGCCTGCAACCCAGGCATGTGCCCTGACTGGGAATTGAACCAACAACCCTTTGCTTTGCAGGCCAGTGCTCAATCCACTGAGCCACACCAGCCAGGGCTCAAGCTTATGTTTTTAAGTCACTTAATATGTAGGTTCTCCCCCAGCTAAACTATGAGTCCCTGAAGTTTGATAAATGAGTCTGTATTAAAATACCATTGGTGCAATTCATAGAGTGACATATAGATAGGAAGTGTTTGATACCACCTTGCGGAACACTGAGTAAAAGAATGAAGGAAGGAAGGAAGGAAGGAAGGAAGGAAGGAAGGAAAGAAGGAAGGAAGGAAGGAAGGAAGGAAGGAGTGTCCTCCCTCACCAAGCTGGTGTGAAATGTAGTTCTTGGGTGACATCCCTTGGGAACCACTCAAGCTCTGTCCAGCCCAACTCCGCTGTGAATGGGGCAATCTGTGTCCTGCTGAAATATATCCAGACCTCCCAGAAAAAATGCCCCGGTCCCAGGTAGGAACTTTCTAGAAGATGTTTGTAGAACATGTCAATACAAAGAGCCACAAAGTAGGTCTGGCCAAAGCTGTCCCTTCTGGCAGGTTTCTCGGGTCTTCTCAATGCCTGTTTTCATGTGAAAGAAGGCGTTCCAGGTGACGATGTGGATGAGTCCTTAGATCTCGCTGCACGGCATTTAGGCCCCTCCACAACCTCCTGCATCCTTTTCTGCCTACCCTTCGCTCAGTGAAGGCACCAAAGGGGTCGCCTTGTTAGGAAGCTCTCTCTTGCTCATTTTGACACAGTCCCAATCTTCATCATTCTCCACAAACGCAAAACTCATAAGTGAGGTAGAAATTAATAGTGGTGGCCTTGTGGCTCTGAGATCCAGGCTCTTCCCTCAGTGCGTTCTGACAGAACCCACAGCACGGCCTCTGCGTGAGGCTCTTGATGGGTCAAAACGCCAACTTCCAAGGAGAAGGGGACCATTGCTCTGACAGAAAGCAGCTGGGGTAAAAGCCAGGTCAGAAGATGGATTTTAGGCAATACTAATAAACAAAGTACCTGGCTGAAATTTAGGAAGAGTCAGAATGCCCTGCGAGGCGAATATTTTGCGGGAGGAGTACACTGATCTGAAGGTGGGATACATGTGTGCCTGTGTACGTATGTGCACAGAGGCACAGTCCAGAAAACAGTACAGAATGCACACATACATCTGACTATTCATTTTTGCAAGTAAACGTTAACAGTCATCGAGAAGATGTGCGCTTAGTCTAAAGACCAGAACCAAATCTGAGAGTTCCAAGGCCCCCACCATCCTCTCAACACCCAGTTAAAATTACTCCAGGTCACAGACATTTCTGCACATAAAAATGAGAACAAAAGCTGAACAACAAAGTATTCCAGAAAGAAATCCTGGGGCACTGGCCCTCAGATCCAAAGGCCTGAGCCTCTCTGAGGTCCCAGGTGCAGATCCTGCTGCTGGCTCTGGACACACGAGGGCTTGAAAAGCACTGCAGCTCTCAGAGCCCAAGACACAAGAGCACAGCATGGAACGGGGGTGGGGTGGGGGGCTACTTACGCTGTTGTTGCTTCCTTTGTTGTCCTCATACTTGGTTTCTATATGAATGGAGAATTTCGGCAGAAAGGAGCACTGGGGAAGAAAGAGTGAGGTTTCATTAGCACACCATTTTTCTCTCTTCGCATCTTCAGTACAGCCTCTGGGTGCTCTCCTGGCCCTGTGGCTGGGAGCACTGTTCACGATCAGAAATGCTAAGATACTAGGTCAATATTCGAATTCAGACAAGAGTCGCCTTGGGCAACGTGAACACAATTTCATCTATGCCAGGCCAGAGAGAATAACCAAGCAATGGAAGGCAAGTCATTGAAGAGAACATTTCCAAAAGATTATGTTCTTTTAAATAATTTATTTTATTGTTGTTTAAGTACAGTTTTCTGCCTTATCCTCCCACCCTTCCCCAGGATTATGTTCTGAGTCCCCCCACAGGCTGGAAAAAAGCAAACTCCTGAATCAGAGGCAATTCCAGCTCTGGGTGCTTCCTCTGGGGATCAGCTACCACTGCTGAAACCTGGGGCCCTGGCCTTACCCTTCTATAAATATTCATATAAAGCTGGGCAGGTGGTATAGCAGAACCTTAAGGCCATACTAAACGTTACTGAAGTTGGACACACCCGGCTGTTAGTTTTGGGTCTATCACACGATAGCTGTGTGACTTTGGACAAGCTGTTTAACATCTGTGAACCTCAGCAGTATTAAAACAGGGATACTAATTATTACATATAGTGACACCATGAGGCTTAAATAAAATCATGTGCGTAGAACACGTGGTGCTGGGCATAGAGTCAGCATTCACTGGGAGGCTACAGCTGAGCTTGACCTAAAAGCAGCCCCTCTTCTTGCTGGCACAGGGGAGAGAAACCCAAATGCACACCGCCCTAGTTTCCCAGTCTCATTCTATGGATTCAGTGGATTTTAAGTGTTAAGGTAGCTTAAAAAGCAGATTTTGATGAGTGTTGATGTAACGTCACTGCTGCTAGCACCAAGCTGAGCATTAACTTCCTTGGCCAGCAGAAATGGGGTTGAAGACTAATGGGTACAACGACCCAGGCAACTCCACTGGCAGCTGCTGGAGAAATGCGAGTTGGGCTGATACATGCTCAGTTGCAAGAACACACGTCGTATACCAGGCACTGGCCTAAGTGCTTGCAGGTTCTCTTCATTTATTCCTTGTAACCATCCATGAACTAGGTACTGTTATTATTACTTTGCTCTAAAGATAAGGAAACGGAGGCACAGAGAGGTCAAGAAAATGGCTCACAATCACACAGCCAGTAAATAGTAGTCAGGATTGAAGTCTGGTGGCGGTCCCCACTGGTCCTAGCGTCGGTCCCCGCTGGTTCTTGAAGTGGGGTCTCTGCGCCTTGAGCAGCAACAGTATGGAACTTGTGAGAAGTGCAAATCCTTGGGCCTGGCCCCAGACCTACTGAATGAGAAACTCCGGGGCTGGGGCTCAGGCCTCTGCATCTGGCTAGCCCTTCAGGGACTGCTGATGCTCACTCCAGTGGGAAAACCGCCTTGCTACTTCATGCATAGGAGGTGAACCGAGAGAATGCATTATCTAAAATCCTGAAGTCCATGTGCTGGTGATTCCCTTTCAGCCTAGCTGAGGCCACCAGGCATCTGTACCATATGGCAGGGGCCTTGGACACGCCACTGAAGATTCTCATACCACACGCCTGTGTGATTCGGTATTCAACTGTTTTAACCCGAGTGAAGCAAGCAAGATCAACCATGACTAAGGACACACGAGAACAGTCAATCCCAGTAATTGCCTTTATGGAGAATGTGGCCCTGTGGTTATTCATCGACACCTTCTTTGCTGTCTCCTCTCCAACCTCTCATTCTGTAACTGCCACCCTCATGCCCAGTCCCAGGGAGTTCCAAGGAGGGGCTGCTCCTTGTGAGTCGAGACCCTGGAGGATCCAGGATGGCTCGGAGCCCCCCAGCGGAGCTCTCCATCGGCCTGCAAACTAGGGAAGATGCACCCACCCCAGACCCTTTTAAAAACAACAAGCCTTCAGGTAAACAGATTTGTCTTTTTTAACTCATAACTTATATGAGCCAACCCAAAACGAGTACGGTACCAGCTGGTGAGAGAACAGAGCTGCCCAGTGAGGGGAGCTGGGTATGGGTGCATCAGAATGGAACCCCGCAAAGAGTTTTTATTGGTTGAACCACTAAACCACTTACCTAATGTCAAACAAATAAATCTTAGTATTTGGGTATTGAACCCGAATATGAGATGCAAAACTCTTATGCAAATTAACAGGTGTTATTTTCGAGTCGAGGACTTCACTTATTTTCCTATCAGAATGGCAACCCTGCCAGAGGCTGAGCGCACCTGGAGGGCAGGGCAGTGGGAGGGAGGACCCAGGGCAGACCGGCCCACTCCAGGCTGGTCAGCAGTTTTCTCCTACAGCAGGGGTTTGCGACTGATGATTCCCTCGGGAGCTGCGAGGGCTGTTTCTTGGAGCCCTGGGGTGTGTACATGTCTCGTTAAAAGTCAGATGTGTCTATGGCTTGGGGGCACTGTCAGAGGTGTCACTACAATCTTTCCAGTGGGATGTCCCTGTTGAGATAAACTTCTGGTCCCCACACAGGTAGCACCCTGAAAAATCTGGGCCACTGGCTCTGACTGGGTGGCTCAGTTGGTCAGAGCATCGTCCCCATACGCCAAGGTCGCAGCTTCAATCCCCGGATGGGCACATACAAGAAGCAACCAATGAAGCACAAATAGGTGGAACAGCAGATTGATGTTTCTCTCTCTCGCCCAAGAAAAGAAATACTCGGGCCCACTAATCCTCGTGGGGACTAGTTCTCTCACCACCGAGTTTCTTCTACGGCCTTTCTCTTCCTAAGACCCCGTGCTTCCTCCCCACAGCTGACAGTTCACGGTTTCTCGAAGACTCGGACCACGTGACAGAAACACCTACGACTTCTCTGTCCCGAGATTCAAACCTTCTGCTTATTTTTTCTGCTACTGCTTATTCTTTGTGAATCAGAGAAAGACACTTCTTTATCCCAATGGGAAACGATCTAATGAGAAGAACTGAGATATCGGAGTCAGCAGACCTGGGCTCAGTCTAAGATGTGTCGACTTGGGCAAGTGGATTTACCATTCTGAGCCTCAGTTTCCCCATTTATAGAAAGGGGACAATCCTTCTCCACTCTGGACTAGTGTTGAGAAGTTCAGTGAAACATTCAGCTAACCCCCAGCCCTGTGCTGGCACATAATGGGTGCACATAGTAAAAATATCTGTCTCTTCTCTGGAAACTTATTTCATTATTTGCATCTTGCTTCCTTCCTGCTTAAAAATGAAAGTCTCACATTCTCAAAAACAAAAAAAAAACAAAAAAAACACAAAAAGCAAAAAAACCAAATAGGCCTCAAGGCCCCTCGGTTACCTTTCTTTCTGTGTCTACAATCAATCCCTGTATCTGTCTTCCTAATCGCACTCTATTAAGAGCAGTCGATATGTGCTGCCTCTGCACCACTTCTCAGCCAGAGCGATCCAGAAGAACAATGAATGACAATCAAAGGGTTTTCAAACCAGCATTGCTTTTCCACCCTGGACGACCCTCTACGCTGTTCCATGTCACAGAGCCACGCCTCCTTCCTGAAGAGCACGTGCTTCTCAGCTTTCTCTCCCTTCCTCTACTCCTTCAAAGGAGGCAGTCCCTTAGCTTCTGCCCTGCACCCTATCTGCTCCTGAGTTCTCCATGACTAATTTTTTTCACCCAGCCTCCCTTTATGACCACTCTTTTATGGATGACCCCTAAATTGGTATCTCTAACCCCATCTGCTCTTATCACAAGTCCAGCTGCCCACAGGCCACCCCCAACAGGGCAACACCAAACTTGAAAGGTCCGTACTGAACCTGAATGTTCTCCTGTACCGTAGGAGTTTCCTAGGGCTGTTATAACATGGTTACCATGAACTTGGTGGCTTAAAACAACACAAATGCATCCTCTCACAGTTCTGGAAGCTGTAAGTCCGAGATCAAGGTGTGGGCAGTGTTGTGCTCCCCTGAAGGTGCTGGAGAAGAATCCTTCCTTGTCTCCTGCAGCTTTTGGTGGTCCCAGTGTGCCTTGGTGTATGGCTGCACAACTCTAATTGCCCCCTCTGTCTTCACGTCACCTTCTCTCTCTGCTTCCGTGCCTTCTTTTCTTATAGTCACCAGTTAGTGGATTTTGGCCCATCCTAAGTCTAGTGTGATTTTTGTCTCACACCTCGCGGTCCTTAACTAATTACATCTGCAAAGATCCTATTGCCAGGTGAGGTCACATTTGGAGGTTCTGTGGGCATGAATTTTGAGGGGATAATACTCCCACTACACTCACCCATCATGTCCAAAAATCCTCCAAGTCCTCCGAACTCAGCTTCCCTCCTTACGGGGAAGACATGGAGTCCTCCACAGCTGACCCTACTTCTCTCTGAGGCTCTGCCCTGTATTCATCCCATGTCCCAGTCACGGAAGACCATTTACCATCCCCTGGAACACTTGGGGCTACATGTTTGTTTGTTTGTTTGTCTTTGTCTTTTTGTCCACAGTTCTCTCAGCCTGAAATTTCCTTCCCGAATCTTATTGCAGACCACCTCAACTACCACTTCAGAATGATTATGCCCCATGCACAGGCAATGTAGTTCGTACTCCTGTCACAGCATTGTTTTCCATTATTACAAACAGACGATAAGCTCCAATACTACTGCAGCAGAGAGAGATCCCTCCCTGACATGTGGCTGCCATCAGGAATGGAGTCGTGGTCACCCCAGTCATTCACACATCCAAGCATCTCCTTTAGTTTAAGATTGCTCAGATCTGCGATCCGTGACTAAGGGCTTTGCTCCAGGAGGAATATAGCCTCTAACTCATCATTCTCAGATATCCAGGGGGAGAAAGGAGCACCTCACCTTACAGCCCTGGACTTTATCAAACTATGCCTTATTCCCTAAAGATCTGGACACATTTCTATGGGTAGGGGGGAAGCTGTTGTGCTGAGGGAACTATCAGGAGCATGGGAGAGGAAAAAAGTCAGTCGGGAACCCCGACATAACCGAACTGAGACACAGTGAAAGAAGAGAGACATCAGGAGTATCGCCCGTTGGCTGAGCCCGGATGGCGTCTAAGGCACTCAAAAGACTCATGCTCTCTAAGCATGCTGAGCGCTGAAAGTCTTATCTGGCCCACAACATGAAGGCAAGACCAAAACACTCATGGCAGATGGAATTCCGAGATGGGCCCCCGATTCCCAATCTACACATCTCGTACAACCCCTCACTTTAAATGTGGACAAGACCTATGAATATGGGATAGTAACTCACTTGATTAGATGACCTGAGTGATCAGATTATGTTGCATCATATAAGACTTGTTTTCAGAAGAAGCAGAGATTCCTTTGCTGGCTTTAAAGAGGTAAGCGGCCCTGTTTCAAGAGGGCCACATGGCTGGATGCTGAGGGAGGGCCCCAAGAGCTGCCAGTGAGCTGCAGAGGCCAGTCAGCTAGAAAACTGGACTTCTTTCCCACACCACAAGGAACTGGGCCCTGCCAACAACCAGTGTGCTTGGAAGAGGACCTTGAACCTCAGATGAGCCAGGAGCCATGGCTGACACCTGGCTTTCAGCCTGGTGAGATTCTGAGCCAAAGACCCACCTCACCCGGGCCCCACTGGAAATGTGAGATGATAAATTTGTGATGTGTGATGTCACTAAATTTGTGAGGAGTTTGTTACACAGCAATAGAAAACTAATACAATACCCAACCTCCAGAATCCAACCAGTGCTTCCTTTCCAAATCTCCCATGAGGCTCATCTGAGTGAAGTATTACTCACTCCAAGGTTGGAACACATTGAGGGAAACGGGGAATTTGCATTCTCTTTAACTTAGGAGTTCTACCTTTGATGTCATCTGCTTTACCGATGGCCACTGTTTACTGCCTGGGATGACATTTACTAGTGATGACACCACTAAGCTTGCCGTCAGCCGCTGTCCGGGTCCAGCAGCACGAGGCCACCCCCAAGGAGGACGTGTGGTAGTTCAGTAGGAAAAGGTTTTGGAGTGAAACAGACTTTGGTTCAGACCCCAGCTTCTTTTCTCACAAACTGTGCAACATGGGGCAAATGCTCAAGTCGCCCGAGTTTCAGTTTTCTCATCTGTAAAAGGGAGACAACATCAACCTCAGAGCTGTGGGGTGAGGATTAAATAATATAGTGAATGGCCAAGACCAGGCAGTGTCTGGTGGAACAGTCGTTGCCGAAATGCTGTTGCTCATCCCACTGTACCCCTTTCCCAGGAAATCCCACAGGCCACCTGGGGAGAAAACAGGATTGGGGGGTGGGGGGCGGCCTGCTGTCTAAATGTGAGGATGCACTGGGAAGCTGGGGCGGTGATAAAGAAAGACCCCTGATTGGTCGTTCCTGTGACCAGAACGGCCGCCAAGACACAGAGCCCATGTGGGCTCCTTCAGCCTCGCTCTGAGACTTCTGACCGGTTTTGCTGTTGAGGGTGTCATTGCATCTTCCGGGGCCGTCCCCTCACTGTCCTCCTTTTCCTGAAGGGTTGGCAGCTCCTTTTTGTGCACGGCAGCTCTCTCCCTGAACTACTGCTCAGCTTTCCCAGACTCCCTGCCAACCCCACGCAGGAAAACAAGAATACTACCGGGATCTCCGTGTACTTTCTTTTTTCCTAGATCTAAAGTCTTTATGCTGGCTGGCTCACAGAGCCTTATTACACAAACTGAGACTCCAAGGAATAGCACAAAAAAACCCCAGATTTCGGGAGCCGCAGAGTCCCACGAGATGACCCTATTCACAGGCCCCAGGGTTGGGGTGGGGACTCCAGAGCAGCTTGGTGGATGGAGCAGGGGAGAGGCTGTAAGGGGCCCTCCTCTCCTGCGGCCTGGGGACACAGTGAGTCATTTCAGCACCTCCCCAGCGCTCCTGCCTCCCCTGGGCCCACACTGGATTTGAAATCTTTTTTCTCATGAAAAACCTTTCTCTCTCTCGGCTATAAGAGCAGCTTGGCCAGAAGAATAGCTACGAACGTTCACTTTTTTAACATCCAGGGTTTATTTTGCCCTCAACCCCTTAAAAATAGTAATGGTGTCAAGGAGCTATTAGGGAAATAAGGCAAGAGGTCTCTTGTGATCTCCCCTTTGATTTTCTTGCTTAGACCCTCCCAACCCCTAAGAGCCTTGCTAGTAGTGCTGTCATCTGCTCCCTGCCACGGCCAGCTTCCTTAGTTGCCAGGATCTGTGTTTCTTTAATTTGCCGTCCACACCCAGGGGCATCCACTGGCACAAACCTCTTCCTGTATGGCGACTGAGTACCTGCACAATCTCTAGCACCTAAAACTGAAAGCACAGACAGGCGATGGTTCTTTGTGGAACACGTGAATGCTTGTACTTGTATCTTTTGGAAGAGATGACAGAATCTGCAGTCGGGAAGCAGGCCAGGAAGGATGAGCCAAGTACCTGCAAGAAGAATCACTTCCAGACATGAGCATGCTCAGGTCCAGTGTCGGGAAATGAAAGCATCATATGCAGAGTACAGGGCAGAGCTGAATTTTCAATTCACTACAGACATGCTTCGGAAACATGAAAGAGCTATTTTTAGTCCAGTGATTGATTAGGGTTGCCATGGCAATAAGAAACACTTAGAACCAAACTAAATGCGGCAAGTCTTAAAGAGAAAGGGGCAAACAGACTGGGAATTTCACAGTCAGTTTCTGGGTGGTGCTGGAGGCCCTGGCGGCCAGCCCACACCTGCAGAGGGAGAGTGGACCATGGGAGGTGAGTCTGCGGCTCTCTAGGTGTTCTGCACCTCAGAAGCACGCAGCGGCAAAACTTCTGGAAGAACGCACCATTCATTTTGAAGATCATCATTAATGCCATATTACACTCCCAGAGCACGCAGTGCATGGTGAAACTAACCTGGTAAGCTAACAGGAATCAATCCTGTCCTACAGCAGCTTGCACAGTACGATAAAATCATGCATTCTCTAACAGTGGATTTCTAAAACTTAATGATGCCTCATCTGGGGGGCTTGTTAAAAACAGACTCCAGGCCCCTCTCCTGCTGATTTGCTGAGGGTTCCAGGTTCCCCGCATACTGCCTGGGTGTTTCTTAACCCTGAGAAGTTTTAGAATAGCTCTGGGTCAAAACGACGCAAGGCAAACACTGTTGGTGTTCTCCAGGTCCGGTGTGGGCCGGACAGACGTGACCTAACACTGAGGAATAACAACAGTGTTGGTACTGTGCTTACTCTCATCGGGCCCTGTTCTGAGTATTTTTTTTAATCCTCACCCCGAAGACATGCTTACTGATTTTAGGGAGAGAGGAAGAGAGGGAGCGAGAAAGAGAGTCGAAACGTCAACGTGAGAGAGAAACATCAATGCCGTCCGAAAGTAATTCTATTATGTCTAATGGAAATCACGAGATGTTCCAAATATTCTCTTTATTTCGGTCCACTTTAACGTAAGGAAGAGCATATCATAAAGAGCATTGATAAGTAGTACATGGAGGAGGTGTAAACCCGGAAGTTTGGGGGTCACTACTTCGTTCATAGACTTTTAGCAGAGGGCAGGACCTGAGAGGTGATACAGTTCAGTAGTTCAAGCTACTTTTAAGGGACAGCGAGAGTCTATTCTCCAAACAGAATGTTATGCGGGGACATGGTGTTATGCAGTGGGGTATGGACAAGGAACCTCCGGGACCAAAGAAGGAAACTCTAAAAACCAAGACTGAGCCCAATAACTCAATGCCTTATTCCTGGTCACCAGCCGCAACCCTTCCATGTCTGAGAGCAAACTTTATATGGAGGCCTGGCATGAAGAAAGTTAAATGGAAGAGTTGAGAAGCTGGCTTGGGGTAGGTGTAGTATCTATAGGCTTTTAAAAAGCCATTTCCTTTTAGCTTTCATCTGAACTCAATGCATCCCTCCCTGGCCATCTGTTCTGGCTCCAGATAACACGTGTTCCCGCTATCAATGAAGACTAAGCTCTCTACAGACTTGACCTTTTCTCTAATGGAATTCCCCCGAAGACATCGATTCTCTGGTACTATGTTCTTTTTTATCATATTAAAGATGGTCTAAGGCCATACAGGGAATTTCAGCTTGAGATGGGATCATTAATAAAACTAGATTTGCACATGTTCCACATCTCACCAACAAGAGACTTACATCCAGAACGCTCCATGGGGCTAGTGAGGTCGGCCTGGAGTTTAGGATTTGTTATTGTCTATGACCCTGAGGCTGTGCTGTTTGTCAAACAGGAGACTGTGCGTGGTGAGTCCATATATACAGAGGCAGCTGGTTGAGACCTAGATATTAAAACATCTTTCAATTTTCTTTATTCTTCACCAGGAAATGCTTATTCTTCCATTTTGAAAGAACACTCGCCCCATAGCTAGAATATATATAAGCTTCTCTTTAGTGCATGGAAGACCTTTCATGCACACACCAGTTTCAAGAAGGCATCTATCTGGCTGCCCCCGTCTACTCAGAATCTCGGTCGCCCTGCAGGAAAAGATGCAAAGGAAATAAAAGGAGATATGTGGGCTTCCTTTGCTGTTCTGGGTTCCAAGGGCCACACGTGACTTTACACCCAGGTAATGTGGGTGGTAACAGTGACAACAGTGGGAGGTGGTTGGAATAAAAGAGTAAAGAACAGTTCCAGAAAGAACAGAGAAAAAGAACCCAAGGGGAGATTTTTTAAAAAGGTGTACGAATTGGAAAGCAAAGAAGCATGGGAATCACAAATAAATACTAGAGGGATGAGGATGAACCAGAGAATGACTTCCTAAACATAGGCTGCACGGGAAGAAAAATGTCTCCCAGGGCAGCGGGACCTGAAAGAGGAGTGGGGGGGGGGGATGAGAGGAAGGCAGAGCCTGCAAACGGAGAAGGTAAACAGCTGCTGTGCTGCAGCCCACAGCGAGGAAGTGAACGGCGGCCTCTCCGCCGCTTCTCGTCAGCCCGCGCCCTACGTGGAGGCTTCTGTGCATTCATTAGTTCATTCATTGATGGAGCCTCCTCCTGTCCACTAGCATGCTGAGTAATAGCGACTCATGAAGAAGTAAGGCCAGGAGGGAGTGGGAGCAAAGACATGAATGAGAGTATGTTTTCTCAATGGGGACATGGTTTGCTACATACGCTTCTGTGAAAATCAGGCAGGGAAACGAAATTCAGGCTCATAATCTATCTAGGGCTGGACCTGTCAAGGCAGAAATGAGCAGAAGATGCTGATGAATACTAATAGCTACATACAATAGCGGCAGAGCAAGAATTTAAAGAGACAGGCAGATCACATCAAGTGAAAAAGAAGTGCATGAAAATAACAGAGATGGGAATGAATTGGGGGACTTCCCAAATAAAGGCTGGCATATGGCCAGGTAGGAAACCTTCAGATTCAGCTAAAAACTGTAAGAATCTTCCTCTTAACCAACTGGGCTAGGTCCTACCTTAAATATATACTATCATGTAGTTCAGAGGACCTCAGTGATTAGAAAGGTCAAAAGAGCTGGGGCAAGTTTGTATTGACCTAATTTAATCACTAAAACTTACTATATTAGTGTAACCATAGTTATATGCATTTCATTTTGTTTTTACAGAACTCTGCCCCACAAAACTGTTCCAGTTGTATTATTCTGGCCTCACCAACTTGAACAGAACACAACTCCATAGGCATTATTAATAAATTGTAGAAGAGAAATCCAAGTTTCAGTACCACAAGTGGAAAAGAGAAAACAAAGGAGGAGAATTCCCTAGTGAAATCTTCTATTGAAAATTCCTTTAAACAAGTATTTTTTTCCTCTGATGACTGTCCTCTATAAAGTCATTCTGAATGATGTTTTAAAAAAATACAAACAATTTAAACATGCTATATTAGAATAGAGAAATATATTTCATCTTCTGTTCTCTCCCCCACTCCAAGTGGCTGAATTAATTTTCTTTGAAGTACAAAGTAGAGTCAGGATTGAGCAAATGCGAACGGGATAAACCAGACAGACAACACTGAGTGGATGCTCTAAGGTTCCTGCTTCACTGGGTACCGATCAGCTGGGCTGGTGGGACGTGGAGACAAGTTCCAGTCCTGCACAAGGACCGGGGCACATCTGCGAATAAGCGGGCAGGCAACCGGTTCACCCGTACAATCAGTTCACTTTCTAAATTGAAGTAAATCAGAATGCAGGAGCTCACTGTCCTTCCAATAAATACACTGGGGTCTTTGCTTTGTGGTCTAACAGAATCAGCTAAACTTAAAAAGGAACTTACAGGTTCTGTGTCATGTGATTCTTTAAAAAAATTTTTCATTACTGTTGGGAGTTCTTCAAAAAACTGGTATTTGAGTAATAGTAATCCTTAGGCAACCCAATAACCCACTGAAATTTAAGAGAAAAAAAGTAACATTAACCAAATAGGATTAATCCACTGAGCATATCGTGGCTCTGACCCTGAGAGAAACTTCTGGCACTCCCCTAAGTTTTAGAAGGCCGGATTTAATAAATCCAAGGTCGAGGGGACAAATACTACATTTTGCCGTGTATCATGCGCTGCTGTGGATAATGTGCCCCCACGTTTTTGGCCCAAACGTTCATGAAAAAAAAAAAAAATCTTTCGTTTTAGTTGTTTAATTTAATTACTTATTTGCTTATATTTAGAAACAAAACCAATTATCGTATTCTAGGGTATTATTTCACATATGGATATTGCTTTCTAGAGTTACACTTTCAAAGGCACAAGCACAAATAAAAGAATTGAAAATATTTATATGGATACGGAATTAGTACTACCTGTGTATAATGTGCATCCTTATTTTTCACTCAAAAATTTGGGCAAAAAAGTGTGTCTCATCCATGGCAAAATATGGTAAGTGTGGAAAGTTTTCCATACCACAGCTCCCTTTTGTGGATTCACAACATATGTTAGAACAGTAAAGGCCCTGAGAAGCCCTGCAATACCAAAATGTGTTTAATGATGTAACCCAGCGTTTCCCTTATTTAACTGGCTACACACTACCTTTGTGATTGCTATAAATGGTTCTAGAAAGTTTCCATCTACATTCTCTTGAACCCTGAAGATTTCTGAACTTGATCATTCTGGTTCTATTTAGGAGCCATGGTCGATGTCTCCTCTGACTTCAACCACCTTCTCTGGGAAGGTCCTCTTCTGGCCACATGGCTGCCTTGCTCATCAGTGCCTCCAACTGGAGGACTTTCTTTGGCCTTGGTCCCTAACTTGTCCCAGCTCATACGACCCCATTTCTAAGAAGGAATACTTTGCTTTGCCCCACAAAATTATGTACTGCCCTGAATGTTGACAGTTAATTGCCACGTGGAGACCAATGTTATTTCCTACTCGTCTAACCCCCATCACAACCCCTGGTTTCGATCCCAAAGAAGCAACAAACAGGGAACTTTGTTCTCTTAGCTCACACGGTAGGTGAGATGACCAGATGGACCTCTGATTTCCTTCCAGACCAGACTAATCCTGGAGTTCTGGTATAACAGTCTATCTTCCCTGGACTTGTTCCTGTTTCCTAGCTTTGTAATTTCCTAGTTTTGTAATAACCCTTGGCAGGGACTCAGTGGAAGGCAGAAGAGAGGCGGGGAGCTTAAGCAGGAAGAGAGGGCTTGAGAGGAATGGTCCCCAGCACCCCTCAGCTCTCTCAATTATCAGGGAAACCGATGAGGCCAAGATTGCAAGCGAATTCCTACCCAGAACAGTTAGCTGCTTTCAGAAAAATGCCTCAATTGATTGCTGCTCCCAGGAAGAGAACCTGAGTTCATCCTGGGTAGCTGATGACCCTTCCCCAGCTGTGAGCAGCCCTGACCCCTCCAGGTTTGACTAAACCAACGCTGAACAGCTCAATACTGTTTGAAGTTCTCGCTGAACAGCTCAATACTGTTTGAAGTTCTCGTTCAAGGGTCATTTCCTTCTCCCTGGTCTGTTACAATTTACTTTTTCTACCTCCTTCAACTAAATAATGAAAACGTTGGGCAACACTAGGCAGCCTGCGACCACCTCTGCCCCCAAGGGAACGGGCGGCCAGCTGCTCTAACAGAATGGCGCTTCCCATTTGTCATCGCCTCTTCTGCAGAGTCTTATCAAAAGATGTTCTGGTGGAGCAGGATGGTTGGAACAGCAAAATATATATAGCAACTGTACATTCTAGGTCACTCCTATTGACTTACTATAGCTTAGGTTGTCAGATTCTTACAAATGGGAAGAAAACCCTTTTTTCCTCCTTTCATTATTACCGAGGCTGAATTGATGCCGCTGAGCTATGTTCATACTTCAGCGCTTCCTTTTTTAGCCCTACACAAACAAAATCAGCGACTCTGGAAGGCAGCCAGCCTTCCCGGGCACCTTCCTTTGTGACTGGACAAACTTCAGAAGGACCTGCAGGTTCTGAGGAACTGGTCGGATGGTCTGTCCTCTGGAGACCTGTCATTGTGTTGCTCTTTGTTTATTGAATAATTAAGATTTTTCCCAAAACAAAGCTGAAGATATTTTTTCCATTTCCTGGTCAAATAGAATTTCCACATAATCCTAAACACACAGAGTAACTCATGGTGATGAAAAAGCTCTTACATCTTTATAACTGTGATAATGTTGAAGCCCTAAATGATCCTAAATGAAAAGATCCCTTGGCTGGATTTTGTCACAGATGAGGGCAGCATGAGGTCTTAATAATGGGCTGGACCGTCAGATACAACACCTAGGGGATCCCAGGAACAAACACTGCACTGGACTAGCCCTATGAAAAGAGACAACTAGCTGGCTTCCAGGAGGGAGGGGTGAGCTTGGGGACCCGAACGGGGGGTTTGGCATTGGGGAGGTTTTGCTCTGGGGCACAGTCAGGAAATACGAAGCTTGGAATGACATCAAGCAGAGATATTCAAGATTAAAGAATCAGGGGATAAACAGCCCAGTGGAAAAGCACTTAAAACAGGAAAAAAGATGAAGATAACTGAAAGCATGTGTCATAAATCCCAGGAGCAGACCCTGTGGTCGGAGAGAAGAGTGGGCTCTTCTGTCTGGTCTGCTGCGGTGGGCAGAAGGCATGAGAACACACAGCCAAGTCCAAGTGGATGGGAAGGAGTGCACCTGCAGCCAGAGAGGAAAAGTCCAGATTCCCCCACTCACTGGGAGACAGAAAGAAAAGCTGTCCTATATGTGGGATGGAAAATAAAAGTGGATTAGACAGGAACAATGTTGCTTCCCAATGGAGAATGAAATCCAACCTTGACCTGACATTCATGGCTGGCCTCCGTGAATCTAGGTGGCCAGGATCTGGGTGATATCACTTAACCATGGGGAATGGAGTGAGCATGCTAAGTAAGAACTGTGTGCCCGCTCCCAAGTTCATGTTGAGGCTCCAACCCTCAATATGATGGTCTCTGGAGATGGGCCTATGGGAAGTAATTAGGTTTAGATGAGATCATGAGGGTGGGGCCCTCATAATGGGATTAGTGCCCTTATAAGAAGGGATCAGAAAGCTTGTTTTTTTTCTCTCTCTCTGCCCAGTGAGTACAAAGCAGGAAGGCAGACCAGGAAGAGGGCCCTCAGCAAAAGCCAAATCAGCTAATACCTTGACCTGGAGCTTCTAGCCTCCAGAACTCTGAGAAATACATGCCTCTCATATAAGCCCCTCGGTTTGTAGCACATAGTTAAGCACCCCGAGCAGACCGAGACAGAGCAGGTGTCTGTAGGTAGGAGTTCTACTATTCCAAATCCCACCTTCCCCAGGAAATCTCCTATTTCTCTGAGACGGAATCTCTCTCTTTTTCACAACCCTCTGATTTGTACTTCAACCCTTAGTACAGGTTTTCCTGAAATACCGACAGTTATGTAGTCATCTGCTCTCATTTTATTTTCCCCAGCTCTGTCCCCCTTCAATCCATTTCACTTCCTGAGCCAATCCTAACTGAGGCAAGAAGCACTTAAGTGGTTCTGACTGGCCATTGGATTGGCTTTAGTGTTAATGCGGCATGTCAACTGCAGGGCAGTTTCCGGAGTCACACAATTCTCCCGCATCCTGTTCCCTTGGCCTACAAATGTACCCTGTTCTTACAAGCTGATTTTGGTCCTTTGGTCTCTGAGACCAGTTCTGCCCCACAGCCACGCCTACCCCCATGGGACTGCCAGATAAAATACGAGATGAACATCTTTTAGTATAAGTATATCCCATGTAGTATTTGGGACACCCTTATAGTAAAAACTAGTTGTTTGCAGTAGACCTTTTTACTTGCTAAAGCCGGCAACTTGATCACCCCAGCGTCGCATGATCACCTCATCTGACCTAGGTAAGATGGCTGTGTCCTGCTCTTGCCTGCATCCCTTTCTTGAGGACTGTAGTCTTGTCCCTGAAGCTGAACACCCCAATCTAGAGGCCAGGGCACTTCCTTTCACATTGCAATCACTTGTCTGGCTAAGGCTCCAGTGCCATTCATTCCGCCTTCTGGTGTGAACCTCTGCTGTCAGCCCCTCTAAGAGTTCATCCAGCTCGGTGAGCAGGTCTGGTGCCAGCCTGTCCCCTGGGCTGAGGGATGGCCTGTCCTATCTTGCCTTCAGAAAATCCCATGACTTACTGATGACTCTCAGACTTTGACTGGCATGTCACCAGACTGTTATATCCAGATTGCAACTCTCCCCAAAGGCAGGCGTTATTGCTCAGTGATGCCTTCTAGAACAGTGTTTTACGCACTATTTGTGCTTAATAAATGAATGCTAACCTAAACCCGAAAGCTGGTATGATGGGTTGAATTGCACCCCCCTTATATGTTGAAGTCCTAACCTCAGTTCTTCAGAATGTGATCTGATTTGGAATTAGGGTCACTGCAGATGCAGTATAAGATGAGGTCATACTGGAGTAGGGTGGGTCCTTAATCCAATATGACTGGTGCCCTTACAAGGAGAGAGACAGTGAGGAGGGTGCTATGTAAAAATGTAGATACTAGGGAAGCCCTGGCCGGGTAGCTCAGTTGGTTAGAGTGTCATCCCTATATGCCAAGGTTTGGCATATGCCAAGGTTTGGCCCTTGGTCAGGGCACATACAGGCAGCAACCAATGAATGCATGAATAAGTGGAATAACAAATCAGTTTCTCTCTCTCCCAAATCAATCAATAAAAATATTTTTTTAGATATACAGAGATGAGACATGTGAAGACAGAAGCAGTGTTTGGAGTTATGCTGCCACAAGCCAAGGAATGTCTGGGGCCACCAGAAGCTAGAAAGAGACAAGGAAGGATTCTTTTGGGTCAAGTCAAGGTGACCTAATTCTAAGGCGTACCAGGCAAATAACTGCCTTTGCGTAGTGACAGGGATGAGTGTGTTCTGCTTACATTTCAAATGAAAAGTTTATGCACAGGATTTTGGAGAAGCTCAAAGCAGGATAACATGAGATATCAAAAAAAATCAAATAATAACCCAGACAATTAGTACCATCCAGTGTAATAACTAAAGCCCAGTCTGTGCTGACGGTCCACCAAGACACTTGCCCAGAGAAGTTCCATCCTAACCACGGCAGCTTCTAGCATTGCATGATAAATAATAAAACGACAACATAGACTCTTCACATCCCCCTTATGAGAGAAGTTAGTACATTTTCCTCACTTACAGATGAGGAAATAGAGGCTTGACGGGAAGTAATGTGTACAACTGTCAAAGGGAGTGAGGTTCAAAAGACCCCCAAGTCTTCCCCTAGAGACTGTGTGATTGCTGGGAGCGATGACACTGGGAGCAGCATCGGTGGGGAGCATTTAATCGCCTGGTACGTGCAGACGTGCTAGTAGCTTTCTACGCGTATCAGGGGTTGACCCTCTCTATGGCCTTGGGGCCACATCTGGCCTGCTGCCTGGGCAAATATGATTATGCCAATATCCTCACATATTGTCTATGGCCCCTTTCACAGTGACAGAGACTGTCTGGGCCTCCACGCAGAAAATATTTACCAGACGACCCTTTACAGAAAGCCTTCTGACCACTGTATCACATCACTGAATCCTTCTACTAACAGCGGCATGAAAGAGGGCTATTCCTATTTCAGAAGGACTCGGAAGAAACTTAGGTGCGGAAGTTAAGCTGCTGTTCCAGAGCAGCGGTGCCCTGACTTCCAAAATGTGCGTTTTGCTGTAGAATGGCCCTTTTTTGAAGTTACGGGCATTGGGTAGGTGGGAATGCTATGTATATTCCTATAATTTCATTTAAAAAAAGACACTCTAATGTCCAAGAATGAGGGATGTAATTTATTAAAAACTTTGAATATTATTTCTATTTTTTACCTTTGTGAAGGACAGATGAGAACATGGTCATGGACCAGAATGAAGTGAAGACCTGGCGGTTTGGGGTCACTCGCATTAAGAATTTCTACCAGTGAGTGGCAGAGCCAGGGGACACTGAGGCCCATCGACTCCAGCTGGTGATACTTCTGTGTCCGTTTGGACTATCTGTCTTTGGTTCACGTATTCCTTCAATTCATTCATTCAATCCCATAGCTGTTCACTCAGCTATGAATTCACAAGGTCCCTAGAATGAATTCATTCAATAACTACTTTCTGAGCACCTGCTACGTACAGGGCATGCCGCTCATGCCAAACGCACGGTGAATCCTTTCTCTCCATCCTCTCTCACCATCTCTCCTTCCTTGGCTGCTGTGATTGGGACTGAAAACGCAAGTCCATCGCAGCCCAGTTGACCCTTTTCTTGTTCTGACAGTTTGAACTGTCAGCCTCTGGGGAAATGATCCAGTGAAAATACTACAACACAGTATGTAACAGGGTCCTCTTTTTTTTAACACTAGAAGTAATGACTCTAGAGGTTCTTAGGACAAAAAGAAATTAAGTAATTTCATCAAGCTACCGAGACTGTCCAATCTAGAGCTCTGAGTACGATAGTTTGAATGTGTGTCTTTCTAGTTCCAAGGCTCTCCTGTAAGGGAAGAGGCCACAGCCCATCTTCCACTGCCAACTACTGCATCTCTTTCCTTCCACATCTCTAGAGACTGTTCCTCTGTGACAGTGACCTACCACAAGTAGATCAGTCAAGTCATTTAAAAATACAAGCAAAGTTAATTATATAAAGAAACTATCAAGGCATTTTAAATTAACATTCATATTCTGGAACAAATGAGAACATTCAAGTTACTGCATCATATATAACGATGTAATAGCCAACATTTAAATATTTCTGATTCTGAACTATTCCTCTGTATTTTTATTACATTGATAAGATAAGAAGTACAAGAGAAGTTTCAATTATTCCACTGATTGTATGCTGAATATTTAAAAAGGATTAAATAAAACTTACTGTGTATTCTGGTTCCAGATGTTCATTTGGACATGAGGGAAAAGGAAAAAGAGAGAAAAAACGGTGGTTTAGACCATGCTTACACGCAAAACCATAGAGCTAACATATACTAGTGCATTATAATTATTAGAAATGTCGTAAAGAAACCTTCCGAAAATTACATAAACACTGAATGTTTCCATCTCTGCTCTTGAAACTCTTCCATGCGACACTTGGTGGTTGGTCAGATAAGGACCACAAGACAAGATCCAATCAGCCGATGAGTTTGTGGCTAATTAAAAGCCAAAGCGCTGGCATTATAAAAGCAGAACTAAAGATCAATAATTCCAGTAGAGCATTTCATTAACCACAAAGGAAATCTTTTAAGTGGAAAAGCAGCTCTCAAAGCCAGTAAAAAGAGGATGTTATGAAGATATTCAAGTGGGATTTTGAACTTTCATGTGTCTGAGGGCAGGAACCAAGCCTTCCATATTTTTCGGCCACAATTTCTAGTTCAGTATCAGCATGGAGGTTAACAGTCCATGATTGCCAGGGAGAGGAAAAGTGACGTGAAAGATCCCACTATCCAATGCAAAGCATGCTGTGTGAGACAGAGGGACCCAACAGAATCTTTCACATAAACGACAGTCAAGGTGCTTTTGGGGGTGTCGCTGAGGGAGCCTGTTAAACGAACAAGTCAAAATAAACAATTTGCTTATTAAAAAAAAACCACACCCCCAAATCACTTGAGGAATCAGAAAACAATAAGGATGACAAAACCTCTAGAAATGTCACTAAAACAGCTTCATTTTCCTTTTCCAAAATCATTTTTAAAAGAAAGGAAGTGGTCTAGCTTAACCCCCCCTACGCCCAGCTAAGAAGAGTGTTGACCAGAGAGGATGTTAGGGGTCTTCCACTAGTCTCTGCGGGAATAATAAACCCGCCAGCAGTGACATCTGACCACTGCCACATCTTATTGCCGCATCCAACATACAGGCACAAAGGACTTACCTGTAATTGTGTAGGGATAATAGTTCCAAGCCTTCTCTGTAACATAAAATATCTTGGGAACAACAGCTCTGGCCCAGCTAGGCAGTTTGCTAAGAGGGAAGGAAGAAAAAAAGAATCAGGGTCTGTTCAGAGCCTCGCTGTGCTACCACATCTTCCAGGATGAATCGACTGCTAGAGAGACCTCGGGGGCCTGAGGCAGCTCTTTTCTCTGCAGCCATCTCTGTCCCGAACCTCTGGTCTTTATCATAGTCTATCGATTTCTGTGCATATGGATGTGCTCGTCAAACGTGTGAAGGCAGGAGGTTACAGCCTGGTGTGGGGGACCTCATAGCATTGTCCTCTTAGATCTGATTTACCAGGGCTTGAGAATTCAGGGGCTGGGAGGCACTATGTTCAAAGGGTTTGGCCAGCCTGGCCTTTGACTACTAGGAGTGGTATGGCAGACACAGTAGGAGGGGATGTTTAAGGGTGAATATGGGGTCAGAGGGAGGGAGAGGAAAACGCTAGAGCTTAGCTTAACGATGAGTCATGCTCTGAAAATGGACTGAAGCGACAGAGAGTAGAAACTTTGGAGAAACAAAGAAAAACTCCTCGATGACCGTAGCTGGTTGACTTGGGTCTCCCCGCAGAGATGCACCCACATCCTAATAACCTGTGAATTTAACCTTAACTGAAAATAGGGTTTTTGTAGCTGTGACTGTTAAGGATCTCAAGATGAACTCTCCCTAGATTTGAGATGGCCACACGAAGACGGAGGCCCAGACTGAGTGGAGTGATGCAGCTCCAAGGGCTGCCAGTCCCCGGAGGTTAGGGGCAGGACACAGGTCAGACCCTCCCTCAGAGCCCCCTGAAGGAACCAGCCCTGTTCACGCCTTGGTTTCAGGCTCCTGGCCTCCAGAACCGGGAGAGGGTAAATTTGTGTTGTTCTCAAGCTACCCAGATTTTAGCAATTTGTTGCTGCAGCCCTAGAAAACAAATACAATGACAGAGCCATTACGCCTCTGGAACAGGGACCAGGCCTGCATTTGCAGAAAACAAATTCTTAAAACAAAGAAAACCCAAAGGCACAGGTCCCAAGACCTTTTGTAAACCAAGGGCTAATTAAGTTTTGTTTTGTTTCCCTTCAGAGGCAAACTCTATAGCATAGGACAGGCCCAGAGAACTCCTTAAATATTCTATTTAAACATACAGTATTATATATTCCTTAAATATGTCTGCACGATTTTATCCCCCCTGCCCCCACTCCCGCCCCAGCAGTGTACCCAGGGTTTTCTGCCTTTCCAGACATTACCATCTCGTTTCTTTCCTGTTCTGGTGCCTACAGCTACGTGTCTGGGACACCAGTGTCTAGCAGTACAGCAGACCCAGCATGGTGACGCACACGCCAGCTCCTGAGGGCTGTGTTGGCAGGAAAGAGCACGACGACGCAGTTTTGAATTCCAAGCCGATACAACCAGGAAAAGGGGGGAGCATCAAGCTGCTAGAACCCCAAATCCCCAGTCCCTCTTAGACACGGAATTTAATGACACCCAGTGCCAGTAAAATACTTGTTCCTTCTGTATCTCCTCAAATTGCTTCTCATGTTTCTGACAGTATCCAGGACTTGCTCTCTAAAAGACAAATATGTGTTTTCAATGGCTGGCTGGACAGACCTAACCCAGAGCTCGGGGCCACTTATCAGGGCTAAAACAAATGGGGACATTAGCACTCCCCTGAGCCAGGTGAGCGTGGACAAAGACCGCTGCTTCAGGTGGGCCGTGGGGAGGAAGCCGGAGCAGTTTTAGAATTCACAGAACAGTTCTTCAGGCCCTAACGCAGAATGCCTCCCTCCTGTAAAATCATCTCTGCGGTAACCGCTCATTTACCTCGCATTCACACCGCTCCACAGGAAGGCTGCTTCCTGACGGGCGTGTTTATGGCTTCTGCCTTTGATTTATTCTTTCAGTCTCTGAAGTGGGGGCCCAACTGGTGCTGACGTCTGGGGCGGGAAGGTCGCAGTGAGCCCCTTTGCGGGAAATGGTCTTAAGCCAAACTTCCCCTGGGTTCCCTCCCTCCTTCTGCCCCAACCCCAGAGCAAAATGTCAATGTAGTTCAGGAAGAAGTGGGTTCTGCTCACAGGCAAGTGGTTTTCTTGTGCTTTTAATGGACTGAAACAGGATTGCAGGATGTCCCCAAAGTGGGCGAGGCATTGTCTAGCTTAGACAAAGTGCCCGTGACTCCCTGCAAGCATCAGGGCCCACTATGGCTGTCTTCTGCAGGGGGAGGGGCTCCATCCATACAGCGGCCCTCCTCAGACTCATTAGGTGCTCAGGCATGGCACTCTTGAGGCCCAAGCTGCCCTCTCTCCATCACTCATTCGAAACCCTCCCAGAAGCCCATTCCTGTGCAACTATCACTTTCTGGAAGGAAGATGGAAAACACCGGCAATGTCCCACTCACACTGAGACTTCTCCTGTTTGTCAGTGGTCAGGACTCTAGAGTCCAGAACCTGTATTTGAGCTGTTTCATTCACCAGCTCCTGCAGGATCCACAGCACGACAATCAGTGCCCTTGTCCGGTAGGACACCCTAAGAAACACAGCCATGCAGCCAAGCTGGTTGGTATGATTTTATGTGACTCTCAGTTAGTCTGGGAAGGAGGAGGCCCTTCTGGTACAAGTCATTTGCCAGGCCAGGTGCAGGGGGCATTTGCAGCAAGTTCTATGACACGTCATTTTAAATATTTTTAAGCCCCCTAACAGACCTTCTCTCGGACTTCATTTACCCAGAGCATATCATCATTCAAATCATCTTTGTCTGAGAAAGTGAAATTTCTTTTTCCCTGTAGTAACGATTTATTGGGGCTGCAAACAAAATGGAATTAAATTAGTCCCCATTGTTGCTGTCACTTTCATGAGGTACACTGTCACACAGCCTACAGCTCTAAGGAGAAGTCTGTCACTCAAACTTACTAGTAGGTGTCAAACAAGATCCTCTCTTCTAGAAAGGCGGCATGGTTCAACTCATGGCCTCTTGGTCCACCGGCCAGGACCAGAGCTCCCAGTGGCCCATCTCGCCATGACTCTGGTTTACAGGCACCGAGGAAAAAGGTGGACGTCTGTCTCTGACACCTTCACGGTACCGCAAAGCGTGTGGACAGGAAATCATACCATGTCTCCCCACAGGCCTTCGTTGAAGATGGACTTTTCAAAATGTTTGGGTTCTTACTCTTCAGCTTTGGTACGATGTAGGACCTGTCAATCCCACGGCTGGGTGACCCACTCCTCCCAGGTTGCATGCACTGTCCCACGTGCTAAATTTCCTCAGTCCTGGGCAAACTGGGATGGCTGGTGGGTCATCCTAAAGCAGTAATTCTCAACAGCAAGTGGTGTTTGGGATTTTGCTCCTCCCTGCCCCTCCCAGGGAACCTTTGGCAAAGTCTGGAAACATATTTGTGGTAGTCACGACTGAGGGGGTTGGGTGGAGGGATGCTGTTGGCATCTGGAGGGTAAAGGCCAGGGATGCTGCCCAACATCCTACAATGCACAGAACAGTCCCCACAACAAAGAATTATCTGGCCCCAAATGTTCACAGTGCCAAGACTGAGAAACCCAGCCTTGGACATCAGTGAATATAATCGCTGCAACCTTCTCATATATTCCCCAGGCTTCCCTGAGTCACCACTGACCTGATAAGAGGGCCCCATGGGCAGGCATAATCTGAACCTACTTCATAAAGAATTAAAGGAACTGAAACCTAAAACATCCCTCCAGTAGAAGCTTCTGGCACTTTATAATCCAGATTATCACCGCGTTCTCCATAATGTCTAATCTCACTTGTAATTCATGCACATTTGGGAACATCATTTGGCCCCAGGAAGTACTAAACATCATCAGGCCAAATGCGGTCTTAATGGAGTCTAATTCCATTTTCTCAACAGCGATCAGAATTCTGACGGTCTTAACTGGAAATCTGGGGCTTCAACATTCCCAGCAGATAAAGACGGTCTTCCCGAATTCGCGGAAACAGAGCTTCACTCGGGACTGTACCCGGCACAGCGCACCTGAACCGTCCCTGTCAATGCCGAAATCATGCTCAAGTAACTGCAGCTCACGTCAATGACTTTAGAAAGGACTTAACTGCCTTCATGTCCCCAGTCCCCACTGGTGCAGGAGGGATGTTCTGACCTTTCGTTTCTTCTTGGTGCCCAAACCTAGCATTTGACAATTTTTGGGTGATAATCAATTATTCCTATCCAGCTCCATATACAGTGATTTCTGAGGTCTTTAAATTTCTTCTGCAGCTGCTGTGATTGATTCACTTACTGTACTTAATGGTTTTCCTGGCTGATCTTTTAGTTCTGCTCTTAATGTAATTCTCTCTATGGCAGCAGAGAGAGGAGCAGTTTCCAGAGTCATCACCTCTGAGAAGCCGGGCCGCGGGGCTTTACCCGCGGGAGGCCCCCTGGACATGGACACCGCCGCCACTCTCCCTACCAAAAGGACAATGCGTGCTGGGATTCCGGGAAGAGGCCTGCCTGGTGCGGGTTCTTGGAGGGCGCTGCTTGGACAGCAGGAGGGGGATGTGGCCAGCACGCTGTGCTGAACCTGGAGGAACAGTCCACATGTGTCAGCATCACCCGCCGAGGAACCAAGAGGGAAAACCACCGCACTGGATGCTGAGATTGCAACAGGGTCCACACATTCTGTTTCTGTGATTTCCCACGGGAGCAGCTGCGGGGGCAGAAAGGAGGGTGGGGCCTGTCAACATGAGACTGCCTGGCACATTGTTAAGAACTGAGACAGGGCCCTGACTGGCATGGCTCAGCTGGTTGGGTGCAGCCCGTGAACCAAAAGGTCTCTGGTTGATTCCTGGTCAGGGCATAGGCCTGGGCTGCAGGTTTGGTGCCTGGTTGGGGCACACATGAAAGGCAACTGATCGATGTTTCTCTCTCACATTGATGTTTCTCTCCCTCTCTCTGTCCCTCCCTTCCCCTCCCTCTTAAAGAAAAAAAAAAAAAAAACTAAGTAAAATCTTAAGAAAAAAAACAGAACTGAGATGGGGACAGAACAGAGCAGCATGGACTGAAAAGTACGGCTGGAAGAGGTCCCTCACATGCTCTCTGTTCCCTAGTATATAGTAAAGAAATGTTAAATAACTTACTATTATAGTAACTATACATTTATATAGAAGATTGAATATTCTAAAATATGCAATGTTTTTATATGCTGTGGCTATGGTTACCTGGCACTCCCAACTAGAATGCAAGTCCCACCAGGGCAGAGATCATGGTGGCACGTCTCAAACCTGGGACGGTGCCTGGCACAAGGTGGATGCTCAATAAATATTTTGTGAATGGATGAAGATTGTATTCGGATATTCAGGAGCCAATAATGACCATGAAGAGTCTTTAAGAACAGCGTGGAAACAAGCTCCAGGTCAGAATCTCTGGCTCTGATGCTTTTCTATGATTTGTGCCCAGATGGTGGGCTCTTCCAAAGCCACATGAGCTCTGGGCACTGGGCTCTTACCCTGGGAAGACCTGGGAGACTAGGAAGAGGGAATGTGAAAGACAGACCCAAGCCATGGCAACGAAGCTCCACCAATGAGCCGGTAGGTAAAGCAACCAGCTGGTGGCTTTGTTTTTTCAATCAAACAGGATTCATGGCTCATGGAAGCTGTACCTTCTCCTACCCAGAGCCACTAGAGGCCAGGAGAGGTTGCCCTGGAAGGCAAGAGCCACGTGGCAGGAGAAATGTACTCTCCATGCAAATCGATTCGGGCATTAGGCAGAAGCGCTGTTAGAAGCTGGCAGCCCTCCCTGACTGGCAGCTGCCAGCACAGCCTAATTAATCCAGCAGCCGTGGTGGGGAAGAACATGACACTTCATGACTGAAAAACAAGACTAAAAATAGGCTCCATTTTTCCCCAAGGCCCCCCACCCCTACCCCCACCCCCACCCTTGGTTCCCTCTCTTCGTGGGCTTCTATGGGAAGGGACTGGAGAGGTACCAGAAACTAAGTGAAAAGGGCACAGAAGCAAAGCTCCCCTCCCCATATGATTCTGGCTGCAGGTGTGATTTAGAATCTCTTCCAGAGTTGATGAGTATCTTGCCTCCTTTCCTGGGTTGGCAGATGAAACCAGGATTTTTGAAGACAAGCCAAGAAATACCAGTTATTTGGTTAACTATATTGGATCAAAGGACAACCACCAAATGTAGTAGTGTGTCGGCACTAACGCAATGTCCTAAATGAATTAGGCAACCACCAAAATGTACTGTGAGCCCAATAGTGTACCAGACGTTGTAGGAAGCACCAGAGGAAAGAGCAAGCCCATCGTCACTGGGAGATGACAGCAACTAATAAAAGGATAAATGACACCTATAAAAGATATTATACCGAACTGAAAAATAGGCAAAGGACTTCAATAGACATTTTTCCAAAGAACGCATACAAATGGCCAGTGATGCTCAACATTACCAGACATCAGGGAAATAAACGCCCATCGGAACTATGAGATGCCACACCACACCCACCAGGATGGCCAGGCAGTAACAGGTGTTGGCGATCACATGGAAAAACTGGGACCCTCATATGGTGCTGGCAGGAATGTAAAATGGTGCCATGCTTTGGAGACCAGTTGGAAGTTCCCCTTCCCACTCAGGGATGCTTATGTTTGGAATTCTGGAACAAGTGATAAAAAGAAAACGGACAACTTGGACCTATTCATGGCAGCCATGGGGTGACGGCAGGATGAAAGAGTCTGATTCTACTTAAAAGATGGTTCTTCTCATTGCTGCTCTTGGCCCCTTGGAGCTGCCCATTCTCAAGCTTCGAGATACAAGACCGCAAGGCCCCGGCCACTAACATCCTTCCATGAAATGTCCTTTCTGCCCCAGACAGGCCCTGACTATACATATAGCTTTGAGCATTTCCAGTGCCTCTAATAGTTGCTTTGGATAATAAATTTAAAAAGCAATTTCTGAATGAGATGAGGCTTATTTTGCCAGCACATGACCTCGGGTCCATAGGACAATGATATTTCTCTGTGTAAATTACCAAATGGGCACTGTAGCATCTCAGCTACCGCCGGTTCAGCTCCCAGAGCCCCCTTTCCTCTGGCCAGCGAAGGGGTCCGTAATATGCCAGTGGCCTAAGGGTTATTGAGAGCTGTGGACAGTTGAGAAGCAACAATTGCTTTCTCTGAACTCTCCTTACCTGCCTAGAAGTAGAGCCTCCTGAAAGTTCAATTGTCACGAGCCCCTCCCTGCAAGTTTCACAGCCGGAGAAGGCTGACCCCTATCACCAGGGACCAGAAGTAAACACCAGGATAAGAAAGCCCCTAAAGAGCCACTGTCACGAAGTTATCGTATCTCCTATCCATCCTCCTAAGGCTGCATTCATTTTTCATAAAAGTAACTTGTTTTCCCATAAGTCCCTTTCTTCCCTGCCTCTCCCCTGTTAAAATGGTCTAGGAGCCCCACATTTAACCACCCTTTTTGAGTCACATTTTCCTGTGCTCTTGTGCACCGGAAAATTCCTTTTCCCCTGTTAATCTGTCAGGACCCCAGCCACCAATCCTAGGGGGCCGAGGCAAAGTTTTCCTCCATGACACCACTCACGAGACGGACTCCTGAACACTGGAACCAGTCAGCCTAGGGCCCTACTCTGATCGGGAGGCAGACACACGTCTAATTTACCATGGGATTCCCTCCAACCCCCAAACGATTTGTTGCACAGGTTTTGTGATGTAATGAATTACAACTATGAGACAGCCTCCCAACACAGCAGCCCTAGGACCTGTGCTTGGGGACACGGGTCAACTTGAGGTGGGTTACCTCTCGGATATAACTCCACAGTAATGGGTCTGGTGGTTTTTCATGATTACGGAAATACTTGCTGTTCTATAGTTACGTCGCGTAAGTTTTCTGTCTTTCTTACTAGATCATAATCCCCCTGCTTCTAAAATATGTGTTCCTACTCTTCCAAGTACGCCAAGAACCTTGTAAGTTATAAAGCGATGGATGTGGTTTAGATCTGTACGACGGGAACTATAAGCACTTTGTTTTCCTGCACCTCACGGGTTGCTCATTCACATATGCTGGAGGAGAGTCAGGTCATCTGAAACATACTTGGGGCACAGAAAATTCAGGCTGAAAAGGAGCTGCAAGGTTGTCCAAGGCAGCCCACCCAGTGACATTGGAGTCTGCTCAAGGACAGCCTGCAGTCTGGGTGCTCTGCTCCTGCTCAAGCACCCCCAGTGACGGTGTAATTGACCATAAGGTGCCCCACTGTGCTCCCAGGTGACTTGCACACTGCGATTTCTCCCTTAAACGGAACCCAAAGCTCCCTCCTGGCGTTCCCATCCACTGGTCTTTGTCCCGTTGGCCTTCCTGGGGTCTTACACTCCATAGGCCTGACTGTCCTCCCTCAAACACACCATTACCCAGTTTTATTCATTGTCTAGCTTGTCTATGTGAGCTGTTCTTGGTTTCTTCAGTCATTTTCCATATCATTTGGGTTTCTAATCCTAAAATTCATACAAAACATTTTAGAAAAGTAGAGTACGTAGAAGGGACTTACCCTAACAGATACTGAGGCTCTTTATAAAGCTCTTTATAAAGTAATTAGGAATTTTAGGATTATATTCTCAAATTCTGAAAAACAACCCCAATGCCATTTTAATTAGATTTGCATTACATTTATAATTGACTTGGGAATTGATGGCAATTTTATAAAATAGCATTTCCCATCCATGAATACTACCACTTGTCCCGGATTTTTAAAATGTCCTCCACTAACAGTTGATATTTTTCCCTAAAAGGATTTTGTGTATCCTGTGGGTTTGTTGTTGGGTACCTTTTAAGTTTCTTTTTCTACTGTAAATGGAACTTAAAAAAAAAAAAAGACTTAGTTTATTTATTTTTAGAAAGAGGGGAAGGGCCCTGGCTGGGTAGCTCAGTTGGTTAGAGTGTTGTCCTGAGATGCCAAGGTTGAGGGTTCGATCCCCGGTCAGAGCGCACAGAATCAAACAATGAATGGATCAGTAAGTGGAACAATAAATTGATGTGTGTCTCTCTCTCCCTTCCTTTCTCTCTAAAATCAATCAATAAAGATTTTTTTAAAAAAAGAGAGGGAGGGAGGGAGAAAAAGAGGGAGAGAAATATCAATGTGTGGTTGCCTCTCATGCACCCTGACCAGGGACCTGACCCGCAACCCAGGCATATGCCCTGACTGGGAATCGAACCGGTGACCCTTTGGTTCACAGGCTGGCACTCAATCCACTGAGCTATACCAGCCAGGGTGTAAACAGAACTTTTAAAAATTCTATTTTCCATTTATTGTTCCTGGTGCATAATACTGCTAGTGATTTTTGTACATGGATTTCATACCCAACAATCTTGGTGAATTCTCACCTTATATTGATGTTAACAGTCCAGGATAACTTTGATCAAGCCATGAATTATTATTATGATACTCTGAGGTATTTGATTTGCTAATGTTCTATATCAGATTTTCATGGCTATATTCCCGAGGTGGGTCTGTCAGTTTCCTTTTCGTACTGTTACCATTCAGTCACATTGTCAAGGTTCACGTGCGAGGCACTACTCACTGCCTTCCCAGCAGCCACTGTCAGAGGCAGATCATGCCTCTGCTGAGCACCAGAATGAAAACTCTTATATCTCATTGGCTGGAACTAGGTCACTTGGCCACTCCCAGCTGCAAAGGGGGCTGGGACGGGGGGTTTACCTGACATTTTCAAACCACGAATTATTTAGAAATGTTTACATTTCTCAATGATAAAAAAAAATCTTTTTTTGTTGTTGTTGTGACCAATTTCTTTCTGTAATCAGCCAACAGGATCTACATGACATTGATTTTCTGGTATTTGTTGAGACTGATTTCTGGCCTAGTTTGTGGTCAAGTTTTGTACACTCTCACATGTGTTTGAAAAGCGTGTTGGTTCCAGGATGTACCAGTGTCCACTAGATTAAGCTTGTCACTCTGTTGTTTACATCCTCTCCATGCTTGCTAAATGGTCTGTCGACCTGATCTCTAGGTTTGTTAAACTGGTAGTATGTTAACCGTGAATGGCGTGGCTCAGTTGGCTGGGCGTTGTCCTGCGAAGCAGGTCAACGATTCCCGTTAGGGCACATGCCTGGGTGGCAGGTTTGGTCCCCAGTCAGGGAGTGTTATGAGAGGCAACCAATTGATATTTTCCTCACACATTGGTGTTTCTCTCCCTCTCTTTCTCCCTCCTTTCCTCTCTCCTGAAAATAAATACATTTAAAAAAACTGATTATTATGTTAAAATCTCCCACTGTAACATTAGGTGACTTACGATTTTGTCAGTGTTGTCATATTTTTTTTATCTAGGCTGAGGTTTCGGATTTAACTCACATATCTTTATTGGGACCACTGACATATTTTATCTCACCATCAAAATTTGCTTTCTACTTCCGCTTTCTGTAGGACTTCCTTTATTCTTCCTCTGCCTTCTGCTGGGCCGATCAAGTTTTCTCTTGGAAGTTACCACTGTTGAACTGCCCCTTTACAGGCCAGCTTTATGTTCGGAATGTGTGCACTCGCTTTAAAGGGCTTAAGCTCATCAACATCTCCCTCTCTTCCTAAACAATATTAGCAACTTAGACTGTGTTTTACTATCATCACTGCCCTTTCATCTTCTGCTGTTACTGTCTATTATTTAAATTCTGTGAATATACTCCAATTACTCACTATTAACATTTTTAAAACATGCTATGCTCGTTCAGATCTGCCCGGATATTCACCAACTCCTTGTGTATTATTATTTCCAGACACCGTCCTCCTTCCTTGCCGGGTTCAATTTCCTTTTACTTCAAGTACATCCTTTAGTCGTTCTTTCCGTGTGTGTCCCTGTAACCTCCCTGCTTTTTATCGTCAAAAACGATTTTTAGGCACGATTCTCAGTTCTACCTCCCCGTTTTTATGGGCCAAGGCCACATACCTTGTCCCCCTACGGGAGTGGCACCCCTAGATGTCTGACAGCCTCCGGCCTCCTTAGCGTTAGCTCATCTGCTGTCCTTTCTGGTTTGAGTTTCCTCTTTATTTCTTGTTCCTAAAGATTTCCCTTCCTTTGTTTGGAACTCGACTCGATATTGTTATAGTTCATCCTGTGTTTGTCAGACGAGGTGAGGGGAAGGTCCACATCAATCTTTTCAGTTCTTATTCCTGGAAATCCAGATACACTATTTATAACAAATTTTCCTCTTATTAATGTTTATTCTCCTTAAAAATAAATATCATATATTTTGATAGAGAAAACTGACATGACAGAGAGAAGCTGGACACTTCTTGTTCTGTTTCGGTAAAAGTTATAAAGTTTTCTAAAATTTTTCTTGAATTTGGAAAGTAGAGAACATTCCCCAGGCAATTAACTCGGAGAAATGCAATCAAATGCCAAGCGATGAAATTTTCTGTAGGTCTGCACCTCTTTTCCAACATCTCCCTCACTTCTCTTTGCTCTGCAGAGATGACCCCTGCTCAGTACTTGAATTGTATCATCTGCACTAACAAGCCAGGGCAGCACATAGGAAACGCTGTCTCTGTAAGGAGGCCACCTATCAACAGCTGGCTGAACTGGTTCCAAACCCTGGAAGATGAATGGGATCAATTTAATTTGCTTTTCATCCTGACTCAGGAATTCCCAGGTACTGCATCCCTGGGCAGATTAATAACATGTGTTGGATTAATCAGCCCACGGCCTTCTGTGTCTGGATACTGGCCTGAGAGATTTCCACACGCCCTAGTGACAGGACCCAAACTCTCCACCAAGAAGGAACAGTGAACTTCAGCCATCAGAGGGTGGAGGGCACGTGAGCGTGGTGGAATGCACACGTCTGACCATGGTCAAGGCACGGGAAATGGGTCAGCAGATAAACTGGAGGTACTGTCCAGCTATTACGTTGGACATGCTTTCTGAATAATCATGTATGGGCCAAAGGGAGACGCCGTACGTGGGGGATAAAGGGTACTCCTGGACACAGCGAACACCAGGCTGGTCACGCACTGGTTCCCTAGAGTTGACAGTTACTGTCAATAAAATATTTTCCATATGGCACATGACTATAAATGTCTGACCCCAAAAAAAGGTGAAACAGAGAAAATGGGCTGGAGTCGGGGTGTAGCATAGGGTGAAGATCAAACAGGCACTGATACTCAGTCATGCCATTGGTGATAAGAAAACAGCAGGAGATTAAAGAATATATTCTGCGAAGCAGCAATGGCAGTCCTGACCGGTGCTGCTTTGTCACCCTCAGCCCTCTACCCTCCCCAAGGAGAGGAGACAACTTCCACCTTGGGGAGGATGGCTCTGCCTGACAAAGCACCTTAGCATTGCCTATTGTACTTGGGTCACAGGGGACCGCTCGTCCATTTCGTCCATTCCCTTTGCGGACCCCTGAGGGGTCGCCTGGCAGAAAGTGGAAACCTCCCAAGTCAAGGCCCCCATGGCACGCCGCTACCTTCCACAATTCTGTACACCTTGTAGGCAAAGCCATCTTCTCCTGCTGCTGACCCTGAAGCAAAGGAGAAGACAAAGTCCCTTACTCCTGAAGGTCAGATTTCATCTTCACCTGTCACTCAGGTGTGGGAAGCCGAGAGGAAGGCTCCTCCTGATGAAATACAGTCGAGGGCTGTTCTGAAGACCACAGTGGGCTCTGTTGTTGGAAGCAACTAGGCTGGTGGACGCAGAGGGCGGACACAGTGACTTGCCAAGTCACCTTTTTATCCTGGTCAACGCCTCTACCTCAGGCCTGCTGTGGGGCCTGGTGGGAGGGGCCCCCGTGTGGTCAGAAAGCCTGGAGTTGGCACGCCAGCAGCCACCACTCACCTGTTGAGATACACACGCTTCTCAGTGAACTGCCCGTTGCCGTGGTGAGGGTCCTCGAAGGGCTCATTCTGGACGACCTCCACACCTTCCCCTCGGTCGCTCTGTTCATGGCTGTGCTTGCTGATCATATACAGCTGTCCGATTTTGTACTACAAAACACAGACACAGAGGTCAGCCCAACTGCTAGCCTTTGAAGACAGCCCCCCTATCAATGGCGCCGCAAACCACTAATATCGGCACTCTCTGCTCAGAAAAGACAGCAGACACATGGGCCTGCTGTTACTTTTCCTCGGGAGCCAGGAGGACAGTGAGTCGTGAACAGAATGTAGAAACGACATATTCCTGTGAACATTCTGCATCACCTTGGGTCTGGCACCCCACCAGCCCATGGTAGCAGCAGGGAGGTGGGAAAGCGGGAGTCTCTCTTCCCGCTCTCGACCTACAGGGTTAAGTGGAGATAAAGTCCTATTTCTCTCAGCAAAACAGAGGCCAAGGTGTGTTCTTTCTGTTGTTTTCTGCCTAATTAACTGAATTGCTGGGCACAAGAGGATTAGGTGTCACCTGTCTCTTCCATCACCTCTTACAGAATGTTCAAGCTCTCCTGGAGGCCTCTGCCTCCTAGGACAGCAGTTCTCAAAGGTGGCTGGACATCAGCATCACCTGGAAGCTTTTAAACACTCCAGATGCTCAGGCCCCACCAGAATGAACCCTATGTTCTAAAGGCTGATCCACAATGAAGAAAATCCACAGCATCTTTAACTATTTTTTATCCAACTCTGTTAACAGTGTGGAGCCTTCCAGCCCAGGGCCCCAGAAGCACCTTGTGCTTATTACGATAATATGGAATAACACAGAACGTGAACCATTTCTGTCCTGTCTTCATTTTCAAGCCCTTCCACTCTCCTTCCAGCCTCTCCGAAAACGCTGGGGCCAGCGGGCATTTCTTCACCCAGTGAACTTCCAGGGGTGGCAAAATTAATTTGATGGAGGGAAAGGAGGGGGAGAGAGAGGAAGGAGGGAAGGGTCCAGAGGCAGGACAATGCCACCCTGCTGTGGCTCTTCCCATGGACTCGAGGTGAAACAACACTGTCATCACTACCAAGGCCCTGGGACAGAATGGGGGAAAGGGTTCTGCATCTGCAGCAAGCTAGTGACAGTTCTGAGTTGTTCCCAAAAGAGCCCAGGCGAGCCAGGATGTGGGTCTCCTGTCTACATGCATATGAGAAACAGGTTTTGATTTCAAGGGGCAGGTGAAACATACAAGTCAATGGTGCAATCGGTTCCAAAGCCCAGAGGACACACACTTCACTGAGAGGCAGGAGCAGGGTGGGGAGTGTGAGGAGCATCTGAAAGGCCCTGGTCTGAGGCCAGCCCCAGGGACCAGGCCCAGTAACCATGACAATGAGAGCAGCAGCCAGCTGGGTCTCCTCAAAGGGCAGTGCTCCCCATCTGTGCCACGCCCCTCCCTAGGATGGTTGGCATTTTAAATGCCTTAAAAAAAATTACTGAATTGATTGGGGTGACATTGGTTAATAAAATTACATAGGATTCAACTGTACAATTCTGTAATATATCACCTGTATATTGTATTGTGTCAACCCACAATACAATATACATATACATATAATTGTATTGACCCACAGTCAAGTCTCCTGTCACCATTCATCCCTTTACCTTTTTTATTAAAATACTTGTAACATGAGAATACGTATGCTTGCGAGGAGGGAGAACTCGGAGGATAAAAGCAGGAAGAGGAGAGGGGAAAATCAAAGATAAAATCTGTTTTTAAAACAATTTCTGGGAGCCCTGGCCAGGTAGCTAAGTTGGTTTGAGCATCACCCCAATGCACTAAGGTTGTGGGTTCAATCCCTGGTCAGGGCACACACAAGAATCAACCAATAAATGCATAAACAAGTGGAACAACAAACTGCTATCTCTCTCTTTCGCCCTTCTTCTCTCTCTAAAAACCAATAATTAAAAAAAAAACAACAATTTCTAGAATAAGAAACATGGCCTGGTTCCCCTTAATAAATCCTAACTCTTACTTTTGCTCACAAAGACTAACACTCTTTCAAGGAGGAAGACAGTAAGAAAAAGCTTACAGATTAAGATCTGTGTAAAATACCTACAAGAGCAATAGTCCACCCAACACAGGGGGGCACGTGGGCCTGTAATAGAACACTCAGCTGCCCGGGGGTGGAGGGATTTCACCAGCAGTTACTTAGTACTTGGTGTTCAAAAAACATAAGTGCGTATCTACAATGGAATATTATTTGGCCACATAAAGGAATAAAATACTGATACAGTGTTGCTTAATGGGTGTTACAGATTGAATTGTTTCCTGCAATTTGTATGTTGAAGTCCCAGTAACTCAGAATGCGACCTTATTTGGAGAGAGGGTCTTCAGAGAGGTAATCAAGTTAGAATGAGGGCATTAGAGCAGGCACTAAACCCAACAGGACTCATGTCCTCCTACAAAGAGGTAAGCTGAACACAGACACACACAGAAAGACGACAAGGTGAATCAGTGCAGAGAGAAGACAGCCATCTGCCAGGCAAGGATGCACCGGGCACAGATCCTTCCCTCACACCTTCAGAAGGAACCAGCCCCGCCTGCTGACACCTTGATCTTGGACTCACAGCATCCACAACTGTGAGACCATAAGCCTCTGGTTGTTGAAGCCACCCAGCCTTTGGTGCTTTGTTACAGCAGCCCTAGCCAACTGAGACAGCGGGGACGGGATGGGGTTTCCTTTCAGGGTGATGGGAGTGTTTTGGATCTGGGCAGAGGTGGCGACTGCACAATGCTGTTGTACACTAGGTGCCACTGAACTGACTTTAAAATGTTAATTTTATGTTACATGATTTTCATCTCAAAAAAAAAATTTTTTTAAAGTGTTGATTCTGCTTCTGAAGCAGTTACCCCTAAACCCAAATTCTGTCAAGGGCTTTAGTGGGGGGCGATTTGGTAGAAACGACATGTCTACCACTGGATGATCTTCAGGAGCTCCACTCCACTCACCTATGAAAAATATATGGCATCAAGGATGAGGCATGACACAGAAAGGCCGTTAGCCAGACGCGAGTCAGCCCTGGCTGCCCTCAGCTCAAGTGCTTCCTGCTCCGGGGAGAAGGGAAAGGGCTGCGGCAGCCGGTGGCTGATTCACAGGCGCCCAGCGGAGGGCCCGGCTGCCCGGCCTCATTGATCATTCCTGGGGCTCCTGTATGAGCTAGTGCAGCGCAGACACCAGCCTTAGCTCATTAAGATGGCATCAGTCTGGGGGTGACCGACAGACACTGGATGCAGAAACATAGGTGACATTGTGGGGGTGGCAGGACACTCAAGCCCAGACACAGAGATGGTCAAGGGCTCTGAAGTGGTCACTTCTTTTCTTCCCAAGCACATCAGGCCCGCTTGGCTGGTTGTGGCTGTCAGAGCAAGGCCATCCGGAAGCAAAGGTTTTGTTGTTTTTATAAACCACAAACTGACTCACAGACACATGCATTTCTCAGTCGAGGGAGAGGGCAGGGCAAACAGTCCATGAGCCATCTGCCTCAAAGTCACCAGGCACAGTCCTAAAAATGTTGAATTCTGGGCCACTCCAGCCTTTTACATTCAGCCTTTGGGGGAGAGGGGAGTTGGGAATCTCACTCAAACGCACATGGAATGCTGAGAACCACTGGGTGAGAGAGAGGTGAAGGCATTAATCAGGACTTGCTCAGTAGAAGAAGGTGCCCAGGCCGAAAGGTTCCATCTTTTGGTGGTCCGTTTCTTCTTTAATGCTCATTTCTTGCAAAGCTCCATCTCCAATTTAGTGAAAATAGGACATCCCTGATCACCAACTCCAAACTCATGTGCCAACTGAACACACACTGCCAAATCCAAAGACTTGCGGCTCTGAAGACTTTGAAGTCAGAGAACTGATAACAGAATTGATGATGATGATGATGATGATGATGGTGGTGGTGGTGACAGATATAGCTTAACTGACTGTCAATAAGTTAGGCACTTTACGTTCATTCAGTGACGTGTGCAGAGGAAGGAGGTGAATCTCAGAGAGGGCAGACTCTATGTCACGAGGCTCCTAGGTGGCAGCACTGGGATTTAACACCTCCACCCAACTTCAGCCCTCATTTCTCTAACAGATGAATTGCTTCAACAAAATCAAAGCCTGGCTGTGATTAAAGACGGGGGCGGGGTGGGGGTGGGGGGATGGTTCAGAGCCACTGTCTTTGAACCCTGCTGTTTCAGAAGATGAACAACAAAGGTCTGATATCATTTGAAAGATCAAAGTTGTTTAAGCTGTGCTCACCTATGAAATGGTGGAGTAATTATGCTCTAACTTTGTAAAATCTATTGTTATAATTCTAGAGTCTGGCTAATCATCATTCCAGGCAAGCAGGGTTAGAGACAGCTCCACACTGCAGGGCTGGGCCTCTGAGTGAGCCACTGTCAGAATAGCTACCCCAAGTAATTATCTTGGCAGCCAAAGAACATCCTGGGGATTCAGAGCCTTCCCAGGGGCACACAGCACCGCAGGACTCGAGAGAAGGCAGAGTTGCAGGATGTGCCTGGAGGAGCCGAGTGGTGTCGTCAGTTTGCACTTCGCCAACTCTATATGGCTGGGCACAATCCACTGAAAACAGTTCAGCCTCCAACCCTGATGTCTGAAAAGGCCAAAGCTCCTGAGTATGGTAAGGGATAATTAACAGAGCACCAGTAACACCGTGAACATAGTTCTTGCGAGAAGAACTAGTGGACCCAAAGTTTCGGGCTCAACAGAACTCCTAAGACTGATTTTCACATAACTGCTCCCCACAACAGCAAACCTCAGAGATCCCTGCAAGCCAGCCTCCTACGTTCCTCACCCTGAAAACCAAGGGGCAGTCATCTAGCTTCCTTCCAACCAGTCCCTGTCTCCTCCCTTCCCATCCTCTTTCTCTTCCCCAGTTAGTCCCAATTCCATTTCCAGACTTCATGGTGTGGAAAGGTGGGGACCTCTGCTCTGCAATAAGCATCACTGACTCTGGAGGGAGTTATCTCCTGATGCTCTGACTGGGACCTGAAGGCAGGCCTCACCATCACAACGGACGATGTCACATAACCTAACAAGCACGGAAAACACCTATCCTCTGACTCACTGTGGTACCATGTATTTTTTCACCTTTGAAATGTGCACGATTCCTGCCTGTTCTCCCCTGGCTCTGTGGGTGAAGGAAGGAGTAGAGGGTGACACAGTTTGGTTATTCTCGGGAGACTGCTACATTATTCACAGCAGTATTAATGCATTTATTTAAACTCTTTCTTCCAGCCTTCTCCACCCTCTATACAGGGACCTCAAGGCAGAGTGAAGCACAAGGAGCCTGCTGGAGAAAGCATCTGAAAGATAGAACATCACGCAGGATTCGGGTGCACTGCAGCCTTCACACCAAGCCGTGCACAAATTGTAATTACACACAGGAAGAGAGATACAGTGAGTCCCGATTGTAAGACCCTCATCTCAGAACGCGAGAGGCTAGGGCCCGCTGTTTTTTGTAATCCCACAGCACAGCCAAGGCACTGGGGAAAATGTTCTGGTCTAGCAGTCAACAAACGCTGTGGGCTGGCACCTGCTTTTTAAAAAAAAAAAAAAAAACAGGCAAAAGATTTATACAATCTGAAGAGAAACCAGAGTATGCTGCTTCTTTAAACAAAGTTTTATTAGAACACAGCCAAACTCATTCAGTCTGCAGCTACTTTCACGATACAACAGCAGAGTTGAGTATTTACAATGAAGACTGCATGGCAAGCAAAGTCAAAGATGTTCTCTATGTGGGTCTTTATAGAAAATGTTTTCTGACCCCCATTCAAGTTCACTGACACCGGGGCCAGCCTGGGCCAGCCTTAGCTGTTCCCCCAGACCGGTGCTCTCTGGTATGGTGACCACTTGCCATGTGTGGTTAGTGAGCATTTGAAATTTTGCCTGTGCAATGGGGAGACTTAATTTTAAATTTTCTTTAATTTGAATTAATTTAAATATAAAAACTGACGCTCAATTCACTTATTAGAAAACCTTTACATAGGTTTGCTCGGGTATGTAAATCTACTTTTTCAATTGGAAATTTGATGAAATCCAAGTTTAGAGCCAGTACCTCTAATGAAAACTTAGCATCTGATTACTGGATTTTGATGACTTGATAACACCCTGCTTTTCCTCTCCCAAAAGAAAATAGCTCATTAATAATTTTTATATTGATGACATACTGAAACTATAGTATTTTGGATATTCTGCATTGACTAAAATATAGTCTTAAAGTTAACTTTACCAATTTCTTTTTACCATTTTTAAACGTGGCTACTATGAAATGTAAAAATATATACGGGGCTCTCATTTGTGGCTCATTTATTTCTACCAAACAGTGTTGTTGGTCTAGACCCTCATTGAGGCCCGGGGGCACTGAGAGTCAGGCCATTATGCCCCACCAAGACTTCAGAGGCTGGCAGGTCAGGAGACAGAGCCAAGCCCAGGGTTTCCATGTGATCCTAAACCAGCAAGGCGGAGCACTGGTAATTAGGGGTACATTTGGAGAGGACTGGCGATCACCTGGCCCTCCAGAGAGGTGATAATTGCTCACAGTGTGCCATGGTGGGAAGCCCTGGGGTTTTAAAATGGAAAACGTGGAGCTGGAGTCCTGGCTCTGCCTTTGATTAGTTCTGTAACCTCAGACAATTTACTTGTCTGAGTCACAGTTTCTTATCATTAAAACGGGACAAGCAAAATACTTCGCAGGACGTGGCGAGAACTAAGTGAGAAAAAACTTACAAATTAAAATGCTGCATAAAACACAAAACTGTACACAAGCCTCTGAAGCAATTGCTTTGTGGTCTGGGAACCTGCCTGACTGGGACTGGAAGACCTGCTTCTCTAGTTTCCCTGGGATGCTGCAGTGCTCTAAAGGACAGGAGACCAGGCCCCGCCATACACCTGCACAACGCCAAACCCAAAGGAAACCTGTCCGTCTGCCTTTCCCTCTGTAAAAATTCTATCAGTTGGCAGTCAAACACTTGCCACAATATTATAAAAAGCCTGGGCCCTGGTTGGTGTGGCTCAGTGGACTGAGCACCGGCCTGTGAACCAAAGGGTCATCAGTTTGATTCCCAGTCAGAGCACACTGCCTGGGTTGCAGGCCAGGTCGGGACCCCTGTAGGGGGTGCGTGAGAGGCAACCACATGTCGACTGATGTTTCTCTCCCTCTCTTTCTCCTTCCCTTCCCCTCTCTCTAAAAATCAATAAATAAAATAGTTTTTAAAAAAGCCTGGGAACTTCTCTTTATAGGGGGTCCCTAGGAGAGTCCAATTCATAGGGACAGAAAGTGGGACAGTGACTGCCAGGGGTCTGGAGAACTAGGGTCTAATGGGCACAGATTTTCAGGTTGGGGTGATGAGATGGTCCACAGATGGTGGTGGTGGTGGCTGTACCACACGAATGATTTCAATGCCATTGAACTGTACACTTAAAAAATGTTGCAAGTGGTCAATTTTATGTGATATGTGTTTTATTGCAGAATTTTTTAAATCCTGGAACATGTCATTTTTAAGTGAGTATGGCTCACCCACTTCATAAAGGTGGCCATCAACAAGGATTCTATTTTTATGATTATGAAACAAAAATTTTTTTAAAGGACAGGGACTTTTATACTTGATGGCTCTCAGATTTGAAAGCTGATTTGAAGGTGGCGAGCTGAGCAGACAGGAGAGCTGGTTTATGACCTCCCTCAGAGACACTGCTGTACAAGACGCCCCTCTTCCTGTCATGCCAGGGGCGTTATCTGGCTCCCTGTGCCCTCAGCCTAAATGTCTTCAACATTAGCATTCTGCAGAGTTCACACTGCTGGTGCTCCCAAGCAACGCGGTGCCGACTGGGGCGTGCCACAGACAAAGGCCCTGACATAAGGGAAGGGTGATGAACAGTACAAATGCACTGTGATGCTGCCACATTAACATTGACGGGGGTGATGAGAACACCCGCTCCCTTTTGAACGTGACTGTCACAGCTCACAGCCTAGCCCCTCCACCTACCTCCTCAGCCTGGGGATCTGCCTGAGAGCAAGACATTATTCTGATTCCTTTTTCCTTGGGGAAGGCAGTGTGCACTTTTACCTACCAGGGCTGGACCTGACTTGGATTCTGCCAGGACCTGGCTGGCTAACCCTTCAGTCTTCCTGGCTCTTTGATTCAATGCCCCGATTTCTCCGTGTAGACAGGGAGGTTTTTTTTTTAAAAAAAAAAAAGGTGGAAAGTTCTTCGGCGTTTTGTCAGATCTCTCCCTGCCGGGTCAATAAACCACGAAAACCAATATCCGATCCCACAAAGAAAATACAAACCTGCAGCTCATATTTCAGGCTATCAGTGCATTGTCACACACTTATCTTTTCTCCTGGATTTTTATAAGCAGCCCTCTGAGGTGTCTCGTTTACGTAATGCCTGTGTCATTATGCCAGGGTGCGGGAACGAGAAAGCTGATAAAGAGATTTAAGAAGGAGCTGGGTTATCGACATTTAATTCAAAAAAATTTTCCTTTTGTGACAAACTAATATAAACAGCATCGTACACTGATGCGTAACCCATCCTGAGTTTTGGACTGAAGAGCATACAGCAACTCAATGCCAAGGGAAGGGCTCAGGATAAGCTTCGGGCGGGCGCGAGCACAGCTCTGCCGCCTGTGGCTGCCGCAAGACTGTGCAAATCATTTCCAGTACTCTTGCCATCTGAGAGCGGAATGTACTTGACCAAATACAGGAGGGTGCCAATACTCTCTGTCGCGTATGGAATGTAAAAGAGTGCGTGCTTTCTGCTCCTTCCAACACTGGCTCGCTCTTGGGGGATGGTGTTCTAGCCCTGAGAACTCATTGGATCCCCCAACTGAAAAGCCAAAGTGACTGCATGCAGCACATGTAGGCTGCTTTATAAGCATGGGCTGAAGTGAGAGGTGTCCTCCCTTGTATTTATAAATGAGAAGTCGTACATACTAGCCGTTAGTAAGGGCCATGCAGAATCACGAAGAGAGCAAAGACAGGAACCGCTAGAACCCAACTCCATACCACAAAGGTCCTTGGCCCCTGTGGTAGAATGTGGGATTTCTCCACGCAATTGGTTGTGGGGACAGCCTCAGTTCTGGAGAGTCCTGTGCATTCAACAAGACTTTGGTGTGTGCCAGGCCCTGGAGACACTGGAGAAAGAGCTATGGAGAGGAAAGACCCGGTCTCTGATGAAGAGGAGGGTTTCCTGAGGAGTTCCTACCTTGAAGACATTAGGCTACAAGCTGAAAGAACTTGAGGCTTACATCAGAGTCATCAAGCCACTTGCCAAGAAATGTGACACTGACCGCAACCCAAGTAAATGGAGAGGTTTGGTGACAGGCCTGACCTTTAGAAAGCAATCAGTGCTCTGGTGTTCACTATGGAGCATAAACCTACAGCCAATGTCAAGATTAAAAAGGGTAAAATTGAGACAGAGCTTTCCTAGGAAGTGCATCCTGCAGCATCTCCTTGCCACCCCCCTTTGCTGATGCACATCTCCTTAACCTTGGCCTCAAAGTCAGAGGTGTTCCCAGGAGACAGGCCTATCTACTATGGGGGTAGCAAGGTCTTTCCAGAAAGAGAAAAGCCCGTTTGGGAAGCCTACGGCACCTATTGATGCTTTAAGAAAATGACTGGTGGCATCAAGGGGCACCGTAGCACTGGATAGGAGTGCAAATACACTCGCATGCATCACAGCAATTAGTATAGTGGCTTTGAGACCGTGTGAGAACAGAAAGGCAAACAACGCAAAGAGAAGCACTTGCTGCTTCCCATGCAATTGAACAATGGGAGTTCTAAATGTTTTCAAAGAGTCATTCAAGCCACTTCATGCCTAGACCAACAAGAACCCAGTAATATTTGAAGGTCACAGAACCTCTTTGCTTACTTAAGTGCTACCCGGCGCGGCAAGCGGTTGAGAGCCCCGCTAATTACCAAGCAATGCTGAGAGTCGGGCGAAGTTCCACCTCTCTTCACCCCACTTCGGAGGCAAGGCCCCAGGTTTCACATGCATGGTACAGTGCCCCCAGGGCCTAGGCAGCCTGGACTTGTACGGCTGGTTGTAGCAAAGGTACCATTTTCCTAAGCAATAGCAGCCTAAGGGTGTTTCTTCCCTGGCTTAAAAAAACAGAACAAAACAGCAGTAACTGACTGACAAAAGCATGAGATTCTCAACTGCAGCTCTCTGGAGACTGTTAATGAAGACAGGCAAAACAGAGTCAATTGGGTACAGTTCCAGAAATCGCTACATTAACAAATCTGTCCTTTGAGCTCCGACTGCATTTTGGGCTTGTTCTAAGGACCCGGAGAGAGACTCTATGAACTGGTATTTTTAGGGCTGAGTGGTGGCCCTGTCCTCCCCACGCCAACAGTTGGTGGGCCTCGCTTCACTCCCTGTGTCCTCTTAAGCGATGGGAACAAGCCCCCAGGCAATGCCATAATGAACTGTCATTTGCCATGGTGCCCAGGAGTTGGGAAAAACAGGAATGTTGCGGACCAAGGAAGGAAGTCTTGTTCCTCACAGAATTTTCCCCCATGTTTTACTGTCATGAAATATACGTAACAGAATTTACCATTTTAATCACTTTAAAATCTATAATTCAGTGGTATTAAGTATGTTCATATTGTACAACCATCACCAACATCCATTTCCAAACACTTTCATCATTTCCGAAAGAAATTCTGTGCCCATTACGCAACTCCTAACAGCCCCCAACCCCCTAGTGAGCTCTAATTTATTTTCTGTCTCTGTGAATTTGTCTATTCTAGGTGCCTCATGTAAATGGAATCACACAATGTGTTCTTCCTTTTGCAAATAGTTTATTTCAGTTAGCATAGTGTTTTCACGGTTCATCCGTGTCACAGCATTCAGCCTTCTCAGGGCTGAGTAGTATTCCGTCGTGTGTGTGTGCCACATTCTGTTTATCCTTTCATTTGCTGTTGGATATTTAGGTTCCTTCTACCCCACTGGCTATATTGTGAATAATGCTGTTATGGACCTTGGTGTACCAGTACCTGAGTCACTGCTTTCAATTCTTTTGGGGTTCTACCTAGACGTGGAATTATGGATCACATGGTAATCCTATGATTATGTTTTTAAGGACCACCAAATTGCTTTCCCTAGCAGCTGTACCACTCTGCACGCCCAGCAGCAACACACAGGATTCCAGTATCTCCACATCCTTGCCATCACTTGTTTTCCATTAAAAAAATAAATAAAAGCCATCCTAATGGGTGTGAAGTGATCACAGGATGCTTTCAAGTCAAGTACAGGATCTCTCATTCTTGTAAAGTTCACTTTAGGTGGTGCATGGGCATTTCAAACCCTTCTTCCAAGTAAGTACTGAGACAGCCCTGGGAGAGATTTCAACCCTATTGTTTATTTAAACCAGAAATGGCAATCAATAAATCCTTCTGATAAAATACTGATGACCTGAAATGGTTATTTTTGAGGGGGTTGGAGGGGTCCCTTGCCAATGCTCTGGTTGTAAACATAAGGTTAACTCAATGCAACATATGCTTTTATGTCAAAAAGGCCCCAACACATTCACAAACAGTTAAGTCACTCTGTAAGGGCACCGCAAAAATGTGGCTACGAATTACCACCTTAGGGAGCCTGGGGGTGGTGCTGGTGGGCATGACCTGAAAAGGCACTTCGCATTGTTACAGAAGCTGCATTATTTTGGTGGCCCAGCCAAGAATGTAGCAAATTACAGAATCACAACGTAGAAGGCAGCAAACAGTCCTGCAGAATTTGCTTATGAAACAAATGTATATGATTTACATTCAAAGATTTGGGGTGAAAAAGCCATTCTTGATCATTTGCATAGTTCATGTTTTTCTTGTGGATGAAGTCTCTTTTTATCTGTTTCAAGTGACAACTAATGCTGGAAAAAGTAATCCTGGAAACGACTTTAACCTCTGCGGTAGACAAACAGTTTCTCGTACTTTTTAAAAAGGACCCAATTCAGTGGTTTCAGTCTATTCCCAAGGCTGTGCAGTGGCCACCACTATCTAACCCAGAACGCCATCACCATCCCAGAGGGAAACCCCACACCCGTCAGCACTCCATCTCCAGTATTCCCTCCTCCCAAACCCCCGACAGCCAAGAGTCTGCTTTCCGGCTCTAACAGTTTGTCTCTTCTGGACATTTCATACAAGTGGAGTCATACCACATGTGGCCTTTTGTAGCTGTCTTCTTTCATTTAGTATGTTTTTAAGATCCATCCGTACTATAGCATGTACCGGCATTTCCTTCCTTTTTTATTACCAAGTAATGTTCTGCTGTGTGCAGACACCACACTTTGTTCACTCACTCATCATGTGATAGGCATTTAGGACGTCTCCACTTTTTGGCGATTAGGAACACTGCTGCTATGAATATACCTGGGTGAGTCTTCGTGTGGACATACTTGCTGGGTCGTATGGTAACTCTGTGTTTATCCTTTTGAGGGAGTCAAGCTGTTTCCACAGCCACTGCACCATTTTACATTCCCACCAATAATGTCTCATACTTGCTTGTGATAGTTTTAAGTACTTGTAGAAACAAGGTCAAACAAGTGACTTCAAAAGCCAAGAGTGAGCTGTGGGACAAGTGTGGCCGTGTTTGCTCATGTCACTGTGTTTTGCACTTGGGAAACATCCAGTGAACAGATATCAGGGGCAACTATCCAGCCATGTGGCATCTTTTCATTAATCTGCAGGGACAACAAAGTTCTAAACTTGACAAGACAGTCAGAAGCTAAGACGGCACGTTCAAATGCGCTGATTTCGCACACAGGAGGAAAGTGTGTGGGGGGTTAGGAACAGAGGACCAGCACAGGCTGTCGTTGTCCAGGAGGGCGTCACGTGGAAAACGGGGCTTGACTTGTGTGTGAACAGCCACCAGCGTGGCAAGAAGGAAGGGGGAAATCACACCCAGCAAACACATCCAGGACGTTTACTTGCACACAGCAGAACTGCAGTACTTCCCAGGTCCCCTGAAGATGAACAGAAATAGTAATACAAGCTGCCATGCAGTGCTAACATCGCTAGGGTCGGCATGCTTCTACACTTACACTTACTTAATCCTCATGACAACCCCACGAGGTAGGCAGTATTATTATCCCTATTTTACAAATGAAGAAACTGAGCAATGCAGAGAGAGGCTGACTAACTTGCCCCAGACCACCCAGTTAGAAAGTAGGAGAGCTAGGATTTGAACCCAGGCAGTTGAGTTCCAGAATCTACCCTGCCCTGGGCATCAACCTCCTCAGCCATTTGCTTGACATACAAATAAAAGGCTATTTATTTTACTTATAAGGCCGAGTGAAAAGTACCCTGGTGAGTAAAGTCACTTTCTTTTCTCTTGAATGCTGCTGACAGTTTTAGGTTGATGTTATGAGGGTTTTTTTTTTTCTTTTTCTTTTTAAGGTGGGAGACAGCTGGGCCAAAGAGAGCAAGGAGAGAAGAGGTCACAGGAGAAGTTACCAGGGGTGACAAAATTAGAAGCCAAGAGCCCAAGGGTCTGAGCCCTGCTCCTGGAAACGATTTCTCCTGTACAAATTCTGACACACAGCAATGAAAGGAAGCACACCCACCCATACGAGTCCTTGAGATGTGAAAGTAAAAATTAAAAGTAGTGAGTGCATCCAATTTGGACTCACAAAACACGTGGGCGGAAGCCACTGCTGTAGCTGACAGCTGAGGTGACAGTTATTTCATGACAAGGAAGAGAACTTCCCTGCCTTTGGATTTGAATGTTTCCCAATGCGATTCTAAACCCAGCCTGGAATGATTTGCAGGACAGGAGCTGGATACAGATATTTTATGGAAGAAAATCCCTTCCGCTCACCCAGTCAGCCTGAAATGCAGGAAGAGGAGATGGACTGACTGTCCGCTTGCATTCACCCTTCCCGCGAGCTCACCCATAAAGGCAGCGGGCTCCCGGTCTAGTGCATACACTGATCGATTGGACATTGGATTCCTAACGGCACTGTGGTATAGGCAGGCCAGAGTCCTGCCTATTCAACAGCTTCATTGGCTATTGCAATGATCTCAATCTGAGTGTTTTGTGACACACTGAAGTGATGTATGCTACCCTCCCTGCTCACCCCCCCCAGAAGAAATGCACAACCTAAACCCCACTTGTCCATCCCTAATAGTCTACCTCATAAGACTGTCCATAAGGCAAACCCTGAACTCCTTCATGGGAACAGAGTGAGGAAAAGGCTCTAAAAGTGAAAAATCACTTCTTCTCCTCCGCTTTTCCTTTCTCTTCTCTTCCCTCCATCCGGTCCCTTGAGGAAGACATTTCCAGAACTGCTGACAGCCCCATTCTCCTCCCAGGAGGGAGGCCTTTCTTCCTTCCTCCTCTTGGGCAGATGGTATTTGCATACTGACATATTGTAAATCTGGTCACCCAGGTAACGGGCTCCAGTTAGCAACAGCGCAATGCAGGTCAGCCTGATTCCTTCTAAAATTAGAAGTCAGACCAATATGATTTTTAACTGTTCAAGGAAGGATGCCCAGTTAGATAGCAAATTCAATTCTTAAAATGAATTTTTAGTTAGGAGACTCAGTAGTAGTCAGTTAATAAAGGTACTTCAACATACTAATAACAGAGGTTTCGACAGGGTGAAGTTGTAGCTCCGTGACTTTACTGTTTCTGTAAGTAATCCTACGGCGACTCCAGCTCATTAGTAGAGTCATCTTCAGCCTCATATCTCCCTTGACCTTCACAGTCAATCGGTCATTAAGGACTGTTCATTCTTTGCTGGGCATTTCAGGCCTTCCACAGGTTGGCCTCCTTCGACCCTACCCACTCTCTCACAGTCAAACTACCGTATTTTGCTGTGTAGAATGTGCACTCACGTTTTGTGAGCATTCTACACTGGATTACTAGACCCATTATTATACCCATGGCATGCAATCATTATGCCCATGTATAATGTGCACCTTTATTTTTCCATCAAAAAGTTGGGCAAAAAAGTGTATGTTATACACATCAAAATACAGTCAATGGCACTGAACAGGAGCCATCTTTTCCAGCTTGTTTGGTCTCCGCCGACACACACCCCTCCTACCTGGAATTTACTTTCTTCTCCTCTTTCAATTTCGTGGAAAGGGTTCTTGGATGGGGCTTTCAAGGAATGCATGAATTGTGCACAATCCCTTTCCCCACCATCAATTTCTCAAAAGGCCCCCCTCCCAATGTCAAGGGCTAGCAACCATCTAATCGCAGATGGTATCTGCATCAGCATGCCCCATACTGACTTTAAGAAATGGGAGATCCATAGGCTGTTCAACAGTGGGAGGAGAAAAGCTCCACGGTCAAGAGTGGGCAGCACTAGGTCAGGCAGAGTTAGACAGGTGTGCTAGCACAGGCCTTCTCTGGGCCTGTGCTGCACTGACTGATACGTACCACCAACCACTGGACACGACTTAATGTCCCCTTAATGACCCCTGGGAACCCTGAGCTCCCACCTGACAACTACCAGGTCATGTACCACTTTCTGATAGTTCTTCCTGACTGTTTGAGTTACTTTTGTTTTACTACATTTTTTAACAACTGTTAGAAACTGTATCATTGCACTTGTCACACTATGTTGTGCTCATTTTATGTCATTTCACTTGTCTCCCCCACTAGACTGAAAGCCACTTGAGAATGGGGTGCACACTTTTGTATCCTTAGTGTTCAGATACTACAATACTAATGCTGAATAACTGAATGATGAGCTTATCTCCCCAAATGGATAATATTTCCTTCAGAATATACACATTTTAATAATTTATTTTTTTAAGATTTTATTTATTTTTTTTTTAGAGAGAAGGGAAGGTAGGGAGATAGAGAGGGAGAGAAACATCAATATGTGGTTTGCCTCTCGTGTGCCCCCAACTAGGGATCTGGCCTGCAACCCAGGCATGTGCCCTGACTGGGAATTGAACCGGTGATTCTGTGGTTCGCAGGCCAGCACTCAATCCACTGAGCCACACCAGCCAGGGATGAATATACACTTTTTAAATATTTTTTGTATTCCCATAGCATCTAGAAAACAGTTTTTCATATGACACTTCAATAAATTTTTTTTTAATTCAATTCATTAGAAGGTATTTATTGGACACCAATTATGTCTGGGCACCAAGGATATGAAAATGATAAAGTACAATCCCTGAAATCAGGAGCTCAGATTCTGGTAAAGGAAATAGATATATAAACAGAGAAAGATAAAATAGACATATAAACAAAGAATGATGGTAAAATATAAATACTCAAAAAGGAAGCCCATGCTGCCTGGGAACACAGGATGGAGCATACAGACCAGGCGCACTTGCGGGGAGGGGGCAGGAGTCAGCTCTGTGTCGCAGAGATTTCAGGATGGGACCCGCAGCCAGGGCCTGAGCACCCAGGTCCTCGAGGGGCCGTGCTGGTCCACATGCTGCGGGGAACTGGCCAAGAGGCTGCTGTTATGAGGCAACATCCCCATCAGCTGGAGCTTTGGCTTCAACGCCAACATGGATCGCAAGCCCTAATAAGCCGATCTCTGCCACCTAGAACTAGCAGTCCCTGTTGCCCAGGGAGAGACATCCTGGGACTTAGAGCCATGCAGGCGGCATGGCCTCACTGTCTCCAAGTCCTCTGTGTCTTACTAGTTTGAGACTGAAGGACAGGCTGTCCAAAGACAGAACACAAGAAGGGAAAGAATAAAAGCCCTTTTTTCCTCCCTGAGACCTAGGTCTGGGCTGGTCTCATTTGCCCACCTGGCCTTCCTAGGGAGCAGCCCCAAAGCCCAAGAACCCCAGGACTCATAACCCTCAGTTTTGTGGGGAAACCTGGGGATCCTAAGAAACAGCATGCCAAGGAAGACAGACAGTGTCCTTAGACACAGCCCAATACACATTTCCCATCTAGGAAGATTCTCTTGTTCTTGCTGGGAGGAGTGGGGCAGGAGATAGAACACCCAACACCTAGGCCTTGGTATTCTTTAAAGCTCCCAGGTTAAGGTTGAGAACCACTGGGGTGAAGGGAGAAAGAGGGCCCTGGAGCGACCCCTAGAGATAGGCTGTGAAAACCAATTCGGACGACAGTCACATCGCCATTGCCTCCAGGGGCTTGGCAGGTCAGGTCCATGAAGGATGCCAATGGTTAAAATGAAGAGACATACTTCCCTGGTAAATTAAAAACATGGGAATACCCTTCACTTATATAATGCATAGAAACATGCTCGCTTTAATGGTTTTGTCTTAATTTCCCACTTCCAGTAGAGACAAGGGTACCAAGAAGTATTCCTTGCCAGAAAGAAAACAAGGCAAGTATGGTGACGAATTAGAAATAACAGCTAGATTCCTGGCGTTGGGAAAACAGAAAGAGGGAGGGAGGGGAGAAATGAAGGGAGGCATCGCAACCTGGAGAAACCATGCCCTGTCTAGAGTGGGCAGCAGTGACCCAGCTCTAGGGGGTGCTTGCCAACATTTCCTATCTCTCAAGAAAAGTTGGAAATCTAGATTTTTATATATGAATGCCCTAAACTTTTTAATTTGAGTTGGCTCATATTAAAAAACAACAACTCATAACACTCTGTAGAGACATAAGGAACTGGTGGGCTACATTAAGTCATATGTTGTAACCTCTGACTACACATAATTCAATTACAATGAAGAGAGAGAACAGAGGTGTGCAGCAGAATAATACCACCAAACATGTTATATTCAGAGCCAAGCCACCTCATTAACGTCCATGCCCTAGGACAATTATGGGAATGGAGAAGATATAAGAACACTGTAAATGTTTTAGCAATGCTCCATTGTCAAAGATTTCCCTCATATCCTTCACCACCTTAATATCGATAATGATCAGACAGCATCAGTTGGAAAACAAAGAATACAATGTATTATAGCAATAATAACAAAAGTACTTACTCAACATTTACTCTATAAGAGGCAAGGACTACATGCTTTACATAAAAATTATCTCATTTAATTCAGAAGGCAACCCTTTGTTGTAGGCAAAATCACCATCTCAGTTTTCAAATGAGCAAACTGGGATAGAGAGAGTTTGAAAAAGTCATCAAAGGTCAAACAGTGTGTGGAGCAGCTGGGAGGCTGCAACCTGGGTCTTTCCCGCCATATCTTTGAGCTGCACATCAGCCTCCAGCTTTGCGGCAGGAAGTGGTACCTGGCACGGGGTTCTGAAGGGCGGGGATGGCTTTCCCGTTCTGGCAGGTAGAGCACAAGTGAGGGATGAAAGTGCATGATTAATAGAAGCCTGGGCAGGAATTTAAAGTAGTATAAATGTCCGATAAATGTTCAACCTCAAGTAATCAGTATTGCTCCAGGGTTTTACAAGGGGAAGACAGTAAAAAAATAATTTTAATGCAAGTTAAAACATTGTACCCATAAGATTAGTAAAGATTATAAAGGCTGGCCACTGTTGGTGAAGTGGAGGGAACACACTCTTAACCAAACTGTGGCGGGAAAGCAGAGGTTAGACCCTTTAGGAATATGATTTGGCTATCATCTTTAAGGTGATTTTGTCTATTAAAATTTAGGATGATTAGCCCTGGCTGGAGTGGCTCAGTGGATTAAGTGCCAGCCTGTGAACTGAAGGGTCACCGGTTCGATTCCCAGTCAGGGCACATGCCTGGGTTGTGGGCCAGGTCCCCAGTGGGGGACACATGAGAGGCAACCACACACTGATGTTTCTCTCCCTCTCTTTCTCCTTCACTTCCCCTCCCTCTAAAAATAAATAAATAAAATCTTTTTAAAAAATTTAAGATGTTTATACCACTTGACCTAGCTGCTCTACCTAGGAATTTATCCTAGAGAAACTCATTTGCAATTGTGCAAAGATTTATATACGTGAGATTATTTGTGACTACATTATATACAATAGCAAAAAGCTGGAACGACTCCAATTGTCCATCAGTGGGACTGGTCAGATATTCAAGGTACATTCAAATAATCAAATATAATATAATATAAAATAGCTATTAAATCATGAAACAGAGCTCTACTTGCCAAAATGGAAAGATGCCCAGATGCATAGTTAAGCGGGAAAAAGTAAGCTGCAAAACCATAGGTATAGCAGGAGTTTCGGTACAATGCACATACAGATTCTAGTATACGGGCACAGGATAAAAACTAAAAAATATATAGTCAATTGTTAATAGTGGTTATCTAAGAGGACTGAGGGAAATGTACTTCCATAGGCTTTGTAGTCTTTATGAGGAGCATGTCCTTTTCTAGTAAAGAAATAAGCTGGCATAGAAAAGGTCCCGTGCTGAAATTTTAGGGCAGGATTCCAACTCCTGAGGAGGAGGGTAGACAGAACCAGGAAGGGACCCGGGAGTCTTCATGAACGTGCATGACCACACAAGTCGTGTGCTGCCCAAAGGTGCCCTTGTGAGTTAACTGTCCAGAGTGTGGAGCATTAGGTTCCTGAAACAGGAACTCAGAAAGGCAAGCAAAGCAAAAGCTCTGGCATTTAAGGAGGGCAGGAGTGTTATCAGAAGGGGGCCCAGAGAGAAAGGAAGAGTGTGCATGTCAACTGCGGCCACCTCAGGATGCAAGGGTCAGTGTTCCCTGAAAGTGGGCGACAGAGTGGCCAAGAGAGCCTGAGTGTGGCTGTGAATCCCAGATCTGCAGACGGGTGAAAGACATGGCTCCTCCCCAAGGGCCGAGCCTCTTCAATATTCCCTGCCTTAGGCCCACATTGGTCTTGGACCCGCAACTGGAGGAAGGAGGAACAGACACAACGTCTGAGGCTGCCCATTTCGCTTCCTCTTCGCTCACCCAATTCCCTGTGTGGAGTTTCAACATCTCTAGGCTGGCCATAGTGACCAGAGCCTGGAAGTTATCCAAAAGAGGCAGAACCTCCTATCTTTTCAAAATAATTTGCAAACCTCTGCATAAAGTGAGCAGATTGTGTGGACTTGTTGTAGTGTATCTGTCTCCAGTTTGAGTGGACTGTGTCTAGAGTTTCCTTTTCAGGCTAATGTGTCTTAAAGCTCTAAATACATTCTCCCATAGAAATAATGTTGTTAAGTCAGCCTGGAGAAGACTAACTACCCATAATTCCCCTAAAGAGAAGCCCAACCACTGTTTCTAATTATGTTTCTTAAGGAAATGCATTGAGTTCCAGCAGGGTATGAGGAAATAACAAATTTAATTCCTTTTCCATGCCCCCAAAGATGTGGGAACATTCCCCAAAGTGTGTTCCTCTAACATCTAAAGCATGTGAATGTATGTTACACTTTAAAACATTTTTTAGTCTTTTGATCAGAGGGCTCCATAGTCAAATTTGTCGGGGGGAAAAACTGGTTCAAACCAAGTAGAACAGGTTTTATTACTTTATTTTTGTTTTTCAATTGTGGTAAATACACAACATAAAATTTACCGTTTTAATCATTTTCGAGTGTACAATTCAGTGGCATTCATTACTGTCACAAGGTTGTGCAGCCACGGCCAGGACTGTCCACCTTCCCAAACAGAAAACACTGTCCTCATTAAACACAAACTCCCCACCCTGCCCCGCAGCTTCCCCGTAACCACCATTTCTCTTTCTGTCTCCATGAATTTGCCTGTTCTAGGTACCTTATGTGAGTGGGTCACACAGTGTTTGTCCTTTCGTATGTTTTGTGAGGCCTCTGAAGTTTCTGGCTTGGGTGGAGAAGGGAGACTAGATTCTGGAAGAAAGAAGCATCTTGGAGGTTGAGAAGTTAGGGAACAGCTCGGGGACATAACAATAACAAATTCATGCTGGTTTGGAGCCCAGGAAAGAGACGGAGGCTGGAGCTCTGGGTTGAAACTGACAGCATCCCAATGGTCTGGTAGCCTGGAATAATGGGGGTGGGTAAGCAGTAGTCAAGAGATCCCACAATTTAGGGGGAGCGGAAGAAAAAAACCCGGAAAGGCTACTGAGAAGGATCAGCCAGAGAAACAGAAGAAACTGGAAGCACGCCTCCTAAGGGTTTCCCTGCCTTGCATTCCCCCGACTCATCGCTCCTTCCAGAATCATCTGTCTAGAGCACAGATATACTCGATCTCATTCTCTCACTCAAAATCTAAAACCTTCCATGATTCTCCAGTGCACAGAGCAAACCTGAGCTCCTTACCAAAGTTTCAATGCTCTCCCCTGCTCAGCCCTGACTGTCCGAGTACACCCCGCCTGGTCCAGCCGCCCAGGTCACCTGCTCAATTCTGTACGTTTTCTTAACAGGACACTTCTGCATGGCACGTGTGCCGTTCCTTCTGCATATTTGCCTATTACTCTGTTGCTCTCCCTTCAAGCCCTAGCTCCTATCCTCACTTTTCTGAGGTCAAAATAGATCCCTGAGGTGAGGGTAAGTGTGCCTATTCCCTATAATACTGTCCTTAAAAAACAAAAACAAAACAAACAAAAAAACCCATACCATCATCTGGTTACAAAATCAATTTTCATTCCAGAAAAATTAGAATATGAAAAGGTGTGTTTTTTTTAATTATCCAGAAATAAAAAATAGTAACATTTAGGTACACATACTTTTTAGTCTTTAATTTTTTTGATAATTGGAAATTATACTGCATATCATTTTGTAACATGTTTATTTTTTTAAAGATTTTATTTATTTATTTTTAGAGAGAAGGGAATGGAGGGAGAAAGAGAGGGAAAGAAACATCAATGTGTAATTGCCTCTCACACAACCCCTACTGGGGACCTGGACTGCAACCCAGGCATGTGCCCCAACTGGGAATCGAACCAACAAGACTTTGGTTCACAGGCTGGCACTCAATCCACTGAGCCACACCAACCAGGGCTGTAACATGTTTTTTGTAAGTGAATATATTATCAGCATTCCCCATATCCTTAAATAGTCTTATTTAAACTTATTAATAATTGCATAAAATATACCCTTACTAGATATAATTTAATTAATTCCCAATTGCTGAATAATAATTGTTAAACATTTCTGCTTACCATCCAGGACATCATACATAGTCAGTATTCAGAAAATATTTGTTTAATTGAATTTTTATTATCAGTAGAAGGCAGTAGTAATAGGCCAGTCCTGTCCTGGGTTTACCTTATCATTTAAATAGCAAATATATGATTTGAATGGGAAAAAAAAGAATTTTTCAGTTTGTGTGAGAACACATATTTTCAGAATTTGTATACTTTTGTTCTAAGAGTCAGTTAAATCTAAAAAAACTACTGCTTTCCCCAGTTGCGAGGGCTACATCTTCTTCCGAAACCGGAAGTCCATGATTAGCGCAGTGATTCAGCAAAAATAAACAGTGCCCTAAGTCTACAGGGAGGCAGACTTCTCTGGATCTCCAGTAGCTTCTAATCCGAAAATCTGTGTGACATCTTGCTCCACCTCTTCTTGCTTCTTTTCTCCAGTACTTTCACTTCTCATTAAAATATACTGAAATGTACTTGCCCACAATAAAGTAAACTTTCAGTACTGTGAATTCACATGTACCTAGCACACAGTTTTATCTCCCGAGCATGATCACTTGGGGGAGAAGGGAGAGAGAGAGGAACACCAACAGGAGAGAGACAGGCAGCGCCAGTGAGGCAGGAAAGGGGCTTCTAGGATGGAGTAAGAACAGAGGGCCAACGACTGGACAAAAAGCTCCTGTGCAATGTAGATTAAGAGGTGGAAGCTAGTGTTACTGGGCAGAATAAGAAAACAAAAACTAAAGAACCAAAAAATAAAAACACCAGCAAGTGAATTTTGAGAGGAAAAGAGTTACTCCTAAATCTCACATATGGCCAGGCTGCCATCAGTATGCAAGGGCAATCCCCACAAGGGCTCAAACACACCCCCTACGGGTGTTCTCGAAAAGAGCACCCAAGAAGCTCTTCCAGATGTCTAAGAAGGCATCAAGGTAAGAAGAGCTCAAGGTAGGGCTGATCTAGTGATGTACAGCAAGATAGTTATGTCTAAATAATTGTAAATATCATTTAATATTGATGGAAAGTTTTAAAATTTAAATATGCAACGCAAAGAAAGTATTAATAACATTCGGAATCCCACATACTATTCAACTAGTAGGAGGCGGTGCCATGAAAAGCATCCAAGAGGAAAGGGAGGGAGACAAAAGTACCGCTGCAAGTACTGATTACCTTGACCTTGATCATCAGGAAAGGCAAAGGTTGAGAGCGCTTTTGCAAAATCTAAAGGTAACTACAAGAAGACTTAAAAACAGGATGTGAATTTCCAAATGACTAGAGAAGACACGGTGCATGCGAAACAGCAGATGTTAAAGAAAAAGATAAAAATAAGGAAGATGAAATAGGATCACACTATTAGTTATAATAATAAGTTACACTTTCCATATTAACAGGAAATAACTTTCATATTGGGTTGAAAAATAAGAGCCCAGTAGCATTTTGCTTACAAGCGACAGAACTAAATGAGACACAAATGGTCACAATAAAAGGCTGATAATGATTTAGTAGACAAGAACAAATAAAAAGTGATTTTAATTTATTATAATAGGCACTATATTTTCTTTTTATGGGCTCTTGGAACACATAAAAATTAATCATATAGTAAACCACAGTAAAAAACCTAAGTAAATTCCAGGGAGAAACTACACAGGACTCATTGTCACCCCTTCCTTCACCCTTCAAAACCCCAAAACCTGGAAATTTAAAAGAACTTGTTGATAACTTTCGGTCACAGTGGAAGACCAAACTACAGTTAAAAACAACTGAACAACAGAAAAATAACAACAGGAACACTATGTATTAAATCTTAGGTGATAAAGGCACAGCTGTAATCAGAAGCAAGATAAACAGATGGGAACACTATTATATTACTCTTAGGCTTACCTCCAAATTCAGATGCCATTTAAATATTTTATGTACTTATAAACTTATACACATTCAGAGAAACAGAACAGACTCTCTGATAAAATACTAGAAGTACTTTTATCTCTGGGTTATGAAACTGCATTTTTTAAAAATTCCCTAAATAGTCCCAATGAGCACACAGCATTTTTACAATCAGAACCAAGATTAAACAAAAGCACAAAATATAACTCATCATCATAGGAGGGTAGAACAAAGCAACACAAGACCATCTTGCCAAAATGATCAAGGCAAATTAAAATCCTCTTTCTGCTCTGACTTTAAAGCCGTAGCCTTTGGCGAAGGTTGGAACAAGCCAGTTTTTACTGTGTTTCTGCACAGTTCTCTTCTCCAGTCTTGAGCCTGGAAGTCACGTACGCCGCGCACTGGCTGACCACGGCGAGCCACTGCTGCCCCTCTTTTCAGGGAAAAACCAAGCACCAGGCAGGCGGGCAACAGGGCAGCGCAGTGACTGCTACTGTTTTCAGGCTGACCGTCTGAGAAGACAGTCATGTTTCCGGTCTGGCAGGGAGAAAACAGAAGGGCAGAAGGGAATTTCCTCTTATGCTGCCGCCCTGTGTTGTTTTGGGATTTTTTTAAAACAACCAGGTAGGAGATCATGTAAATAGCACTTCAACTAGCACAAGCAATCCTAGATGAAAGCCACGTGGAAAAATGGAGTGCCAGTAAAGGTGATTATGTAATTTAAAACAAATAGCATGAAGCACATATTTTTCTCCTTGCCTTAACCGACTTAGAAAAGCAACAGTATAAAACAACAGGTGTAGAATTGTGCTGTTGGGCCTGTACCACATAGAAATGTAACGTATGTGACGATGACGGCACAAACGAGGTGAGTAGGACCGAAGCTGTATTAGGGTGAGGAAATGCTACCAAGGGGTACCAGATGGTAACCCATATCCACAGACACGGATGAAGAGAGCCAGTAAATAAGATTAATATGACAATCTCTATAAATACATACTGCCCTTTCTTCTCTCAGCTTCTTCAAAAGACTTACAAAGCATATAAATAGTAATTACAACAATTACTGTTGGATTTATAACATACACAGATGTAATATGCATAATATTATGTAATGTATACAAAAAGGGGGAAGGGAATAGGCCTATATAGAACTAAAGTTTCTGTATCTCACGAGAATTAAATTAGCATAAACATGAAATAGATTCTGATATGTTATGATGTGTTATATGGTAAGCCTAAGAGCAAGTCCTAAGGAGTAACATTTAATTTTTTTTAAATCATTATAATGATGTAAATGCTATACTATAAAATATTCACTTAATTTTTAAAGAGCTAGAAAGGGAGAATACACATAAAAGACATAAGATATAGAAAGCAAAAAGTAAAACAGGAAATGTAAATCCAACTATATCAATAATATTAAATGTGACTTGAACAAGCCAATTAAAAAGCAAAGGACCAGGCTTGATAAAACACACCCACACCCCCCCAACACACACACACACACGAGTCGACTATATGCTGTTTACAAGAGCGTTGAGATTCAAAGTAACAAACAGGCTGAAAGATGGGGAAAAAAATGCCATGCAAACAGTAGCCATAAGAAGGCTGAAATGGCTATACTGATGTTAGACATAGACTTTAAAACAAAAAATGCTATCAGAGATAAAGAGGAACACTTAATGATGATAAAAGGGTCAACCATCAGGAAGATGCAACAATTATAAACACATACACACCTAACAGAGCCCTGAAATACAGAAAGCAGAAACTAACAGAACTTGATGGGAGAAACAGATGATTAAACTAAAACTGTTGGAGACTTCAATGCCCCACTTTTACTAATGGGTAGAAGAGCTAGCCAGGAGGGCGACAAGGAGGCAAAAGACTTGAACCACACTGTAAGTAACTGTAGAACACCGCATCCAGAACTGCTCTTTTCAGTGGACATGGGAGTCTCCAGGAGAGACCAATGCTAGAACATAAAACATAAATTGTTTAAAAGGATTGAACTCACATGAAGTATGTTCTCTGACAATAGAAAAAAAATAGAATTTTAAGAAAAATCACAAGTATGTGGATATTAAACTAAAAAAACCAATGGGTCAAAGGAGAAATCACAAAGGAAATTAGTAAACACTTTTTTTTTTAATTGAATTTGGGTTGACATTGGTTAATAAAACTATATAGGGTTCAACTGTACAATTCTATAATATGTCATCTGCATATTGCATTGTGTGTTCACCACCCCAAGTCAAGTCTCCTTCCATCACCACTTACCCTCCCTCTCACCCACTTCTACCTCCCTCCAATGAATGCCGGTAGATGAGTAAACTTAAGACACAGCATGCCAGAATGTATGGGATGCAGCCAAATCTGCACCTAAGAAGAAATGTATGGCTATAAATGAAATTATTGAAGAAGAGAGATCTCCAATCAGGAATCTAACCCTCTACTTAAAGACACTGGAAGAAGAGCAAACTAAACCACAAGCAAACTGAAAGAAGGAAATAATAAAGATTAGAGTGGAAACTAATGAAATAGAGATTAGAAAACAACAGAGGAAAAATCAATGACACCAAAAGGTGGTGCTTCAAAAAGATCAACAAAATTGACAAACCTTTAACTAGACTGACCAAGATAACAAGAGAGATGACTCAAATTGCACATATCATTAGCGCTGCTTTGTTAAAATCATTTCTCAGGTCTTCCCTCGGCCCCACGGAGACATGGGTTCTGGGAAGATTTCAGTCATTTCCTTAGAGCTTTTCAGCCCGAGGTTGAAAACTTGCTCTCCAGTAGTTTTGCACATGTATTGACCAGTTGCTGGAATAGCAAAACAATTATTGCCTCTGTGCCTTTTTAGATGCTTTAGACGAGACCTATTTTGCACATACCTGAAAAGACAAGAAAATCTCAGTAGCTTCTTTTTAAAAAGATTTTATTTATTTATTTTTAAAGAGGGGAAGGAAGGGAGAGAAACACCAATGTGTGGTTGCCTCTTGCACCCAAATGGAGAAGCGACCCACAACCCAGGCATGTGCCGTGATCAGGAATTGAACTGGCAACTCTTGGATTCACAGGCCAGCACTCAATCCACTGAGCCACATCAGCCAAGGTTCAGTAGTTTTGTGTGCGTGTGTTTTGTTTATGTGATGTTGTACTTTCATTTATCCTAGACTTCAAGGCCGACAGGAAAGAAAATGAAAACAACTTATGTTCAGGGGTGGTCAAGTGCTCTTACCCCTTTGGGTAAGGCTATCCCACACACTGGAGAAAACGCCAGGGTTGAAAAGAAGTAACCTAGAGAATGAGATGGCGACTGGACAGTGTGCCCCCTTCCCCCTTCAAACAGAGCCAGCTTACCAGGGGTTCTCCTGCCAGGCCTGTGGACCGCTCACTTGTGAGATGAAGCAGCTCAATAAGTAATATGAGTTCTCCCAGCTCCTACCACCTTTCACCCAGGTCTACAAGTGGGAAATCCAAGAGCTGTCACCCTTGATGCCTCCCTAGCCCACCCCCGGCACATCCTGTAGATTTATTTCTCAGTAACTCTCACCTCTGCTAACTTCTCTGCACCCTACAGCTAAGGCCCTGGTCTGACATACAAATCCTTCCTTTTGGACCCTGTTCTATCTTCTAATGCCCAAACCCATTCTTGGACCTCTCTGTTCCCTTCTCCTCACTGCAAATCTGTTTCTGTTGCTTCCCAAGACAAATCCCTTCAACTGCTCTTGGAATAAAGCCCTAGCCTTTAGGCTGGCCCAGGAAGGGCGTCCTGATTGACCGGGCGCCTCTTCCAGCATGTGCCCTGCTCTCATTTAGAGTTTTGTGCCTCAGATACACTGGGCTGCGCACCCCACTCTTAGGAGCCTTTGCACTTAGGACTGTCTCAAGCTCCTGGCCTTTGCCTGATTAACATCACCCCACTCAACTCAAACTGTCCCAGACATCTTCCCTGAGTCCCCGAGACTGACTCAATCTCCTTGTTAGAGCTTCCTAATAATACCTTGTACTTTTCTTTGTGACAAAGGGTTAGGCTGAGCCTGGGATGGCAAACGCTCCTCTCACCCCATTTCAGACATCACTTAGTGTCAACAGCCTAAATGTCACCCACAATCCTCTTCAACACAGAGTTCCGGGCAGCCACTACAGCCTGGTCAGGCTGATAGTCTTTTGTATTTTTCAGCCTTTGTACTGTGGCCAACCAACCTACTCCTCAAATCTTCAAAATCCTAAATTTTCCATCTTTCTTAAGTCTCTTGCATTGTTACCCTCCAAAACTGCTCTCAGGCATCTAAACCAAATTTGCATTACAATTTGAATCCATTTCCTGGAAATGACTGTGCTTTACTAAAAATCCTGAGAACTGAAACAGTCTACTGACCTAAAAATATGTATGTATATACAAGTAAATCCTAAAACACGGATTACGACTTTATGAAAGCAGAGAAGAAAAGCACTAAGGAATAATTCATAAGCCTATGGTGCAACTATGGTAATAGGGTTGTTCATCTAATCACAAACTTTCCTTTTATGACTTCGCTGTTGGTCCACACAATGTTTTCAAAGTGCTGAACGCTACAGTGCTTTTAATGTGCTTCAATTACAACATTAACAGCTAATGTTTACTGAACAAATTATCATGTACCAAAGACGGTCTAACAGCTTTTCGTACACTGACTCATTTAATCCTCATCAATAAGTCTAAGAGGTAGGTGAAATTATGATCACCCCCCATTGTACAGATGAGGAAACTGAGGCAGAAGCAAAGTAGAAAACCAAAACAAAGATTATTTTTTAATCCTCACCCAAGGACTTTCCTCAGGGCTTCCAGAGGGGGTCAGGAGGAGAGAGAAATATTGATTGGCTGCCTCCCATATGCGCCCCAACTGGGTATTGAACCTGCAACTCAGGTATGTGCCCTGACCAGGAATCAACCTGCAAACTTTCAGTGCACAGTATGATGCTCCAATCAACCAAGCCACACAGGCCATGGCCAACTTCTCAGAAATATATTGTTATTCATCATGAGGCATCTTGTATACATCTAGCAAAAACAGACCATGATCCCTGGCATTTCACTGGCTGCAATGCCAGCAGTGGTTTGGGCTTCCTACAACAAACCATCCCACATCTGATTTTAGTAGAATGTACAGAAACCTCACAGCAACTTACACGTATGTTTTTACTAAGTAATTCCCTTCTACCATCCACTACACAAAGTGGTGAGGTCCTTTAACAAATTATAAGCCAGAGACCATCAAAGAGTCTGGGCTCTGCACCGTGTCCGCTCAGAGAACCAGGCTGTAATTTTAGACAGATGTTAGTGAACTTGGGGAATCCTAGTGTGTGGAATTGGTTGCCTCCCACCCCAGATGGCAGGGGAAGCAGCCAGAGCTCCTTGTCCAGATGACCCAGAAAACGTTTCTTAATGAATCGTCCAGCACGACTCATGCTGGCTCCCACATCTGGCAGATCTGGGTTACATCACTCATGGTCCTCAGTGTCCTGTGGGTTCCTGGGAACACAGTGCCCAGAGGCAAGTGCACCAGCTGCAGCAACCGGCTGCATTCACACGCCTCTCTGCGTCATTCTGACGGCCACATGCTATGGGGCTGGCTCCAGCTCCCAGTTCCAGAGGCTGAGCCGGCCACCCCCCAGGAGGCCACCTCCTCTCACTTTCCCATGAGCCTAAGAAGTCACCATGGAAGTAAAATTCCATGCCCTGGAGGTGTCCAGGGCAGGACTGTATTCTCTGGCTTTCCACACTAATAACTCCTGGCGCCATAATTCAACTGCTTTAGTGGTGCTAATCTGGAGAGCGGAAAAAACACACTCAAGAACCTGAGCCATTTACATTCCTTGAGTAGGCTCAGAGGAGGAGAAAAATAAGTATGCACTTTTAAAGAATTTCCAACAAGAAATATTGACTTTAATAGCTTGAGGCACAAGGTGGCGGGTGGCAAGGAGGTGAAAATTTTCATGGAGACAGGGGCCTCTGATGCTCTGATTGGTTGGTTGGACCAGAGTCCTGCCATGGTCTCTCCATCACTTAAAATGTCCCGAACACTCTCTAACAGTCTGCTGGGCATGACATTCTTGGTTTTTTTGTTAACTATTGATCCTTCAAGATCTTTATTTTGTATCCTTTCATTTACTGATCGTAACTGCCCTGAACCTGCTTCTGGGGCACCGAACTCCCAGCAGCACCTTGTCCTGCTCATTGTTGCCAGCATATGACGTAGTTCACACACCTCGTGGAGCTACAAGACCCCCTCATTCCCCAGGAACACCACCTGTTCACGCAGAGCACGTTGGAGGTAGAGGGGGCATATAAAAAAAATCATTAATTTCATTTCTCTAATTGGTTTGCCGATCCATAGTCTGATTTTAAAGCCAAGATTAAAAAAAACAACAACTGTGATTCTGACAAGTTAAGTTATCCATCACCCTGGTTAGATAATGACATCCCCAAGAGTATGACCCAGGTCTCCTTATTCTTGGTTTCAAAATTACATCATGCTGCCTCACTAATGTAAAAAAAAAAAAAAAAAGTCTAATAAAACTCTTTAAAATTCAGGCTGGGATTTACAAATTTGCAGATATGTTCTAAAGAAATAACCACAAAGAAGACAGAAAGAAAGGTGTGGAGAAAATATCCATTCCTATGCAGCCATTTACCTGGGGCACATTAGGCTTGCACAGGGGCTTTCCAGAGTCCCTATGCCCAGGTGTGACCTCAAACCAATTGAATCAGAGCATCTGGAGGTGGGGTCTGGACATCAGTTAGCCACCAGGTGACTCCAGTGTATAGTCAACCTGGAATGCCATTGATTTACTGGAATTTAGGCTAAAATAGCTGCGAAGAGACCAAAACGATAGTTTTCAAAAGAAGAAAAAGAAGAGAACAAGAAAAGGAGGCAGGAGGAGTCATTTACATGACGTGACCCTCAGTTTACTCTGTTACCCTCTCTGTGCTTTAGGGGGTCAAACAGAGCAGGTCCACACTGGTGACTTCGGCCTGGGACAAGGCCACCATCCCCCCACCACCACCACCAAGCCTGTGATCACAGCGACCTACAGGTTACAACTGGGGAGAAAGGAGGACAGCACAGACAGTCAAGTCCTGTACTCTAAGGGCAGTCACAGGTGATCACGATACTTCTCTTTTTTTAAAAAAGAGACCCATTACCATATGATCCAGAAATTCCATTTCTGGGTATATACCCTCAAAAATGGAAAGCAGGGACTCAAAGAAATACTTGTACACTCATGTGCATTTGTACACTCATGTGCATAGCAGCACTATTCACAATAGCCAAGGGTAGAAGAAATACATCCATCTGTTGACAGATAAACATGGATAAGCAAAATGTGGCATATACACAGAATGGGACGCTGCTCCATCTGGAAAAGGAAGGAGATCCCGCATGGCCTACAACGCGGACGAACCTTGAGGACGGCGTGCTAAGTGAAATCAGCCAGTTACAAAAAGACAAATACTGTAGGATCCCACTAGCATGAGGTCCCTAGAGCAGTCAAATTCACAGAGACAGAAAGCAGAGTGGTGGTTGCTGGGGACGGGAGGGAGTATTGCTTGATGGGTATGGTTTCAGTTTTGCAAGATGAAAGGACTTCTGTGGACAGACGGTGCTGATGGTAACACAACAACGTGAATGTACTTAACACTGCTGCACTGTACACTTGAAAATGGTTATGATGGTAAGTTCTGTTACGTGGATTTTACCAGAATTTCAAACACATTTTATAAAGTAGGGGGGAGCCCAGTGAGTACCCCTCACTTACGTTTCTCTGGTATCGGTGGAGGTTACTGAGGACAGAATCCCATAGATGTGTCATCTGTAATTGTGAAGCCTGAGGTCTGTGCAAAACATAACCTAGGCCGCTGGCATCTATTTGGCAGGACTGGCTGACTCGAGAAAGAGTTATAGAGCCTCGAAGCTCCCCGGGGGCGCATTGAGGGCCGGCTGGCAAGCCTGGCGGTTCATGTTATATAACCAGGCTGCTAGCTTCCAAACACCGTGAGGTGAATGCCGACGTGCTCCAGGCCTGGGATGAGGCAGCCAACTGATGATTAATTCCCAAATAACTTTATCGTGGAGGCTTTTTCTAAATCCCAAGTGCAGTAATGTCACATATTTATTAGTTGAGAAATCTCAGGGTTTCTCTGTGATGGGTTGGCTCAAACGTATTTTTAAAGACTTTCATCTATCTTTCATCTTTCCCTGTCCATCTTGTTTAGTATTCTAGGGGCAAAGAAAAACTTGAGCAGGAGAAAATTCCACCAGCAACGGCTCTTTCGACCTGCTCAGGAATCCAAAGCTTTCCAGTGAGTGAGCGTTCTCTTTTACTGACACTCTGAGAAAGACAGAGAAGAAAAACACTACAGCTCCTCCCTGATCGGGGTCCTAATATTTTTCCTCAATCAGCAGTCCATGAAGATCCTATTCAGGGGCTGTGACACGTGAAGATGTATTCTAGGGGAAGTCACAGGGCCCTGCAGGCTGGTCCCCAAGCCCATGTGTCTGAGCTTTGGCCAGGCATCTAAATAAACCCGTCATCTCCCCCAGCCTCAGCCCCTCAGTCCCAGAGCAGACTCACACTTGGCCTAGAAAGTCTGTCCCAGTGATTCACCATGAATCCCAAAGTTTGGCAGCTGAAAAAATGTAAACTTTTCCCTTTCTTAGAATTTGCAAATTAACAGTTTGGCCAGGAGCCGATCATTCAACAGGAGTTGGATTAAGTACTTGAAAATTCTTCTACTGAGCTCAGATGGACACAGAGAAACACTTATTGTTTCTTTGAGACAGTGTTTTGCAAAATAAATTTCTCTAAATCTGAGCAATAACGGAAAAGGAGAGAGGTTCTTGTCCATGGAGGGCAAAGGAAATCTGACTTAACACATGATATTTAGAACTAAAGTTCACAATACTCTTCAACACGGAACACACCACTTTTGGGGTTCCGGGAGATATCCTAAAGGGCAGGAGGGGATGAGGTTTCCTGGGCACTCTACTCCTCCCTAGCACCCCGCCCCCACCCCTGCTACGGCCGAATGCACAGACGCTTGTTGGTCAGCCATACTCCTCAGTGTCTGGATTAAAGTCATAACCTCCTCGCCTCGCCCCACCCTCATGTGCGCCCACTCTACTTGTCCTTGCATAGAGAGAAGAAGACCCCCTTGATCATAATTGCCACTCATGCTTTGTCATTTCCACAGGGCTCTCTGGACAGAGCCCGTGGAACTCCAGAACCAGAGTGGTCCGTGGTGTATGTGTGGACAGCAGTGCCCCAGCTGTACCCTGGTACCACCACAGGACACTCTCATCTCCTCACAGGTCTTTGAGAGCAGACAAAAGGTTAGTTCACCTCTATATCGCCACAGGAGGAGGAAGGAAAGGTTTATTTCCCACTGTTGCTCTTTCAAGGCATGCTGAGCATCCTGTGTAACTTAATAGCGTATTTCCTTCTTTGCCCACAAGGAAGAATTCAGCTTATGGAATATCACCATCAATATATATTGTATTCATTACATATGTAGAGCCCAACACGAAGACAATATACTATATTCCAAAATGCTGCCAAGACTCTGAGAACATTTTTTGTTTGGCACATTGAAACAGCAGAATGACCATAAATTATGTAAAGGGAGAAATTTTTTAGTACATTTCAGAAAAAAATAAAATCAAAACCTCAAGCAATGGAATTTAGTACTTAGTAACTTGCACATGCTAAAGTTTCAGTTTAATCAATTGCGACTTTTGATATTTTATTAATTCACCTAGGGAACATCACTGAAAGAATAATTTTCATATTGTTTCTAAATCCGATGAGAATGGTTACATTTTTATGACAGTAACATTTGCAGAGCCATTCTTTAATACACAAATTATTGAACCACAGTCTCTTAATCCACACTGCAGACTAATCTAATGCATTTAAGCCCCCCCTTGGAAAGCCATCCCTCAGCATGTGGCTCGCAGTGTGATAGCTTTTGCTTTTCTGACCTAAGAATTCTTTTTTTTTCCTCTTGACATCTTAAGAGTCATTTTTAATAATGTTTTTCTGTAGTTCCAATGTCTCTCAATTTCTGACATTCCAGACTGACTTGGCAAGTGCATTCTTCTCCCATAAACATACCCATCAACTACCGGTGACTCCCAGGGACACGGTCTGGCAAATAATCTTTTGTCAAATCCACAAATCCAAATGAAAATCCAGATGCTTTGCAGAAGGCTCCACACACTTCCTGCCGTGCCCGTGACAGATGCTTCCAGTAGCATGACCGCCGGGAAACTGACACAAACACATATATACAAAGACAGACCAGCCAAGTGATGAGGCTGAGACCCCTGTGGCTACACCCCACCAGCCTGAGGTGAGCCACTGGGACTCTCTAAGTCTCCATTTCCCGGTTTGTAAGATGCGAACACTGGTTGCAGCCACCTTCGCTGACACAGTGACCAAGAGTCTAATCCCGGCCCTTAAGGTGGCATTTGAAAACGTTATTAAAATCTTTCATCTGATTTCTCAGGGAAGTGGCCTAACTTTCACAGGTCCAGACTGACTAGCAATGCAAGGACCAGCAAGTTCTACATCAGGGTTTCCTTGCCTTAAATATTTTTTTTCAGAACAAGGTCAGATGTAAATTAACAATGACAGCGGCCTCCTGAGAATAACTCTGGCTTATGTGGTGATGGAACTAAAAGGGACTTGTGTGATATAAAGTCAGGAGGGTTCCACTTTAGAATAACAGAACATATCCACAAAGGCTTACATTTTCTATCTAGAAAAACTTGGCTATAAATTATCCCAAGCATAACAGAAATCGAATGAGGCAAAGCTAGAGAGAAGAACTAACACAAGTATCTGTCATGTATGCACTTGCTGTCTCGCAGGCAAGAACATGGGATGAAGAAAAGGGTTATCTGGCGTGAATGGCTCTTCCATGACAACCAGCACTGTTGGCTACATTACAGAGCTTCCTGCTCTTCAGTTATTAACAGAGCTAGGTTTTGAAAATTAAGATCTATATGCATTTCAAGCAGAAAAGCCACAGTATAAAATACTGAGTCCCCTAGGCTACCCACAAATGCAATCTGTTTGTACTTCACTGGAGATTTCCCACCCTCCTGTTCTGCTCTCAGATAGGCGGGTAGGTGATAGAGAGGTGAGCGGATGGATTTATAGTCCTTGAAATCAATAAACCAATAAGTCGTAAAACATTTTCCAAAATATTTGTACAGATTAAACCAGAATCACACCCCCCAAAGGACAATTCATCTTAATGTTGATCATGAAAGGGTAAGAATAGTTACTTTAAAAAGATAGAATCGCTTTTCAGCAATTTGACCACTTTAGAATAAGGAAATATTTTACTTTGGTTGTCACTTTGAGATTTCAAATCTCAGTGCTCTGAGTAGCAGTTTAAAAAATAAAAAGAAACTTTGAAGTTCTTTATCTAGAGATGTTTTGGCTGTAAGACTTCCCTACAAAACTGGCCACAAGTCCGATTTCTTCCCCAAATGGGCTTCTTGTTACTATGAATCAAGAAATAACCCTCGTCCGTCGTCTCTGCAGATGCTGGGGTCTAAAGATGATACCTTCATCCCCACTTCGTCCCAGTGCTGGGCCGTCACTCCCGTGGGCCAGGAGCTGGGAAAGTACTGCCCTCTCCTCACTGGAGTTTCTACCTGAGGTTCCCTTCCATCGTGGAAGGCAAGTCAGCGACCTCCAGGGGCACGACACAGAGAGGCATGGTGGTGGTGGCCGGAGGGCTGAGAGCGACGGCCACGGCTCTGAATTTTGCCGCTAATGAGCTATGTGATCTCAGCAAGAGACTTGCCCTGTCTACATCTCAGGTCCTCATCTGCAAAAACAAGCAATGGGATCATCCAGTTTTTAAAGTTCTCCCCAGCTGTGGAAATCATTCTTTCCAGAATAAGCACCATTCGCAAAATAGCAACTTTCAAATCTGGGTCTCATTTGCAACAATTCTTGCCTTATGGGGCTTCTGCAATCTGAATTTCCTGGAGGAAAAAAACACCCAACTGGTTCTTGCTGTCCCTCTTGAAACATTTTGTTGCACCTCGTGGGCTATCAAGGGAAATAGCAGACCACAGGCACTTGGACTCCAGCGTGTTTTGTGGGACCATACGGGGAGGGGTGGGTTAAAGAAGGAAGTAAAAGCCACCATTTGACTTTGGAGTTCTTATGGAGAAAACTAGAACATGTTTCTGGTTTTACTAACCTAAACTCTGCAGACTTGAAAAATCTGATTAAGCCAAAGATATGCAAAACTTGATCCAGTTGTGAAAGAGATAGTGTACCACATACATCCAGCAAAGAAAGGAAATTTTGTACCCAAAGTAGAAAAAAATAAACAAACTTTCTCTATAGTATATTTCTGGTTTACCTCCCAAATTGGTCTACAACTACCTTACTCTAGATTTCATATTTTAAAGAATGCATTTAAAAATAACATACATTATTAAGTCAAGAGTCTCCTTTAAATTATAGCCCTTCCAAGATATTTAATGTTAAAGAGCATTAGGAATTTAACAAAGAATTACAATTAAAAAAAAAAAAAAAAGAAGCTAGCCCTGGCTGGTATGGCTCAGTGGATTGAGTGCCGGCCTGTGAACCAGAGGGTCGCCAGCTCAACTCCTGGTCAGAGCACATGCCTGGGTTGCAGGCCGGGTCCCCAGTGGCGGTGCACGAGAGGCAGCCACACATTGATGTTTCTTTTCCTCTCTTTCTCCCTCCCTTCCCCTCTCTCTAAAAATAAATAAATAAAATCTTTAAAAAAAAAAAAAAAAAGCTAAGTGAAGATCAATTACAGCCTTAAATTATTGTTAGGTCAGTAGGAAAATATGATTCAGTTCCTCCATGGCGTAGAGGGAGGTCATGCTACTCTAAAATGTCATAAAACACAAATAGTTTTACTTTTTCCGAAGATCCAAGTAATCCTGATAGGGCAATGAAGCAGACTTGCAAGCTTTTCAATTCATCAAGCCTTGTTCCACGATCTTAGCCAATTTTCTCCTCTGCATTTGTCTGGCCACACTTTTGGCCCTTTGCATACAGGACTCTGAACTGTTACTGGTCCAGTTACTCTATCGGTCTGTAAATCCCTCAAAGGCAGTATCCAAATGTTATACCTCCTCTGTATGCTTAATTCCTACAGGAAATGTCCTCCGAAGACATCTAATCCAAAACTCTACCCCTTTTTAAATTTTTTATACTATTTTTTATTATATAGGTAAAACATTTAGCAGAGATTAGACACCTGTCCAGCAAAATTCATTTTCTCCTTTCTCTGAAGCATAGCATTATACAGATGTCATACAGATGCCTATCAAGAGTTTGTTTCCGGCCTGGCTCTCGGTTGGCTGTAGCTCTGTGACCGAGTCCCTGCTAAGGGATATGAGCAGAAGTGATATGTGCCACTTTGGGAACAGTGCCTCTTCCATGGCCCCTCTCCCTCCCTGTGACGCCACCCAGCCATGGCCATGGAGAAGGCAGCCCTGGGGAATGGAGGAGCTACAAGGTAGAAGAAACCTGGGTCAGTGAGTGTCTGGCTGGAAGACATATTCAATGTGCATATACGGAACACCTACCTCATACTGTTAAGTGAGAGGGGAATTCATTTCTTTAAGTCTCAATATTGTGGGTCTCTTAGCAGCTTGGCCTTTTACTATAAATAATATGTGCACATTTATAGTTGAAAGGATCAGAAAATATGAGAAGTTAGAAGAAAAGTTACCTGGATCCTACTATGCCTAAATAACTATTAATATTTTGGGGTGGCTCCAGAATTCTCAATACCTCTAAAACATACACACACACACACACACACACACACACGTACATATTTTCTATAGAAATAAAACCACACTGGTGTATAGCCCCTCCCACTTAATATCATTTTCTATTTAATATATTGATATTTTTCTAAATAAAAATACACATATATCAATTTAATGGCTATACTATAATATTTTATTGCTTAGATTTGTCAGAAATTTAATCAATGTTTCACTGATGGATATTTGAATTTTTTCCTTTAAAAAATTCCATTATAAACAACACTGCAGAGAACATTCTTATACATAAACCTTTACCTGTCAGATTTTTTCCTCCCTAGGTCTCTATTCTTAACATATCTTTGCAAATAAAGATGTTCCCTCTTTCTGGTAACTGCTTTCAGGCATTCTGTCTGACAGGTATTTGCAAAGCTACTTTCATTACTAAATTATATTTTTGGAAGAATTCCCATTCAGATCTCATCTTCCATAGACAACCCGTGAATAAGGCTCCAGCCCTCCGGTCAGCACCCTAAACGAACAAATGGCTCCCTGTGCGGCGGCGGCAGCCAGACTCCCCTGTGCAATGCAGCCCTGGTTAGTAACACAGAAAGGAAAGCAGTAGTAGATCTTGTTTCCTGCTGACAAACCTTGATCTACATCTGTGTTGCCAATTACTTGTTCAACAAACCTGTTACTTTTTTGGAAATAATAAATAATTCAGGGAAAGTCATTTTGAATCCTCTGACATCTGTTGCTTGTATGACTTTGAATTATTCATCAGTGAGCATAAACAGTACTAATTAAAGAAAAGTACTGAGGCGAACCACTGAACTAGAAATGAACACTGCAGAAGAAAATGCCTTCACTCAAAGCATACTTCTTGTCGTTGACAAATATTTCAAAGACTACACACACCCGTCCATGAAATCTAAAGAAACTGATACATTTAGAAATCGGAAGACAGGATATAAATGATAAGTACTATTTTATGTTTCCAGTTTTTTTTTCTCTCCTTCAGAGAAATCATCATCTTTGATTTGGTCTCTTTGGCATTCTACCCTCCTTGTTCTCAGTTTGGAAGAGTGTTAAGAGTCTTCCAAGAGAAATGAAATTTACTAATTGAGGTTCAAAAGCTTTGCGGGAATAAGTATCAACGGATCAAGTCATCATGTGCTCATTTGTAAGCTGAGATTTAGGTACGTTCATGGAAGAGTTCCCCCAAATTAAAGATGGCTCAATTAATCTGACTGCCACAGCCTGATCATTTATTTCCATGACGCCTTTGGCACTTCCTTTCGACAAAGCGCTTTCTTGTGGTAATGAGCAAAAGAGGAAAACCTTGTAGCCTCTCTGCCCGTTTCACATGAGTGGCGGTTGGTAATTCTTGCCCCCGCCCCCCTCCGGTCTGTCTTTCAGCTCACTTAGAGTGATGTTAGATTCAGTAACACCCTCCACTAGAGAAGAGACTGCGGAACATGTGTGTGGAGGGGAGTGTGAGCACTGAAGAAACGTGTTAAGAGTTTATGAAGCACTGGTAGCAAACAGGTGTCTCCAAAGGGGGGATGGGAGTAACTGGCTCCTCAGGTACCAGAAGAAAAAGGTCTCTCAGGAAAGGCAAGATGGGGAGCCACTGGGGTGGGGGGCTGCTTAAATGGAGAGATCTTCAGAGAAGCCTAGTCCTTTGTGTGGCTCCGGTGAAATCACTGAAATCGTTCAGTAATGATTACTTGACATGGAGGTAACCTCGCATGCTCCCTCCACCCCGGTACCAACTGCTGGGGTTGCTGTGGGCAACAGAGGAGCAATACTGGGGAAGCCAAGGGAGGGGCACTATGGGGAACAGGAAGGTCAGAGGGGGAGGAAATAGCAAGAAAAAAAAAGCAGACTGAAGGAAGGCCACAAGCCCAGTTTGAGTGGTTTGGGATCTTTTCAAAACCTCTGAATTCAGAGAATGCCAGGCAATTGGCAAGACCTTCCTGCTGGGGGCCACTCATGAACGGCGCCTGTGCATAAAACTAGCACTCCAGTCGCTCCAGATCCATCCACAGAGACCTCCCGACGCTTCCAGAGACAGAGAGGCACAGAGACCCTCCACGAGCTTTTGAATCCTCTTTCTGTGACACCCTTTCAAGGGATTTCACAAATGGGGACAAGCCTCCCTTGTCTGTCCAAGTCTGGTTTGTTGTCAGGGTTTTGTCCCTCCACAAGGAAGGCTGGAAGAGGTACAGGAAGCGGTGGAGGAGAGCTTGGAGGACAGGAAAGATGAAAGGAGGAGCAACAGCTCTGCCGGCTCAGACGGGCCCTCCATCAAAGGGGGTTTGTTGTTAAAAACGGCCGACCAGGGGTGGAAAAAGAGCCAAGGCTCTTAGTTTCCCAAAAAGTGGTTGCACAGGGACCCTGCCTCCTTGAGACACTACCCAAAACGAAACTACTGATTTATACAAGACCTCTCATATAGCATTAGATTTTAAGAGACAAATTTGAAAAGACCTTTTAGAAGGACAACGGCTGGACTTTCTGCATAAGACTGCCAGCCAGCTAAGAGGCCCCTCAACTGAAACCCAAGGCCAGCTAGGAGGCAGCCCGTCTGTAATGCCCTGTGCTTCCAAGATGCCCACACAGCCTTAACTCCACTCAAATATTCAAGAACATTTATCCAGGACCTTCCATTTACAAAAAGAAAAGAGAAGAAGAAAGGTAACGCTCCCCTCCTTTCCAAAACTATCAGCCTCTAAGCTAGCGGTTTGTGAGAGTCTCAGGAGCTGCCCACGATGTCAGCCTCTCCTCACCGGCTAGTCCGGCACGGACGTACCATTGTTCTCAACAGGGAGTCTGCAGGCAGCCCAAGCCCGCACCTTGGTTTGATGGCTACTCAATGATGCACGCAGGAAGTGGGGTCTGTGAAAACACACTCTAATTGCTACTGGTGAGCAAGACCTTTAGGGGGAGCAGGGGAGCTCCTGGTTTTTCTCGTGGCTTCAGTCTAGGAGGCACGCGGCACCCACAGGGGAGGGGAAGCCAGGCCCCCAGTGGAGGTCAATCATACCTTGAATGTTGTGTGACTGTAAGAGTAAAACAAAAACAGGTGTCCTCAGTAGCGACACCAATGGGCAGCTCACTAAGTATTCCCAACTTCCCCGTGCATAGGGATCACCTGGGCATCTTGTTACAATGCAGGTTCTGATCCAGAAGGTCTGGAAAGAGATCTGAGGTTCTGCGTGTCTATCAAGCCTCCAAATGATGCCATGCCGCTGGTCCACAGACCAGACTTCGAGTAGCTGCAGTTCAACCCAGACAGCACATTAGAGTCAGAAACCCATGATCCAGCCTTCCCCCTAATCAATTGAATCACTATCTCTGGCAGCAGGGCCAACCACGGCGCCAGAAGTTTCCCAGAGGATTCTTAGGTGCCACCAGGTTGAGAGCTCAGGTGAATTCTGATTTTCACTGTCAACTAGAACTTACATCTCTGGGAACCTCAGTTTTGTACTAGAAAAGGGGCTACACTGGCCAAAATGGGTTGCTATAGAAACAAATGTACAGTATTTGAAAGCACTTCGAAAGAAGATGAAATATAATCATTATTTTACATGATAGTGTCTTAGTTTCTTTAGTTACAGTGAGGAGTTTATAGTGTCCCTGACTAATTAAATTCCTCAAGTATCGGCTGCATGCTAACTCTAACAAAGGGAATGTTTTAGTTTGTTTCGCCGTAAAAGTCCCCAAAGCCCAATGCTCTGGGACTCTTAACTTTCTTAACCGACAACTGACCCGTAAATGGACATCCCAGCCAGTACCTCGAAAAACCTCCTGGAAATATTTCAAATACGGATTCCTGGCACCAACAGGTGACTGATGTGGGGCCTAGGAATCGAACCCACCATCCCTCCCCTGTCCTGCCAATCCCAAGCTCTGGGGGTGCAAGGAAAGTCCCTGCAGCCAACTTTCAACTTTCTGAGCAATAAACAAACCTCCAAAGGATATCAGTTCTGCCAGCCGCCAACAGATGGCGTCAGTGGTCGTGCAAGGTTGGTTCGGCCTCAGCCTTGGCCTGGTTCCTTCATCTCTGTCATGTTTGTTATGTTTGAAATGCAGTGTCTTGTTAAAAATTTACTGAAGCTTTAAAAAAAAAAAATTAGGTCACAATGCAAGTGTCCCTGGATAATAATATGAGAGGAGTAAGGGTCCCCAACGTCCCCCGTTCTCTTTGGAAACAACCTTACCAGCAACCGATGTGTACCCAGCTAGGTTAGTGTCATGCTGGATTTATTTACAAGAAACGGGCTTTTGGAAACCAACCTGCGAGAAGCGCTTCTGTGTTCCCAACTGACACAATGACAAAAGTGCTTCCCACAGCCCACAAAGAAAGCAAAACAACCCTCCACCGAGAGGCAAGGCTATACCCACAGCCAGCGCTTTTCAGAACCTAAGACCCTCTGAGAACCTGGATCTTCTGGCTTGTGTGCTCAGAACGCCGGTGGCTACTCCCAAGAAACCAGGGCCTCCCTGATCGACTGTGGCAACGCTGAGTGTTGAAGCTGGGGCGGTTTGGTCCTTTCTGCAGGAACTTAGGTGAATGCCGTACCTTAGTCTTTCAAAGGTAATGGTCAGAAATCCTGTATATTGCTGGAATTGTGAATATTATTTTGGATCAGTGGTTTTCGGCCAAGGCGATTTGCTCCCCAGGGGACATCTGGTGGCAGTGTGTGGACATATTTTGACCGTCACACTGGGGGAGAAGAGGAAGAAGCTGCTGGCATCTGGTGGGTAGAAGCCCGGGATGCACAGGACAGGCCCCCACAACCGAGAATTACCCAGCCCAACTGTCAATAGCGCTGAGGCTGAGAAACACTGCAGCAGAGGCCAGGAATTTTGGCCAAGAAAGTTCGAATTCCAAAAGTCAATTTCCCACTGTCGTCACACACAAAAATCTTGACTGAGAAGACAAAGGCTAATAAATGGGCACTCCCTCCTGACGTCACAATTGGCCCTCCCAAGCTTTCTTCGCCCGTTTTTGAGAACAGAGCGTCCCTCATTTTTGCCAGCGCCTCCCCTTCTGCGTCTCACCCTCAGGAACTCACTGTCTACCGTTACTCTTCCTCCCCACCTCCATCTACCGGACTCACGGGGGCTTCTCCTATTTTAAAAACACCTCTCACCCAGAGAATAAAATAACGGTCTGTGAGTCCATGCTGATATAAACAAATAATTGAAAGAATGAATGGATAAGTAGAGAAGGGACAAAGCTTCCTTACAGAGGAAGTCCAAGTAATAAATGTGGAACGAGAGAGAAAATCTCCAGTAGAAGGCTATGCCGGCAACAGCCACTGATGCACGTGGGAAGTTTTTAAAGGTGATACAGGATACTTGCATAGCCTCAAAGCATCTCTCCAAAAGTACTGATCAATTACTGCAGTGGTTTCTGCACAACTTAAAGAACCTTTCTCTAGGAGGTAGAGTTCAATTTCCCTCCCCTTGAACGTGGGCAGGATTTTATGACACTTTTGCTTAGAGTGTGTCCTGGGCAGGGCTTTCTAGGACGTCAGGCTCACCTCTTTAGGGGTTTTATTCTTAGGTCATGAAGATATTAGATATCCCAATATCCAAATGCAACACACACCTGGGTATGGCTGGCCAGGTGCCTTTGCTTTTTTTTTTTTAATTTATTGATTTTAGAGAGAGAGAAACATCAATTTGTTGTTCCACTTACCTATGCATTCACTGGTTCATTCCTGTACGTGCCTTGACTGGGGATCAAACCCGCAACCCTGACATATTGGGGTGGCACTCTAACCAATTGAGCTACCCAGACAGGGCAGGCTTTGCTTTTTTACGATTCTAAGTTTTTCACCAAGATACAGAGCTTGGTGTTTACCCTGAATGGCAATAGCTTGTACAGCGAACCTGTGTGGGGCACAGGCCCAGCAAGCCTCCTTAGATGGCTGAAGGGACAGACAATACCTGGTTCCAAAATTCAGAATTGTTGCAGCAGCTGTTCAATCACTGACACAGCCACTTCAAAAGATTCAGTGACAGCATCCATTAAGTTAATATCCAAGTCATTCTGGGTTGGAGTACGGATGAAAAAGGTACAACTGAAACTCTCTCCCCAGTGCACACCTCCTTCCCCCCAATCTTGTCTCTGGAAAGAAATCTGAGTTCAGAAGAAAAATTTCCTGGATGCCTCAGCACCCTCTTCAGCTAGCATGGTAACAAAAGCAGGCTCAGGAAGAAATCAGATGGTCCTTCACACAAGAATGCTGGGTTATTATTTTGCAAAGAGTAGGGTCAAAGCCCTGCTTGTAGGAAGAAAATACTTCTTATGAAACTAGATTGGTTACTGGGTTGTTTGGGGCAGAAAATTAATACTCACTGCTGAGGCCTATTCGCCTCTAGTTGACTCTGCAGGAAAGTAGCTGAGAGACAGATCAGAGTTAAACCATTCATCATTTCCCACCCTACCTCCGCCAGTGAACTCCCAGTGGGGCTCAGCTCAAGCCACAGGTGCCAAAAGTCACCGGCCTCTGAGCCTCCTTTCCCGTGTCCAGCAGTGAAGCTATTCAAGGGAGGGGGCTGAGGACACTGAATTTGGGGGCCGAGAGGGTGCTTTGAAGAGGGCACTTGGAGGACTGGTGACCTGTGGTAAAGGAGATGAATCAGAAAAACATCAACACCTGACCCTATTCTCTTTGCTCTTCTGGGTATCCCCGAGCACCCTGCCTGGGTCCCTTTACCAGGCATGGGTGGTGAGAGTGTCAATTGCTAATGGGTCCCAACTGCCCCCTAGTCCACAAAATGGCCTTCAGCTAATGACAGCCATTCTGCCCAGGGAGGTCATAACTGCTCTGAGAGAGGCCCACAGCTGATCAATGGCTGACATGAGATGGGGTACAAAAAAGGCCGACCCCCTGGATTCGAGGAAGACAACTTCTGTGGTGCAGGTCATGCTCCCAAGCTCCCCAAGAACCCAGCTGAAGCTCTGCTTCCACACTGCCCTGCCCCTCTCTCCACCTCCACCCCTCCCCACACATCTGCAAGAGACACCCTCCACTTCTAAGGAACCTGACCCAAAATACTAGGAGTCAAGCTTTCATGAAGTGTTGGGAGTGCTTGGTAGATCCTGGGAAGGAAATTTCCAGTTCAAGGACAGCCCTCCCTTGAAGACAACTAGGCAGAGAGGACTCTGACCTAAAGCCCAACTGATGTCCCCCAAACCAGAGATCAGGTTCATTTCCCAGTCCTTTTTTCTTCAGATTGGAGAAAGGACATCAGATGGGCATCCAGTAACATAATGTCTTAAAATCACAGATCCAGAGGGCACACCCCCAGTGAACAACCCAAGAATGCACAGGCTGCCTCTATGTTCTCACCAGCGGTAATGCGCCAAACTACTTGGTTCTTGGGCAAAATAGCTTAAAAGCCAGAGTTGTAAAAACAGCGGTCTAAAACAGCCTAAGAACTTTATATAACTCATAACACTGTGCTCCTTGATACAATTTTAAACTAGCTTTCATAAATCTTTGCCTGGCCTGCTGTATTTCAAATGTTGAATTTAGGACAGTGATCAAAGCCTTTTTTAAGGGTTCCAATTCCAATTTTCCATTCTTCCCTTACTGACTTCCTTTTGGAGTTCACCAGCATATGAGTCCTTGAGGACTGAAAAACCCAATAAATTAATCAAAGGAAAAATGTTCTGCGTCCCCCATTTAGAAATTCGTTGAAATATAGATGAAGTCCATCCTGAACAGCAGGACGTTCTGGGAAAGCCATCAGCCTAAATGCCTTTATGAATAACTATTATGTTAGAAGTTCAAGAGATCTTACATCTCAACCAGATGAATAATCAGGCCCCCAGGGAACACAGGGAAGAAAATGAACATAATGGGGGTCTATACAGTTTTCCTCTGCTTCCGTGAGCGCATAAAATCTCTTTTCATTCTACCACCACATACACATTCAAGCAGCTTCTCCTGCCATCTCTGATGTTCCTCCACCCTAAGTTAAGGACTTCCAGAAGTGGGTTTTGCCTCCTCGGACATCCAGTGTGCTATGTGAAGTACAAAATATTTACAGCGCGAAGGCCACATCCCACTTACCTCGTAGGAACTGGTATTTTGGGCTCAGGGAAAGCTAAACTGATGTTGCCACAAATGTCTATTACAGAAATACATGCCACAAATTCAGTTAAGAAAGTGATTAAATGGTATTACAAATAAGTATTTAAAAAAAAAAGCCTAACCCAAATCAAGCTTTTAATTCCCCCCACCGGCCAATCTGAGGTATAAAGAAATGCTATCAGTATTCATCCCTCTTTAGCTATTATAAACTGTTTCTTGCTATACAAAGGTATTCATAAATCTGAATTACTACAGGAGGCTTATAGTTTTGTTTTATAGATTTATTTATTTTTAGAGAGAGGGGAAGGGAAGGAGAAAGAGAGGGAGAGAAACATCAATGTGTGGTTGCCTCTCGCACACCCCCTGCTGGGGACCTGGCCTGCAACCCAGGCATGTGCCCTGACTGGGAACAGATCCAGCGACCCTTTGGTTCACAGGCCTGCACTCAATCCACTGAGCCACACCATCCAGGACAAAAGGCTCATAGTTTTAAGAAACGCAAATGCCCAATATCATCAGGATGTTACTATCAGTGCATGTGTGTGCACATAAACACAACCTATGTACTTGTCTATAATTACTTAGTAACAAAACTAGCCTCCCACTACTAGCGTTTTTCCCCCTTAAATTTTTCAGTTACTTAAATTATTTTGAGGACCAGGGAGCGGCAACAACAGCTACGGCTATCACAGCTAAGGAAATCATTACATCATGTAAATAATTCCCCTGGCTCCACCCCAACTGCATAAAAGCAGTCTTTTTTCCAGCACAATATGTATCTGGAAAGTGTCCAGTGTGTGGTGTTCTTGTCCAGATCACTCTACCCGAAACGCACGACAGAAAAAAAGGAAAAACTGAAGCTCGGTTCACTCCTCCCAACCAATAGTTAACAGGACTCTCTCTTCCTGATCAAAGGACCCAGCAAATGAACTTCAAAGACGAGAGCCACCACACCACCCACACAGCGATCTTTAAATTCAATGTTGGAAAGATTGCACTTCGGCACTCCCCGGGACAATGGGCGCGTTTGGAGGAAAACAGGAAGGCATGTCCTGTGCGATGTGCGTGCGGCCCCTGAAGAGAAAGGACGTTCCCTGTTTCACTAATTCCCACAGGATGCTCAGTATTTCTCATCTGCCACAGACCAGACCTCCTCAGGCACTGTCCTACAGCTGTATGTTGTCCAGTGCTCTTCTACTGAGACCTGTTATCTACTTGAGTCAAGAAGGAAGATTCTAGAAGCATTTTCAAAATGGGAGTATAGAACATGTTTTACTTCTATTTTGAGTAATTTGGAGTACCCATGGAATTGCCTTTTCTGGTACACACACTTTAAGGCGGGAGAAGGCAAGAGTTCTGCGCCTTAGAACACAAGTCAAGACAAGGCCCTGCAGCCGAGTGTCTAGGCTGGGAGAGCTTCCTGCCTCCGCAAGCTGTTCCTCCACCTCTGAGGACCATGGCAGTCCTCAGGCTGGCAGGGGAGGCATGGCAAACCAGGGAGCACTCACTTTGACGGACAAGGCTGTGTGCAGAATACCTGCCTCAAGCCATAAATCACTTCATCGAAGTTTATCCTTTTAGCTGGGCACAGGGAATTGCACCCACACATCACTTCAACCTCTCTTTTCTGCCCTGGTGACACAGGACAAATTGAGAAGAATAGTGGGAGACTGGGAGAAAGAAAGGAGGGGAAACAGCGAGCTCTGGTACTGGGCCTGTGCAGTAAAAGAAATAGAAACAATAATGAAGCAATGTCGTTGTTTTCTAAGTGTCTGTTGTAACTGGAAATTTTTACAGCACTTCCTGATTTACCATGGGTTGGAAATAAAGGTGGCTTTCTTCCAAACTCTGCAGGAAGTTCTACACGTCTGCAATCTCAACAAGATCTCAAACCCTTGTCTTTCCTTGTAAGGGGTGAATTTATGGGCCTCACTACCGACACTGCTTAGAAACTGGTGTCCTATGAAGCTTTGAAACACAGAATTCATCTGGTAAATGGGACTTCTGATTTGGCAATACGGCGACAGGCTAAGACATTTTTGGGGGGAAAAAAACACCTCCCACTACAAACACCTGGGAATGCTGGGTAAAATATAACCTGAGAAAGAAAGGGAAAAGCCACGTAAAAGTCTGTGAGCTGACTGAGGTCTACTCTGGTAATTTACAGACTTAGATTTTTAAACCCAATGGACAAAGGCGGAGAAACCTTGAGCTGCCATGAGGCAGGGAGTTGAAAGTAAAACCCTTGAGGAAAGGCAAGATGCTCCCTCAGTGAAAAGGAAGACGAGGAAAAACTCATCCCCTGGAAAAGGGGTCCAAGGGGACAATTCTGTGTGTCCCTGAAAAATGGATATTCTAGACTTGAGCCTTGAACAGAGTGACCCAGGAAGTTCCAAACTAAGCGAGTAGCAGAAATGCTGATCCCAAGCCAGTGATTCTCCTGGGATCTCTAGAAGAAGTGATGCATGCAGATGGTTTTGGAGGGCCTCTGCTAGCAGGCCACAGGACATCAACACGGGGGGAAAAAATCCCCACTAAAGACTAGCCTGTAAGAAAATTAAAAATTATAATATACCATGAGCAGAAAACAGCAAACACAACAAATAAGATTATTAAGAGTTTCAGGAACTTGTGATAATAAAATTATAATTTGAAAAAGAGAACACTACATAAGTGTGTTTAAAACTATTAAACACAATAATGTAGGAAATAAAACCCAGACAAAAAATGTGAAAAAAAGTAACATTTAAAAATAAACCAAACAGAAATTCTAGAAATGAATAATACAATCACTGAAATTAAAAAGTTAACAGATAGGCCTGACCAGTGTGGCTCAGCGGGTTGAGCATTGTCCCGGAAAGTGAAAGGTCAGGGCACAGCCCGAGGTTGTGGGTTAAGTCCCGGATGGGGCACATACAAGATGCAACCAATCGACATTTCCATCTCACATCAATGTTTCTCTCCCTTGCTTCCCCCCTTTCTAAAAATAAATAAATAAAATCTTTTTTTTAAAAGTCAACAAATAGGTTAAATAGAAGATTAGACACAGAGACACCTGAGTAAAATGAAAGGCAGATTTGAGGAATTACTCAAGGACATCAGAGAGGTGAAAAAGAGCATGAAAGAACAGCTAAGTGAATGGAGAATACAAGAAGAAGGCCCATATCTATTTAATACAAGATCCAGATGACAGCTCTGACCAAGTAGCTCAGTTGGTTGGAGCACTGTCCCAACATGCCAAGGTTGTAGGTTTGATCCACAGTCAGGACACATACAAGAAGCAACCAATGAATGCACAAATAAGTAAAACAAAAAAGAGATGTTTCTCTCTCTCTCTCCAAGATTAATTTTAAAGGAAAAAAAGAAAACTTTATTTAAAAAATAGAAGATCAGATGATTAAAACCGAGAAATTGTGTTAGTCTGAGTACCCCAAGAAGCAAGTGCCAAGAAAGGATGTTGGGAAAAGCAGGAGTAGGCAAGGACAACCCTCAGAGCGTGATGCAGGAGTGACACAAATGTTAACACCTGTGTGATCTTTCTGGTGGGCACAGAGGTGTGAGTTTCACTGCCTGTATACTTTTATGTATTCAAATTGTTTTAAAAATAAAAGTGTTTGAGCCCTGGCTGGTGTGGCTCAGTGGACTGAGTGCCGGCCTGCAAACGAAAGGGTTGCTGGTTTGATTTCCAGTCTGGGCACACACGCCTGGGTTGTGGGCCAGGTCCCCAGCTGGAGGCATGAGGCAACTGATCAATGTTTCTCTCGCACATCGATGTTTCTCTCCCCCTCTTTCTCACTTCTTTCCCCTCTCTCTAAAAATAAATTAAAATCTTTAAAAAACAAATCCAGGAAGTCTTACCCCAGGGCCTGTGTTCTTAACCTGCTTCCCCCATAGGGAAAGTTTTCCAACACTATGAGGGCAAATGCAGAAAGATGTTCTGGTGAATTCTCAGGATGGAAGACCATGGTGTTTCGGGGAAGCTTATTAGAGAATGAGGCCCTGTTTTTACCATGATGATGGGAAACACTAACTTTGAACTCCAATTAAGCAAAATGCTAACCACCTCCAAAGAATTCCATTCTTCTCGTTAGTAAACCTGTATTATAAAAAATTGTACCCAGTTACTATTGTTTTTAGCTTCATCAATAAAAAGTCATTGAAATTTGTTTTGTCTCTCATTAAATAAGCACCTACATCATGTCCCTGACATTATTTCTTGGCCCACAAAGCCTCAAGTGTTTACTCTCTGGCCCTTTACAGAAAATGCCTGCAGGACTGACAGAGAAAAGCAGAAGAGACAGCAGACAATTCACAGCACTCATGAAATCCCACACCTGGAGCCCTGGGGCCACCAGTAACCCGAATGGTTCTATCCCCCAAGCTATTCCACAAGCTCTTAGTCAATTTAGAGATTGTTTTTCTTTCCTCCCTCTTTTGCCATGTCTGTATTTTTTTAAATCTATTACCTCTCACCAAGGCGTGAGCAAAGACAAGAAAGTAAAACTTAGTTCAATTGGTTTATAGCTTCTTAGGAACTGGCAAAAATTGTTCAAGGAAGAGATTAGAATTTTATATCATCTCTGAAATTAAATTATCAGTGTTTTTTATTACAAAAAAATAACTGAGAATAAGTATCAGTTCCTTCATTCACTCACTCTCACTCGTTCATTCATTCAACAAACTCATTTACCACATACCCTGCAAAATGCATGGATCAGCCCTAAAAGAGCTCACAGATTAGAAGATACACAATAATACAACACAACACACTCTATAACAGAAAGCAGTTTTAAAAGACTACAGGAAATGCAAATTAAAACCAAAGCGAGATGCCATCACACACCCATAATAGCTATAAGCAAAGGACAGGTAATACCAAGTATTGGCAAGGAAGTGGGGAAACCGAAACCATTATACATTGCTGGTTGAAATATAAAATATAAATGCAACCGACCACCATTTTGGGAAACAGTCAAGCAGTTTCTTCAAAACTTAAGCATATACTTAAGATATGACCCAGAAATTCTACTCCTAAGTATCTACCGAAGAGGAATGGAAACATACATTCATCCCAAGACTTGTACACAGTTGACCACAGCAGTATTCTCAGGATAGTCCCAAAATGGAAACAACCCAAATATCCATCACTGGTAATGGGGTAAATAAAATATGGTGCATCATACAATGGGATACTACTCAGAAATACAAAAAGAACCAGCTACCGATTCACTCAACAACACGGATGAACTCAAAAAACAGTATGCTAAGTGGAAAAAGTCAATCTCAAAAGACTGCATGTTGTATGATTTTTACATGGTATTTCCTGAAAAGATGAAGCTACAGAGACAAAAAAGCAGATCAGTGGTTGCCCTGGATTGGGGTAAGGGCAAGGACTGACCGCAAACAAGCACAAGGGAACTTTTGGGGGTGATGGTAAGTTCTAAAAACAGATTGTGGTAATGGTTGCACAAATGCATCGATTTTTTAAAAGATTTTATTCATTTATTTTTAGAGAGAGGGGGAGGGAAGGAGAAAGAAAGGGAAATATCAATGTGTGGTTGCCCCTCATGCACCCCCTACTGGGGACCTGGCCCGCAACTCAGGCATGTGCCCTGACCAGGAATCGAACTGGTGACCCTTTGCTTCCCAGTACAGAGCTCAGTCCACTGAGCCACACCAGCCAGGGCCAAATGCATAGATTTACTAAAACTCATCGGTACACTTAACATGAATGAATTTATGATATGCAAATTATTCCTAATAAAGCTGTTTAAAACAAAATTGTAGGAACAAAGGGGCAGCTAACTGACTGAGGTAGAGAAAAGGTAGAAAAGGTTTCAGAAAAAAGAACTTCTGAGATAACATTGTGCAACTGAACATTTAGTTGAGGTGGGGATTTAAGTGTGCAAAGGCAAGAAGGCACAAAAACTCAGGTAGCATTTGGGTAAGGAAAAGAAAGATGTGTTACTGGAGGCAGGATGTGCTTAGAAAGGGGGATAAATGAGGAAACAGGGGGGCCTTGCCAAGAAGTTGGTACTTCATCTCCTAAGCGATAAGAAGTCATTATAGAATTTTAAGAAGGTGAATGACTATCAAATTGGGTTTTAGAAAGCTAATGCTGGAGGCAATGTGAAAAACAGATGACTTAGAGGTAAGGCGGGGGGGGAAAAAGCAAGAGGCCATGTCCAGGTAAAAGATAAAAGGAAAGCAGGGCTGCAGGCAAAGTGGGTAGAAGTCAGATCAAAATGATATTTGGAAGATAGAACCAACCCTTAGTTTCTAATGAGGTGGGGGGAGGGGCAAGGAAGACAGCTTTTGGTCTGAGTGGCTGAGAAGATGGTGGTATCACTAAAAAAAAGATAAGGGTTACAGGAACAGAGGCAGGTTTGGGGGAAGGTGACAACAAGTCCTGTTTTAGATTGATTTTTTTAAAGATTTTATTTATTCATTTCCAAACAGAGGAGAAGGGAAGGAGCAAGAGAGGGAGAGAAACATCAGTGTGTGGTTATCTCTCGCACACCCCCCACTGGGGACCCAGCCTGCAACGCAGGCACGTGCCCTGACTGGGAACCGAACCAGTAACCATTTGGTTTGCAGGTCTGCACCCAATCCACTAAGCCACACCAGCCAGGGCTTAGGTTGATTTTTGAGGTGCCAGGGGCAATATTCAGGTACAAATATGCAGTGTACAACTGCAAAATTGGAAAAGAGTTTGGAGTTGAAGCTGTGGTTTGGGAAATCCTTAGCAAAAAGATGGGTTACTGAAACAACTCAAGTGAGTTAAGCTCCTGTGGATTCACATAAACAGCAAGAAGTTAGGGCTTAAGATTTACAAAGTCTTGCTGTGACTGTGTTGCTCAGTGGTTGGGCATCACCCTGCAAAGCAAAAAATCGCCCGTTCAATTCCCAGTCAGAGCACGTACTAGGTTGCAGGTGCGGTCCCCAGTAAGGGTGCACACAAGAGATGTTTGTCTCTCACAGTGATGTTTCTCACCCCCTCTCCCGCCCTTTCCCTCTCTCTAAAAATAAATAAATAAAGTCTTTTTTGAAAAACAAAAAACAAAAAACAAAAAACAAACCACAATTTACTTTGTCCTGCGAGCAAAGACATGAAGGAAATGCCTTTCCTCTGTTGTTGTTCTCATTGTCGGTCTATTCCTAGCAGACTGCTAACATATTTTCATAGAGTTCAAGATTACAAAACAAACATGACAAAGACGATAATCAAACTGGGAACAGATATCCAGATTGGAGAACCTAATGGCAGAATATAACAGAGGCAATTTAGACTACGCAGAGTTTGATATCTAGAGAGCAAGGTGCATGTTTTAGCTGCCTTCAGAACTCAAATTTCTAATACAGGCACTTCGTCTGCTCTCTCAAGTGAAGGGTCAGATTCCATCTACTGCCCTCAGCTCACACACCACCATCCAAACGCCCATCAGTTCTACCATCTGCTCAATAACATGATACGCAAATTGGAACCCTGGAGAATGGCCGTCCTGGACCTTCCCAATGCCCCCAAATGGCTGACACAGGGAGAGGCCAAAGAATTTCACACAATACCACATACAGGGTAAGAAATGTGGACAAAAGAACAGTAGGCTAGACGCCAAGAGATCCAGATTCCACACTTTATTCTTCCACCATGGACAAGTTAATTATATTCTTCGCATGTACAAATGGAAATATAACGCACAGTACCGACTTTGAAAAGGTAAGTGCTATACATCAGGTGATAATGTTGCTTGACAGTTGCTCAGATCCCATACCAGCTCCTGCATCTTTAAGAGGCCAAAGAAGTGACAGCTATGCTCCACTGTTTCAGGGGAGAGAAGAATCTTTGGTGGTAAAATATGAAAATAATTGACAAGAAAGCATGCCTAGGTGGGGAGGAACTAGAGTTTAACTGATTCTCCTTCTGCACAAAACCTTTAATTCTGTTCACATCTGTTTCTAGCCTTTTAGTAAAAGAACTTAGAATGTGGCCCAGAGCCCCTCACTCTTCATTCCTCAGGCCTTCACCGCCCCCCTACAGCCAGCCTCCTCCAATAATGAGTCATCCCCACCTGCCCTTCTGCTTTCTGGTTGGGTCCCTTCTACCAAGCCAGGATCCCTCATTTCCTTGTCTAACTTTACCAGACAAGAAATCTCCTGAATACAGACAGAGTAGAGCTCATTCTCTGTTCTATTCTCATTACTCGGCCTCATGTAGGGAGCTGAAGAAATGACTCCCAGGTGAAAAAATAGCAGAAAATTAGAAGTGGGAAGGACTTCTAAATGGCACACACTAAAAATAAATATTTTACATAATTAGAAGTGGGAAGGACTTCTAAATGGCACACACTAAAAATAAATATTTTACATCATATTATTTTTTTAATAAAAACTGTACATACAGTTAAACAGCATCACTTAATGATGGGAATATGTTCTGGGAAATGCACCACGAGGCAACTTCGATGTTGTGTGAACATCACGGAGTACAACCACACAAACCTAGGCGGTGTAGCCTACTACACACCTAGCCTGCATGGTCTAGCCTATTGCTCCCAGGCTGAAACCTGTACAGCCTATTATTGTACTGAATGAATACTGTAGGCAACCATAACCAATGGCAACTATTTCTGTACTGAAACATATCTAAAGCTAGAACAGGTACAGTAAAAACACAGTCTGAAAGATGGAAAACGGCACACCTGTACAGGGCACTCACCATACATGCAGCTTGCAGGAGCGGACGCTGCTCTGGGAGTCAGGGAGCGGTGCGGGGAGGTGAGGCCTAGCTCATCACACCGCTGTCTTGACTACGGGCCTCCCGGAGCCCGTGCACTGGGGCTGCACTCAGGCCGCCTTACAACCGCGCAGCGCCGCACTACCGCAGCCAGGAGGCCGGGACGGCCGCGTCATCGGGCAGCAGGAATTTCTTAGCTTCCTTATCTACCATTTACGACTGCACCGTGTGTCTCGTGACCGCACCGAAGGCGGGCAACGTGATGACGTCGTACACGTGCGTCATGGAACGGTCACGGCGGTCAAGCCAATCGGCGTACCTCCTCCCCGCCCCCCCCACCCACCGGGCACCTTCTGTGTCGGTGCAGTGTGAGCGAGGATGAAATGTTAAAGCCTCCTGTGCGTTCGTTAACGGACGAGTGGATAAGCATAACGTGGTACATACGTCCAACGGGACAGAATATTATTCAGCCTTTAAAAGGAAGGAACACCGGCACAAGCTACAGCTAGATGAACCTAGAAAGCCTTGCCTTATGCTAAAAGAAATAATTCCAGTTACAGGAGGTCCCCAGGCTAGCCCAAGTCATTGAGACAGAAAGTAGAATGGTGATTGCCAGGGGCTGGGAGAGGGGAGAAAGGGAAGTTAGCCTTTTTGGGGGCAGAGTTTCTTCTTTGGGAAGATGATGAAGTTCTGGAAATGCATAGTGGTGGTGACTGCACAACACTGTGACTGTATTTAATGTCATTGAACTGTGCACTTAAAAAATGGTTAAAGTGGTAAATTATACATATACACACACACAAGACACACAATTTTTTAAAAAGTCCCCTGTGCAGTATTTCGCCTGAGGAAGGATATGGGGCCGTGGACTTGGTTCACTTTCAGTGGCTGTTTCTTCTTCAGTTGAGTTCTTAACTATCCAATTGACAGCACAGGGAAGAAAACACATTTAGCCTTTCTGTCCAAATGTCTACAGTCCTTAATTTGGAAAATACCACAAGAATCATTGAAATGATTCTAAATTTACTTCTAAATCATGAAAGCAAAAATGAAGTGTGATGCTAATTAGGCTTTCTGGGAGTGCAAGTGTTGTTGCAGATGACTCACAGATTTAATTGCAATCACTGGCTACTCTACTGACCTCACTGCCAGAGAGATAAACAGTTAAGTAATTAAGATATTCAAAGCCTGAACTAACACAGAAAAAAAGTTTTATGTCTCTAACACTTTTTTTTTTAGCATCAATTGTGATTCCTCTATCAAAGGACTAATATTTTTTTAAAGGAGAATATGGAACGAATTAGCTCTCATATTTGACTACTTTGGTAACCAGAGGCATGGAACTATTTTATTGTCTCTTTGCCCCACCCCCAAACAGAGAAAGTAGTTGAGTTCAACTCTCTGATATTTCTAGATTATAATGTTGAAGTTCTCACACAAGCAAAACCTCCCAGCAGTCTTAGATGTCTTATCAAGATAAAGACAGGAAGGTGGTTTTTTTTTTAATATCTGTCAAGACAATATAGAGCTATGCTTGTTACTTTTTTTTTTTCAAGTTCTTTTCCTTTTAAAGAAAAGGGTTATATTTATTCCAATGACAGTTTAATCTTGGGTGCTCATCAAGGCTTTAAAATGGGGGATTAGATTGCAACAAGGCGACAGAGTCCAAATTACATTGACAATGCCCACTCTCAGCCTTCAAAAGATGTGTGGGTCAGCATCATCATAAGCAATTTTCTGGGTCACTTTTACCTTCTTCCAAGCACCAAGCTTTTCCAGCTTCAAACATGGAGGAGAATATGGAAGAGAAGGGACTTAGCTATGTCAACATGGACACCGAAGGTAAATAGGTACGACCAAATGGTTTTAATTGCTTAGGTGACAACGCACAGGTGATGGGGGGGGAGGGAGACAAAGAGATTAAAATGCTAGTGCTTAAAGGAGCAGAGCAATAAATACTTTGAAGATCAATGTACCTGCCTCTGCAGTTCAGTAAATATGGACTAATGATGATTTTGACTGTGGGCGGTGAGAAAGGACTCCCACCTGAAGATCTTATCCCTTGGCAAGGGCTGGAAGCACAGAATCACCAAAGATGGGAGAGAAAGGCATGGTGGTTCCGGACAGGCTCAGTGACGGGAGGAGCGGAGGTGAGATTAGTGAAGGTAGAGTCCTCAGGGTGCTGGAGAAGCCCTGCACCCTCTCCTTGAAGTCAGGGAAGCTGCCCTAGTTCTGAGAGCATTTGGTACCAGGTCAGAAAAATCACTTCATTCTGGGCGGAACAACCACGGCCATATACTCAGGGACACACGCAGACTGAAGTGACCAAGAGAAAAATGAAAAACCAGGATTAAGCCCACAAATCATTTTCAATATCCCTTCCCAGGAAAACAGTGTAAGTCCTGGAGATGTGATACACCAACCACATGGCTACACTTACCAATGCTCCATTGTACACTTAAAATTTCCTAAACGAGTAGATCTTAAAAGTGCTCACCACACACACACACACACACACACACACACACACACACACACACACACACACACTTTTTTGTTTTTGTTGTTCAAGAACAGCAATGCATTAGTTGGGATCCCAGGTAAAAATTTCAGAAGAAAACACCTTCAAAGAATGGGGCTTCTCTCTGTGGTTTCAAAGACAAGCAAGTTTCACATCCGCCACACCAAGGGCCCAGAAACCCTTACAGTGCTGGGGAACTGGGGTATGGGAGCTTTGAAAGTTGCACAAATCATCAACTCTTCCTTTAGAGATCCTGATGTATCTTCTCCCCTAAGAGATTCCAGTGTAGCAAGACATTAATAGGCTTACTCTATATGGTTCTTCTATTTCTCTGAGCTTAAATAAACATTTTTTTAAAATCAGAAACAAAATTAGTTCTTTTACCATATTCCTAAAGCCTCTATTTCTGTCTGACATCCTGGTTAAGCTTGTACATACTTTTATCATTCATTCTTTTTTTTTTTTACCCAGAAGAATTTACCACCCCCACCCCTACACCAAGGCAAAAGACTCCGGGTGAAAAGGAGTTGAATGTGCCCCAGTTTTGGGAGGTGCTGAAAAGGCAGGTCCTAAGCAATATAGAGAAAACTACTACTTGTGGCTGGAGGTGGGGTTAAGGAATCGGCCACACAAAGATACCTGGAGTCCGCCTGGAACTTCTGGAGCAATTTAAGCCTCACGCTCCAAATGCCTAAACAATGGGCTCTATTTATGCACAGTCCAAAAGACCTCATTGCATCAGAAGGCACCTTCCGAATAAGATTGCAGCTAATTCTCCCAGCAGCAGAAATCCACTCCCACGAATAACAAAGCTTCACTCTGTTATTCATAATAAGGATTAAACCCAACAGGATAAAATGCACAGTTGCCAGGTCAACTTAGTTATGTAGGGCTGAGCAAGGAAAAGTGAGCTCTTATCTCCTGCAGTAAAGCCTGGTGGTTGGTACAGGCTCTAGTTTCTTTAAATGTTCCCATCACAACTTCTTCCGCTGTTAGTCAGGCGCCTTGAGAAACAGAGCTTGAATATTACTACTGTCTTCAGCCCCATGTCACAATTGTGAGTGCGCCTCTTCAAACACACTGTTACATAAAATACAAGATTCCCAGCCAAAAGGCTGCCTCTAAAGCATCAAGGGGCTAGCCCCCTCTGTTCCACACCTAGAATTTCCTTCCCATTCACTATTCCCCACCCTGCCCCCAGTTCCAGCTAAAACAATCTGTAGCCCACGTGTGGCACACATGACCTGCAGCTTCCCATTTGCAGACCTTCTTTGCCAAAATCCATATTCATCCTTCAGCTTCCTTCAAAAGGCCTCCCCGTGACCATCCGTGATCCCAACTCACTGCAAGTTCTTCTTTGCACGTGGTCAATAGTGAGTCGGCAGCCGATTAAAAGTTTAATATTCTTACTGAAATACTTACATATGGAATAATAAGTTGTCTGGGATTTGCTTCAAAATAAGCCAAGGACGGATGTAGGGGGAGCAGCGTCACAGGCCCAGGGATGGCCAGGAGCTGCCTTTGGTGGTAGGAGGAGGATGGGAACATGTGGGTTCACACAGGGTTCTCCTCACTTCTGCTCATGTTTGAGTTTCCACAGTGAAAACCGGAAAATAACCAGCGGCCAAAAGCTAGCTAATGACAGAACCAACATGTGAACACGAGACCTCCTGACTTGAAGACCAGTGTCCTCTCTGCAGAGCTACTGCTTTTCCATGAATTATTTCACTGTTGCTGTCACGGCCTTTTTCACTGAATCCTATTGTATTCTTTATTCATTTGACACGGAAAGCCCTGGTTGTTCTCCTCAAGGAGCTGCCAGTGTAACTGGGGACACAGGTAAACAGATAAATCACAGTGGAAAATAGTGAGCGTGAAACAGGCAAGATAGGAATTGAGTGGACATAATTTCCTATGGGAAAACAGAGCCATTAAGCCGGCCTGGGGAGCCCCCAAAGCAGCCCAGCCAGAAGTGGTGTCCCAGATGGAGCTCAAAAGCTAAGCAGGGACAGACATGTCAGGTGAAGGAGTTTAGGGACAGGGGCACGAAGGGGCGGTCTTGAAGAGGAGGGAGGTGCCCTGATGACATAAGTCAGGGTCAGGTTGTGAAAGGGCTTGCAACCAAGCCAAGGGGCCTGGACTTGACCTCCTAGGCCACCCGAAGTCAACAGGGAAGCAACATAACCACTGTTGGTCTGTTAGGAAGGTAACTGGCAGCTGTGCACCTGACGGCAGGGAGCGACCACAGCCAGGGTCCGGGTGAATGAGGTACCAGATTTAAAGGGGTGCCCAAAACTCAATGATCCAGATAAATATTACATTTAAATGCAGTACTTTTTAGAAATCAAAATTAATGCAAAAGAATCCACAATGAAAAAAAAAATCCACATTGTAAATAAAGACAGGCTGTTGCTGTTTGTTTTATGACCCTCCCTTACCATGTAACTGGAAACCCCAACCCACCTCCCATCCCCACCCCCCACCACTGGGTGGATTTATGAGGGTTGACAATGATATGGGAACAGATGGGACAACATGATACCTTGTATATAGTTGTATTTTTTTTAACTGCAGAGCTTTCATTAACTTTCCCAACTTGGGTCACCACACGGGAGGATACTTTGATGAGAGAACAGAGGGTGCAGTTTTGTTTGCGCTGGGCTCCCACAGCGGGTAGTGGAGCTCTGCAAAAGGGATGGGGAGAGAGAGAGAGGAGGGGCCACCCTTAAAGCAAGAGCACATGCCCAGAGGGTTAAAGAGGAGACAACAGATTCAAAGATTTCAAAGGTAGAAATGAGAGACCATGGAAACGCTAGGGTGTGGGCCTTAAAGCTCATGGTTAAGCAGAATTTACTCTACCCAACTATATCCTAAGTGCTTCTGGGGCAGGAGTCCCATTCTCTTAGCCTTTTTTTTTTTTTTTAAATCATGTTGCACACAGCTCAATGAGTTCCTATTAAATAATTAGGTGAATTCCCAGGCTGGTGTGGCTCGGTAGGTTGAGTGCCAGCCTGCAAACCAAAGGGTCATCAGTTCAATTGCCAATCAGGGCAAATGCCTGGATTGTGGGGCCAGGACCCCAGGTGGGGGCACATGAGAGGCAACTAAACATTGATGTTTCTCTCCTTCCCTTTCTCCTCTCTCCAAAAATAAATAAATAAAATATATTTTTTTAATTAAAAAATAAATAATTAGGTGGAAAAAAGAACTTAAATCCAAAGCACACGCAACTAAAGCCAGTACGCTCCTACTTCACACAGCCTCTTGATGAAGAGCAGGGAGAAGTGGTGAGCATCCAAAACACATGAACCATGAACAATGACTAAGAGCCCCAAAGACCAATAAGTTATTTGAGTGACACTCTCCTATTGTTTTCCCATTTCATTTTGCACCCTTAGGACTAGGGAGAATAATAACTGAAGCAAGGGCTCAGCTTTATGGTCTTTGCAGCTATCAGATTAGAAGAAAAGCCAACGAAACTGGTGTTTCCCCTGCTTTGTACAACTGGAGAGCATAACCGAGCTGCTTCACAGTTTTCTGTATCAAATATTAACTAGACCCCCACCTCACTCTCTCTAGCCTGCCCGTGTTACCTTCAGTCTTAAGTGATAAGAGCATGGCCCCATGTCTGCAAAGCAAATCAGAGGCCAGCTCAGGACTGCAGATAGTTCAAGTGACAATGGGGTGAGGCGTCATCCAGATGAATCATCAGGTGTGGAAATGCGCTTAAGAGACTCACAATGCCTGGAGGAGGGGTAGTTCTTAATAAATAAAAGCCGCTAAAACCCAGCCTCTAGAAGGCTTCAGAAGGCTGAGCTGCCCTGGGAGGGAGGTACAGTACAGAGTTGACAGCTTGCAATGTGTGGCCAGATCGAGGCCAGGAGCTGTGGCTTAACAGGAAATCGGTCACTTAGCAGTTGAACGGATGTATGAACTCTCCTTCAGAGCCCTGGCACGGGGCTATATTCTGATACATCCTATACAGTGAAAACCAAGCTGTGTGAACCCTGACAGATGTACAAGTGACTCACGAGCTTATAGGTGGTACCTGCTTGGGTCTCCCAGAAAACTGAATTCTTTGTGAACAGTTATGACTTATTTAAGACCACTGTTTATTAGGCATCTATGATGTGCCCAGTGCGTCACACACTTAATTTTTCAACCACCCCAAAGCCCTGCAAAAGAAAGCATTATTTTCACTTGACAAAAGGAAGCTTAGAGATGTTATTTGCCTGAAGTCACACAGCTGGTCCTAACATAGAGAGAATTAAAAGCTGGAGCTAAACCAGGCTTAGAGGAATGAGAAACCTTTCCTTTCCAGATCTCAATGACCTGACTTTTGCTTAGAGGGAAGCGAATGATGCTGAGTTTCCAATGCAGGGTCAGTTCCTGACTTCAACATTTTGTTATTTTGTGCATCATAAAGTATTCTGCATTAATTATAATTTTTAAAAACATTTTATCAAAATATTATTCATTGTGATTATTGAGTTTTTTGGTGCTCCCTTCAATGCTGCACCCAAGGGGTGTGTCTCAGTAGCCTTGGCCTAGTTGGCCCTGCCACAGGCACAGCGGACCTGTGATAACCTGAATGAAATCTACAGAGAAGCTCTCATTTCCAGCAGACTTTTCCCTTCCTCCTACTAGCCTGCCTCATAAGTTTTACATCCAAAGTTACTGCCTACAGAGAAAGCGATTTTCATTTTTGTTTTTTTGCTTCTTTTGTTTTTGTTGTTGTTCATTTTGTTTTGTCCTTTAACCTGTTTCTTTAGTCCTCACTGGCTGGGATACTTACAAGCAAGAAACGTAGCAAAAGAGGCCCCAGTCAGGGCACACACAATAATCAACCAATGAAGAGACTTCCGGTCAAGATGACATGGCTCGCCTCTTCGCACCACATCAAAATTACAAATAAAATATAGAACAACCACCACTCAGAACCGTCAGATATAGAGTTGAATGGAAGTCTGACTGACAACTATGGAATTAAAGAAATCTATCCATCCAGACTGGTAGGAGGGCCACAGACGAGGAACGGGCTGGTCCCTCAACCACGTGTGATGGATAAAAATTTGGGCAGAACATCTCAGGAGCGAGGAGTTCCAGCCCCACACCAGGCCCCAGCCCAGGGTTCCAGAGTCAGGAAAATAAGTCTCCACAACTTCTGGCTGCAAAAACCAATGGGGTTTGAGTTGAAGGAAGAAATGTCTGGAGTCCCAAGCAGTTCCTCTTAAAGAACCCACACACAGACTCACCTACTCAGACTCACTCCCTCTGAGCTCCAGCACTGGGGTGGTGACTTGAAGGGTACCGCTTGGCATCAAGCTGAGTAGGGGCCGTTTTCCATTTTCTGAGCCCTCCCCTAGCAAAGCCACAGAGGCAGCGGGCTGGTGCCATATTTGAGACTCCAACAACCAGGCTAACCCTGTTTGATTTGCCTTAGATTCCCAGAGACTACACCCCACTCAACTTATGGGCCCACCCACGCTGCTTTTCCATATGAATGGCTGCTCTTGGCTCACACTACACAACTTCCTCAATCATCTCAAACCAGCAACAGCTGGCCTCCGTGAGCCCCAGGCCCAACACTAGCAGCAGCCAGCCTAGATTCACAGCTTGGCTTCACCTGGAAATCTCCAAGCCCAGCACAAGCAGCAGCCATCTCAGATTGCTTTATAGCTCAGGCAGGGTGGCCCCGGGCAAAACACAAGTGGGGGCTGACCTTGTCCTGCATCACCCGGGAAACCCAGAGCCAGTGCACCCAGTGAAGAGCTACAGACCACATCAGAGGACTACCACCCTGTCCCTGCACAGCTCAAGTTGGTGGTACATGGTCATAGCCAATCCTTGCAGCTGAATGGCCTGGGTAAGTCCCTCCTATTTACCTGACAACAGCAACCAAGGCTACTACAAGAGGAGGGTGTACTCAACCAACAAGAATGGCACACCTCAAGTACCCAGCTTGGGTGAGAGGGGAGGCTGTGCCACTGGACCCTACAGAACACCTACTAGGTTAGGCCACACTACCAAGACATAGAATCATAGCAACTCCATCTAATACAGAGAAACAAACACAGGGAGGCTGCCAAAACAAGGAGACAAAGAAACATGGCCCAAATGAAAGAACAGATCAAAACTCCAGGAAAACAGCTAAATGAAATGGAGATAAGCAATCTATCAGATGCAGAGTTCAAAACACTGGTTATAAGGATGCTCAAGAACTTAGCAAGGATCTAGCCCTGGCTGGTGTGGCTCAGTGAATTGAGTACCAGCCTGCGAACCAAAGGGTCACCGGTTCGATTCCCAGTCAAGGCACATGCCTAGGTTGCAGGCCAGGTCCCCAATGGGAGGCTTGCAAGAGGTGACCACACATCAATGTTTCTCTCCCTCTCTTTCTCCCTCCCTTCCTCTCTCTCTCAAATAAATAAATAAAAATCTTCAAAGGGCTTAAAAACAAAAATTTAAAAAAGAACTTAGTGAGGATCTCAACGGCATAATAAAGATCCAGTCAGAAATGAAGGACACATTAATTGAAATAAAGAACAATTTACAGGGAAACAACAGTATGGAGGAAGCCGAGAATCAAATCAATGATCTGGAACATAAGGAAGCCAAAAACAACCAATTAGAACAAAAAAAATTTTTTTAAATGAGGATAATATAAACAGCCTCTGGGACAACTTCAAGAGGTCCAACATTCCCACCACGAGAGTTCCAGAAGGAGAAGAGAAAAAGCAAGAAATTGGAAATCTATTTGCAAAATAATGAAAGAAAACTTCCCTAATTTGGTGAAAGAATAGACATGCAAGTCCAGGAAGCATGGAGAATCCAAATCAAGATGAATGCAAAGAGGCCCACTCTAAGACACATCATAACTAAAATGCCAAAGGTTAAAGATAATGAGAGAATCTTAAAAGCAGCGAGAGAAAAAGTTAGTTACCTACAGGGGAGTTCCCATAGGAGTGTCAGGTGATTTCACAAAAGAAATTTTGCAGGCTAGAAGGACTGGGAAAGAAATATTCAGTCATGAAAAGCAGAAACCTACAGCCAAGATTGCTCTTCCCAGCAACGCTATCATTTAGAAACAAAGGGCAGATAAATAGCTTCCCAGACAAGACAAAACAAGGACTTCTTCACCACCAAACCATTATTATATGAAATGTTAAAAGGACTTATTTAAGAAAAAGAAGATGAAAACTATGAACAAAAACATGGCAAAAATAATACATATCTATCAAAAATTGAATCTAAAAAACAAACTAAGCAAACAAGAACAACAGAGACAGAGTCATGGATACAGGGAGCATTTTGATGGTTGCCAGATGGTTGTGGGGGAATGGGTGAAGAGGTGAGTGGATTAAGAAGTACAAATAGGGCCCTGGCTGGTGTAGCTCAGTGGACTGAGCGCGGGCCTGCAAACCAAAGGGTTCCAGATCGATTCCCAGTCAGGGCACATGCCTGGATTACAGGCCAGGTCCCCAGCAAGGGGCATGTGAGAGGCAACCACACACTGATGTTTCTCTCCCTCTCTTCCTCCCTCCCTTCCCCTCTCTAAAATAAATGAATAAAATCTTAAAAAAAAAGAAAAAAAAAGAAGTACAAATAGGTAGTTACAGAATAGCCATGGGGATGTAAAGTATCATATAGGAAGGAGTAGCCAAAGAACTGATACGCATGACCCATCAACATGAACAATTGTGGGGGATTTGCCTGAGGGAGTGGTGGGTATTAGATGGAGGGGAGCAAAAGGAGAAAAATCAGGACATCTGTAATGGCATAATCAATAAAATACAATATAAAAAAATAATCAACTAATGAATACATAAATAAGTGGAACAACATTGATGTTTCTCTCTCTGTCTCTCTCAAATCAATAAATACAAAAAAAAATGTTAATGTGGCAAAAGGTGATAAATTGGAAAATGGAGGCAAAAAACTTCACACTCTCGCCCTGACCAGTGTGTCTCAGTTGGTTGGGCATCGTCCTGCAAAGCAAAAGGTTCCATTCCAGTCAGGTCACATACCTGGACTGCGGGTTCCATCACGGGTAGCGGCGTGTACAGCAGGCGACCGATCGATGTTTCTCTCCCTCTTTCTCCCTCCCTCCCCCTCTCTCTAAAAATAAATAAATAAAATCTTTAAAAATTTTCATGCTATCCATAATCATACTCAAGGACACGAAAAGGAAGTGTCTAAGGGTAATGTCACACCCCCTGACCTAAAGCTGGATAACATATTTTTATACAAAGTAAGCTTCTGTTATGATCACATCTTCACACATCTGCTTCACAGCATTGCCTCTGAACCCTCTTACCAAATACAAAATTAAATAAATATTACGAGCTGAGTTTGTCACTGATAGCTGGAGGGAGCAAAGTCATCCTTTTTCTTTCTAAACCTTTGTTTCTACAAATGTAGTATTGTTATGACATACGCAAGTATGAGGATGGTGACCACCATGCCAACAGTGAACATGGCTGTTTTGAATCTTATTCTGTATTTTTTTAACTAAATACAGTGCTTGATTTTTTTTTTTTAAATCAACATTAGGAGGCTCATTAATTACACAGAAGAGAAACTGACCCAGAAATTGACATGGGGTGTAGGTATACATACTAGCCAACTTCCTAAGCAAATCGGATGCTTCTTTACAGTACAAACTACTGCAACATCAGCCCTGATTTCAATTAAAGAAGCATTCATTCAGCGCTTACTGTGTGTCCAGACACAACCAGGAATTTGTATCACCAAGACAAAGGGCCAGGTGTCCTGGGACAGACGGGAGCCCAACAACACAGCATTGCCAGTTGGACCAGTGTTTTATGGCAAAGAGCACAGTACATTAGCTTAATTTAAAAAAACAAAAACAAAAAAACAAAGGCTTTATTTCAATCCAAGTACACTTTCTGCAGGACAGGCCAAGAGAAATTTATAGGAGCAGAGGGGGTGGACCCCTGGCAGGATTACAATAAAATTACATTTTTGTGGCCTGGAGATTCCTCTCCCTTTTCAGTACTTTCAACTCTGGAAAACAGAGGAGTAAGTAGCAAGCTGGCAGCGGGGCCACTTTCTGTTGCTGGGGCACAGGATTATGCTGCTGGGTTACTTCTCCAGTTCTCCTAACCTGACCTATCTGATAAACAGCTGGAGGGAGGAAAGAAAAATTACTTCTGAGCTCAGAAAGCCAGTGTTAAAAGTTCAGATTCTAAAATCCACAAATTTCTACAACGTCTCTTAGGGACTCACTTAGGGACTCTGTCTGCTTCAACCAAACATATTCCAACAAAGATTTTAATCTGGTTTCTCAACCTGCAGGACCTTAGAAGGCACATAGCAGAAGCGATGCACTGGTCAAACAGGTCTACGACCTGAAGACTGTCAACTATAATTGTCATGGCTGGGGCGATTTAATGATCCTCAGGCATGGCCCAGTCTAAGGTCCATTCATTCATTCATTCATTCCCTCAATCAACATTCATCAGAAACCTCCTCTGAGCTCCTTCAAGTTCCAGGTAAGACTACCCTCCCTGACTTGAAGGTCTACAGAGCTACCAAAGCTCCTGATAAGACCATGCCCCTCACCCCCACCCCAGTGCAAATCTCCTAAGAGAACAGAGACCCTTAGAAGGTGTACGTATTAGTTTCCAGCGGCTGCTATAACAAAGGAGCACAAACCAGGTGGCACAAAGACAAAAGAAATTGACTTGGTGGCAGTCACTGAGCAGATGGGACTCTTCTCATGGTCCCACCTCACTCTGCTTCCTTCTCAACCACATCTGACAAACCTGCTGTGGCCAAGACTGAGACATCTGATGAACCAAAACTGAAGAAGACAGAAATACAAGAGAAAAATCTACTGCTTTCCAAAAAAATAATTGAACAGAAGAAGCGAGCAGGCGAATCCTAATGAGGGCGCACCGCCAATGTGCACGGTACATACCACAAGCATTGCCTTAATTCTTTTAGCTTTAGCTTTTTAACTTTGTGAGATGCGGAGAGGTTGGATCAGCTTAAATGACTGCGCTGCCCCTTTTCACATCAGAGAACTGCTGACAGTGAAGGCCCCGCCGGCCCCTGCCATCCGCCTGTCTGGCGGGCAGGGCAGGAGAAGGACTCGCGTGTTGGTGAAGGAAGAAGCTGGGTGGGAGGACCGTGAAATCTGGGGGGAAAACCAAGCGGGTCCGAGGTGTCCTGCAGGCTGTAAGATGCAGTTTAATCAGACTGCACTTTTTGTGTGTGGTTAAAATGATTTTAATTATTGGAATGTACAATTTTTTAAGTGCGCAAATAAAAAGTTTTAAAACCTGGAAAAAAAAAAAAAAAGAAAACAGGAAACTATTCTCTCAGCTCTGAAGGGTACAAGTACAAAATCACAGTGTGAGCAGGGCTGCACCCCCAGAGGCCCTAGGGAACAGCCCTTCCTGCCTCTTCCAGTTTCCGGTGGTCCCGGGCCTCCTTGGCTTTCGAAAGCCTCCATCTTCACATGGCCACCTGTTCTGTGTCACTGGGCCTTCTCTTCTTCAAAGGACACCAGTCATTGGATTTAGGCTCGCCCTACATCCAGAGTGGTTTCTTCTCTAGGCCCTCAACTAGTCTGCATCTGTAAAGACCATATTTCCAAACAGGGTCACTTCTGAGGCTGCAGGTGGACACAAATGTTGATTCTACATTAGAATATTGGCTCAATTCATGACACAGAAGGCCATCAGGATAAGTCCTCTTTATCTTGCATGCCCAGAAGTCCATGTCACCCCCGACTTTTATCCCTGTCCCTACTCTGACCTTGACTCTGCACACGGCAAAGGAGTCACAAATTATATCATTCCCCTGCTTGTAACTCTCAGTGTCTCCCTTTGTAAGAAGGCCATGACCCAAATTCCTGATTGGGCCTCAGTCTGGTCTGCCCTTTGGCACCTTCCTACCCCACCACCCTGAACTTCCTTCCTTCTCCTGCCCTTGCCTCCCTGTCTTCCTCTGTGCTCCTGGCACACCCAGCTCTACCTTCACCCATCTCCCTGTGCAAACATGCCCAGGTCACTCCAGCACTAGCTGCTCCCCCTTGTCTGGACGGCTGTCCTCCAGATTGTCACTTGGCTCAGACTATTGTTCAAATGTCAAGTCCTTGGAAAAGCCTTCTCTGTCCATCCTATTTGAAATAGCACCTGTACCCCAGCACATCTTAGGTCACTTGACTGCATTACCCTAATTTGATTTTTCTTGCACGTAAGACTATCTAAAATTATTTATTTCTGTATTTGCTTACTTACAGTCTATCTCCTTGAGTAGAATGTCAGCCCCATGAGAACAGGGGCTTGCCTGGAGGGGTTCACAGGACAGTGAGGGCATACAGGCATGTTGATAGCAGTAAAACTCAAGAGGCCAGACACTGCTGGGTAGATTTTATCTTCACAACGCTACAGGGCATGTGTTCTTACCATTCTCATTTTACAGATGAAGTAACAGGTTGAACAACTTGACCGAGGGAAGGTGGAGGTTCAAACCGGGTGGTCGTAGATCTGTGCTTTGGACTTCCAGCCTGCCTCCCGAACACAGATGACAGTACTTAGCCATGAGGCATATAAAGGTTAAGTAATAGCTCTGTGGGGGCTGGGAGAGGAAACTCTGCCTGAATATGGGTGGGAGCTTCCCTTTGCTGCTCAGTTCCCAGGCAGAGGGGGCAATCAACATATGCAGAGAGATTGTTTCTGGTCATCCCATGTGAGCACGGGAAGGGGACACAGGACCCTGGCTCCACAGCGGAGGTGTCAGCATAAGTCCAGCAGCTGCAACTCACTTGCGACCTGCAGCCCTGGTTCTACGCACTGAACTCCTACGTGTCCAGACCTGCTCCCTCAGCCCGCAGCTAAGACCTCTACATTCTCTGCTTCCTACGTGCCGCTCTGCTTCTCCCTGGCTTCCCTTGGTCAGAGATCAACTAGGCCCATTTCTGACACTGACGGCAAAGAGGGGACAGAACCACCACAGAAAGTGAAAGAAGGAGAACTATTCAGTGCAGACACAAATGGCTCTTGGGCCAAATATCTGCATGTCTTGCTCCCACAGTTCATTCAGGTCTCCATTCAAGTGTCACCTCATCAAAGGCCTTCCCCCATCACCCTCCCCATCCCCACACAACCTGACCCTTTATCCTACTTTGTCTATCAATCCCTGATATTCTATTTGTATGTTTTGTAAGTTTATGTTGTTGTCTGGGTTCCCCTTCCTACTGAGAGAGAGCAGGGCGTTTGTTCCGGTCACTGGTGTGAATCTGCGGTGCCTAGAGCCCTGTCTGACACACAATAATCACTCAATAAATAGCGGTAAGCTCAATGAGAACAGACCTGCACAGCTGGATGCCAAAAGCAGAACACACTGTATGTAACAGTTGATATTGACAAAGATCTCTCAAGAAACCAAGGCAGGGAAGTATTTATCTTCTCTTGGGATTAAATGAGATGTTCACAAAACCTGTAACAAAATTTTCTAGAATATAGCAAGCCCACAAAAACATTAGCTATTATTATAGAAAACGTTCTAGAAAGACTTGCATGATTTCGGTAAACCTTCCTTATCAGGGACATGCAGCTCGCTTCCTGAGAGTCAGAGAGAGAGAGAGAGAGAGAGAGAGAGAGAGAGCGCTTCCTGGAGTTTTCCAGGATGGCTAACCACTGGGGAAATCGAAGGTAGTGTGGGTGTGGTCAGTGCCTTCGGAAACTGAAAACAGAAGATATTTTAAATATGCTGCTAAAGAAATAAGCATACAGTCCATTGTCAAAAAAAAAGTCATGACTTTCAGATAAACGAGAAAAGGTTTTCCGAGTGATGCGTGTTGAGCCCTTGGAGATAGAATGTGTGGAGAGGATGTGTGAACTATGCATGTTCCCATGTTTGTGCTTCTGAGATAAGTTGTGTTACGGGACAGATCTCTATTAGTATTCAAGGCCACAGAAACTAGTCTGTTTTACAAATCACCGTGTAATTAAACAGAAGGCGCATGAGATCTATTTTAAGCACATCCTTTCTTTATTCATAGTATTCCGCTCAATGTCCAAGTCCTCTCCAGCCAAAACCACAACTTAAAAACTGCAAACTCACTGTACTATGAAGGAACATTTTCTAATTGCACCCTAAAACCAAACTGCTGGACAAGCTTGGGCCCTGTCATGAAGGATGGCATAAGGAGGCTGACAGGTTAAAAGATGGGAGAAGCAGCAGGAAGACGGGGAAAGCTTGAGGGTAAGACAGGACAGCAAACTTAAAAAAAAAAAAGTGTGGTTCATATTAATGATTGTTAAAGGAACATTTCATTCTAAGTAGAAACACATAATGAACTTCTTTCAACAGTCTCAGTGTTTAGATCACCAAGCAGCAGAGAGAGCTAATGATCCTGAGATGCTAACATTTATTAACTCCTCTGTGTCTGGAACTGTCTTAAACTCTTCACAAATCTTATCTTTATACCTGAAAGGTACCCTTTTTGCACGTGGGCAAAATAGGCTTCAGAAAAGTGACTCATCTACTCCCCTGCCCCCAAGTAGATGGGATTCGGAGCTGGCAATGAAATTGTGCTGTTGCAAAGCAGTGCTCTTGGGGCTACACGGAGCACCCCTAAATGCTATTGTGCCACGACGTTTACCCAGGCTCATTGCCAAACAGAAAACACAAAGCCAGTGGAGTCTGTTTTCATAAAGCTGAATTTATTCACTATTTAAACCCTGAAACTGTGATCCTCCTAATGTTTCACATTTAAATATTCTTTCATAAAAGAGTATTTTGACACGAAAATTCCCCCAATCATAAAAACAGAATTTTTAATGAAAAATTAATAAAAGAATACAACAGTGTAATTTTTTCATCCTCACCCGAGGTTATTTTTCCATTGCTTTTTTTTTTTTTTTTTTGAGAGAGAGAGAGAGGAAGGGAGAGAGAAAAACATCGATTCAAGAGACGGGCACTGATTGGTTGCCTCTCAAACGCACCTGAACAGGGGATTGGATGCACAACCTAGGGATGTGCCCTGGCAGGGAATGAAACCCGCAACCCTTCGGTTATGGGACAACACTCCAAACAGCTGAGCCACACTAGCCAGGGCTAAAAGTATACGTTTTAAAATATCTGTATTCTGTAACATAAAAAGTAGATGATCCTGCTCTGGCTGGTGTGGCTCAGTGAATTGAGTGCTGGCCTGCAAACCAAAGGGTTGCTGGTTCGATTCCCAGTCAGGGAACATGTCTGGGTTGTGGGCCAGGTCCCCAGTAGGGGAAACGAGAAAGGCAACTGCACATTGATGTTTCTCTCCATCTCTTTTTCTCTCCCTTCCCCTCTCTCTAAAAGTGAAAAACAAACAAACAAACAAACAAAGCCATATATGTATGGCCCTGTCTAGGCAGCTCAGTTGGCTGGAGTGTCGTCCTGACACACCAAGGTAGTGGATTCAATCCTCAGTCAGGGCACATACAAGAATCAACCAATGAATGTGTAAATAAGTGAAACAACAAATTGATGTTTCTCTCTCCCTCTCTTTCTCTAAAAACTTAAAAACATAAATCATAAATGCATGTTTGTCCTGGGTCACAATATAAAATGGACTTCTTACTGTAGGTCAAGCTTTAAAAGCCTTTGTACTGTTTTTCTTAGGGTAATGCACAGTCGTTAAATTATAAGAAGTTTAAAATCATCTATAATCCAGTCGCTCATGGATGACTGTCACTGACATCTGTACTGCCCAGGCAGCGTATGTTTCTATATTATGCAGACACTAGTGAGACACGCTGGCACTAAACACCCCTAAATCCTCTAATGGAGCAGCATGATTTAAACAGAAAACTGACCCTCCATGGCAGTGTGCCGCAAATGGAAGGGGATGTCCTTGAAGAAGACCAACTAGTGTCACTTCAGATGCTTAGACACCCATCAATCTCTGATTACATCAATCGACAGGTGGAACTGATTTCTAGCACCCTACTCACCCACTGAAGAAATGCAATCTTCCATCTTCAAGGTAAGCATCTAAATCCACCATTAATGCTTTCAACACAGATCAGATCAAATCAGATTATATATTTGCCTGGAATTTTGCTTCCGAGTGTTGAGTGTGGTTTATTTTCAGCCCTGAGGGTGATGGAATTTGTGTTAACAGGTCCTGGAGAGAATAACCAGTCCACAGCCATGCTCCGGGCACAGCCAATGCTCAAGCACAATGAAGGACGGCTGTGAAATGTGGCAAACCCAGCATACACGCTCTTGTGAGAGTCGGAGGAGGTTTTAATAGCAAGAAAGTGTAAACTGTGGGAAAAGAATAAAGTAGCCAGGGTCTCACAATGCCTCAGAGCCCATCTGTATTAGCATGGATTCACCCCCACAACCAGGAGAACTTCTCCTGGGGGAACTGTGGAGACTCACGCAGGATTAGGAGGTCTGCTGGGGCGGCACCTCCCCAGCAGTGAGGAATTACATGTGTAAGGACCTCAGACTGGCAATGCTACAAAGGACAGATGTGTGGAACGAGGTGCTGAGAGCTCACAGGCATAGGAAAGTGATCCTCAAAGTGAACAGGAACGCAAGCGTCATTAATTAACTGCTTTCCTAGCAAACGTGGGCGCCCTTAACAAACATTTATACATGTATATCCAAATGAGTTTCTTACTCCAAAGTATGAATTTTACAGTCATGAGCACACAGGAAGTTTATGATGATCTAAAAGCTGTTTTATTGACACAGTCACACGCATTCCCCTAACCTATTGTCTCCGGCGGAGCTGCAGCAGCAGAACTGAATGATTGTGATACAACAGCAGTTGTCAACCGGTGTGCCGCAAGAATTTTAAAGACGTGCAGTACCTGACTGTGTAGTCAGGGGCACTGACCTCTTTTCCCTTAGTTTGTCCAATAAAAACAAAATGACAACAGCCAACACAACAATAGCTGTTTCATGTCGATAAATCCAAATTATGCCTTTCATCGTGTTAGATCGGTAAAATACATATTTCTTGGTGTGCTGCAGAGTTTCAGTAATTATTTAATGTGTGCCACGAGATGAAAAAGGTTGAAAATCACCGGGACAGCGACCTTACGACACACAAACCAGTAACAGTTACTTAGTGGCCCTTTAAGAAAAAGCTGGCCTGTGGCAAGGATTTCTGGTGAAGCAATGTGCCTCCCACGTCTTCCTGCACAATGATGCTTCTTTCTCTACAGAGGTCATTTACAAAGGGGTGTACGAATAACTGCAAAATGTAACAGGGACGCCAGTGGGATGTGGATTGGTGTTAAACCAATTTCAAACAAGTGTGACTTTCAGGGTTGCAAGGTATCTGCTCAAAACCTCTTCTATGAAACTGATCTGGATGTTCCGGCACTGAGTCCAAATGAGGATGAAGACACCTAAGAAGAGCCACTGCAACTGTCCGCATGTGGCCTGGGCTGCATGTCCCCTCCAGGCTGGAGGATATATACCTGGGGCCACAGAAACTCTCCTCTTTAGCAACTTTCTTCTCTTTGTCCTTTGCCCTTGAACCACAGGATGGAGACCCACGTACACACACCTGGTACGTGCCCGTCTCTTTCAAACGCAGGTAGACCGTGCAACCCTGTAAGGTGAAAATACTAGTACCAGGCTTCACCCACTCCCTATACCCAGCCCATATGCTCACCTCTAGAAAAGAAAGCCTGCCCTGACCAGTGAGGCTGAGATGGTTGGGCGTCATCCCACAAAGCAAAAGGTCGCTGGTTCAGTTCCTGGTCAGGGCACGTGCCTGGGTTACGGGTTCAGTCCCTAGTCAGGGTGTGTACAAGAGGCAACTGGTCAATGTTTCTCACATTGACGCTTCTCTCCCTCCCTTCCCCATCTCTAAATAAATAAATAAATAAATATTGATTGATTGATTGATTAAAATTTTTACAAAAAGAAAGAAAAGAAAGCCCGCTGTGCAGGGTCACCAGCATCCTTAGGTCTCCAGGTAAGCATCACCTCCCCCAGGTTAAGTCCCTGGGAGATGAAGGAGTATTTCCCCAGTACATGGCGATTCTTGTGGCTGTCGGGAAAAGACCTTTATTCAATGTGCACCGCCTCATTTGAAAGCCAAACCCAAATCTCAATGCCATCCTGACAATATTTCTATTAAATAAAAACCCTGTTTTGGTCGGGGCTTTTAAAATCAATCTGCCACAAAAAAGCTTCTGAACAAGTTAATAACACAGACACCTGACTCACGCTCTCCGACGAGCACTCCTCCACAAAGAGTCAATGGACTTTGTTCAACATATCAAAATAGTTAGTCGTTCAGCAGTAGCGCAATTAAAACGCTGCTCTTCCTTACATCCTTTCTCATGTGTCTTTTTTTTTAAAAAAAAGCAAGTGTTCTAAAGTCCCGGGAGTATCAGCATCAAGACAGGTCTGGGTTCAAACCAGAGCTCCACCTCTCGAGGCAGACCTGACATTTACTAAATGCACGCCACACGCAAGCACTGAGGCCTGTCCTTCCAGCCACCACTTCTCAGTCCACTTTTAAAGATAAACAAACTGAAGTTCAGACATGGAAGGGGCTTGGCCAAGGTCAAGCACCTCGTAAAAACCGGCAGAAATGAAATTCAAACTCAGTCTAACTCCAAAGCTGTTCTGTTGTTTTCCCCCACCTCCGGGCCATGGGATCCCCGTTAGACAATGCCAAAGGCCTGTGACCTCCTCTCTTCTGGGACAGGCCCGGAGAGGCGCTGTTTTGCTTTTTCTCTCTGCCTTCCCTTCTGCTCTTTGGAAGCATCCATCGGCACAGCCTGTCTTCAGACGATTTGCCTTAGGCCTTCTGTGTCACAGCCCTGATTGAATCATCCTTCTTGCAAGTTACGCCAGCTCACCTGGCTGGGTTCTGAGGGTTCATGGATTCCTGGCTTGCCTCTCAAACTGCTAATCTCAATTTCAGTTTAAGGTCATTTCCTGTTGGCCAGAGGAGTTGCCTACATGTGGAATCTGCCTCTCAATGTTATTCCTGGAAGGTCTCTCATTGCCAAGGCCCTGCTAGACGGTGAGCCCCATCAAGGAAGGAAGGCCTGGCTGGCTCACTCACCTCTGTATTCCCGGAACTTGATAAATATTTACTGGATGACTGACACTTACCTTTGCTACACTTCAAGAAGGCAAGGAATCTAAGGCACAAGAAAATTAAGGCAACTTCCCCGAGACCATGAAAGAGTAGGGGCTTTTCCTATGAAGCAATGTAAGAACAGCCATAACCTGGACGAGGGCAGCCTGGCTCTTTGGCATCACCGCACTGCACAAGCGGGACTGGACCACCAGGAATGGGTTTCGAAAGTTACTGTCCTCAGCTCCCAAGTCTTGGGCAACAAGATAAAAGACAATCCTGTACACGGGCTGTACGTGTGAATGAATCCAACATAGGGTGGAAACTAACAGTTCTTGCTCTGCTGCCAAGTTCTCACGAGCGCCACAAGGAAGAACGCCTTCTCTCAGCCTACCTGGAAGAGAGGACGCCCGGGAGAGGGATGAAGAGGTCTCCCAAAGTGCCCTCTGCCCCTCTGCACCCACACACAACTGGCGCTCGTAGGTTCTAGTTAACATCATGGCTAAGGCATTATTCATGGATGGTGAGATTCTCAGTAATTTCATTGTGAATTAGGACCTATATGAGGCGTTTCTGAATTTCCTTCCGTGACATACAGACTGTGTGAGCAGAGGACTACCGATTTCATTAGAAGAAGTGCTGGAAAATTTGCCTGAGTACCAAGACAGTAAATGCTTCTATGATGAGCAAATATATTACATGTGAGAAAATGCAATGGGAATAAACACACAAATAGAAAATGGACTGGTTCATCTCTGTGTGCCCCCAAGCATTTGGAAACTTGGCCACACATTGAAATTTTGCTCCAATGCTTCTGGCTGCATTTGGAGACGCACTGACACGCTGTGACTCAGTAATTCCTGAGAACCTTCCTTTGAAGGTTTTGAAATCGTATTTAATACAAAGTATCATAAAAAGATTGACTAATCATTGATCAATAAAATATATTCCTTTCCACAGAGTGCCTTTTTTTAGCTTCAACCTGAAAAGCCACCCCCCAGGGATCAAAGACAGACTAATGTCAGGCCCTTGAGCACAAAGGAAAATGAGCATGACTTATCTCCGATACATCTGTGCCTTCTGTGTAGCCAGGAGTGCATTGTTCTGGGACAAAGATTTTTTTTTCCATGAGTCAATTTATTCTGTAATTCACAAAAAAAGAGGGTCTTCCTTTCTCAGATTTTTTTCTGACATGATTATTAAGGTCAGAACTAGAAAGTGTCCCCCGTAGGTCAGAAGCATGTGCTGAATCCACAGACTCTGAGGCAAGAACCCAGGGAAGGAACTAGGAGTCTCACACAGCAACTGGAGATGTTTGCTGGACAGAAATCTGTCTTAGCAGGAAAGGCACCATATCCATGCTCTAATCCAGAAACACGAACCTTCTAGAATCCATGCCAATGAGACAGAGCTGATGGAACAACTGGTAAATTTCCACTTCTCCACCATAGGCATCTTATCCCCCCCTTCCCCCTGAACTTGCCTGTCTTTGCCAGCCTCCTCTTGCCATCTTTCTTTTTGCTTTCCCATTTTTCCTCTCCCTTTTCCCTACTCCCCCCTAAAGCAACCTTTTACTTATGGTCGGGAGCCAGTCTGCTTAATTTCAGTCCAGTGTCAATCTGGGCCAGCAGGATGCTGTTCTCTGCCCCTTGCCAGAGGAGCTAGCGTGAAAGGAGCTAGTGAGTTACTTTTTAAGGCCAAACTAGCCCTGCGTTCTCACAGGCTGAGAGATCTCTGAACGTGGCCCAAGGCATCACCCGCGTCTGTGTTCTCTGGTCAAGGGCATTCATTTTCATCATGATTAATCAAGCAAATTCCTAAAATGATGCCGTCCTCAGCTGCTGATTTCTTTTTTTTTTTTTTGGTTTCCTCCCTTCCAGGAAGACCGTTTCATGGAACAGGCAGGAATCCGCCTACCTACCCAAAGAATGAAAAATGGAATTTTCTTGGGATGAGAAATTTTTGCATGAAAACACTGCAATTCCATTTCCTTGCACTGTAATTTCAGTCACTATTACTAAGTTAGAATAGTCCATTTAAGTGCACAATGGTCTTCTCCCAGGACTGGCAGAGCAGTGCTGCCGTAAACAAACCAACCAGGCAAGTCAGAAATTTAGTCTCTAATAAAAATAGGTATTGGGACATTTACAAAGTCTGCCAGGCAATAAGGAGATCTTAATCTACTGGCTAATCGCCTCCTGATAATGAGGTCGTGAGCCTGGGAGCCTTGAGACCCAGATCATCTGTCAGGGAGAAGATTTCTGATTTGACACACACACTTCCCAAGGAGAAGATACCCCAATGCATGGCCTCATTCTGCCGCCAGTCAGAAAACCCATCCCTGGGACCCCGGCAGTGGGGGGCCTTTGTGATGGCACTGGCCACAAAGATATGCCATCAGCAAGACAGCTGACAAGTAGTTACTTGAAAAGTGTGTAAATACTGATACCTATGAAGGGGACCCCAAAATCCCCGGAATTTATTTATAAAAAAGTGTGTATTTATTCTTAGATGTTTCAACTTCAGTCACCTTCCAAGTACTCTCCATTTAATGTAATGCACCTATTGAGACATTTTTCCCACTGCTCAGAAACAGTTTTTAAACTCAATTCTGATACCTTTTAGTGCTTTGCCACTTTTTTGTTTCACCTCTTCCACATCCGCAAATGTTTCCCTTTGAAGATTTTTTTCATCCAGAGAAACAAAAAAAAGTCACTCAGGGTGAGAGCGGGTGACTAGGGAGGGTGGGACACAGGGGTCATGCCATTTTTTTGGTCAAAAACTGCTGCACACTCAGCACAGTGTGGGCAGGTGCGCTTGTAAATCACCCGTCATGAAATGGACAAATGTGTTAGAGTCTTCAAAAAAAATTCAGTAAAGCCGGAACGCAGCTTCTTACAACAATGCCAGCTGGTCCACTGATACGGATGTGTTCCTAGAATGCTTGCCTACCGGGAGAAGCCTGTACCACAAGGGGCCTGCCTTCCAGAAGATAATTCTGGGTGTTTTGGGGAGGGGGTCCCCCCTTGTACATGGTCCAGACATCCAGAATTTTATAGAAAACAGATTCAATTCAGGCCTTTGAATACAATGCGTCTGTCGAACAGCAGGCCTTAGAAGACCCAGGAAGGCTGCCCGCCAAGGGATTATATCTGGATGAAGTTAGCTCTGCCTCTGCTTTCCTGGCTGATACCCTGTCGGCCTCAAGAACCAGGAAGGTCCTGGATGGTGAGGCAACTTCCTTTTAAAGCACTTTATGTCACTGATATGGGTTCTTCTTTAATGGTGATGTGGATGCCCCGTTAAATAAAAGAGGTGTATGGTAGTAAAATAAATAAACAAAGTATTAAGCACACACACGCAAAAGAAGTTTATGATACGGCAAAAACTGAACTTTCCAAGTATGGTAGGGCCCTACCCAGGTCCATCATCCTCCCTGCACCTCGGAACCCCAACAACAGGCTGGAGGGGGGCCCAGGAGTTTAGGCAGAAATACACTGCATTTGCCTCAGCTCCCCATGACCACCTTGTTTTCCCTAGGTTAATATACCCTTAGCTAAAAATAGAGGATCTTCATCGAATCTTACAGTGAGTGAAATTATGCAAAACTCCACTGTAAAAAACCGGCAATACAAATGAACGATGAAAAGGGGTGTACATTTATGTACAAAAAAGGATGCAGCCTCACTGGGGAAGTTAAGTGAATCTTTCAGAGTTGGTGTCTGTGACCCTAAGACTCTGGGCACAGCCACGCCACTCCCACAGTAACCCATACATAACACCGATACTGTCGTGCCTTCAACTGGCAACAGTTCCTCAACAAACAAGCAAATGACAGTGAAGCATAGCAGTGCATGTTCACACATAACAAGTGTAAAACACATGCAGGTTTGCTCTTTGGGCAAACACGACTTTTAAAAGTCCATGTTTTTCATTCTGAAATATGTGACTATTGCATATGTATCACATCTAAGTCAGTACTTTATTGCTTCTGACCGAAGTTCTTTGCGAATCACCAGAAGAAGGGAGAGTACATCGTGATCTTTGGGGAAAATGTTGCAAAGCTTCAGAAAGAATCAAGCCAGAATGAGTTTCTGGGTTCGAAAAGAGGTAACATTTTAAGGTTTCACTCACTGAGGGCAGGGCAAGGCCATTGTGTAATCGCGTCCACGTAACTGTAACAGCCAACATTTCATTAGCTCTGATTTGCGAGGAAGCCAAGGCAATAAAAAGAAGAGACATTAAAAGTTAACTGCATGGTACATTTGGGGAGCCGTAATTAGTTGGATTTGGCCAGAGCACAGGATGCAAGGGAGGCACAGAGGATGAGGCTGGGAGAAGCCTGCCCAGGAGGACCTCAAATGTCACACAAAGGGGCTTGGACTCACTGTAAAAGAGTCTGTGCTGACCCAGGAGACTCAGAGAAGAATGTGACATGGGTCTTATTATTAGGAAACACATAACCTAATGGAAGTGACACCCAGAGAAGTTTATGAGCTAATGAAAGGCAGGAGGGAAAAGAATTATGGCGGGGGAGACGGGAAAACTTCCCCGAGAACGAGGCATTTCAGCTGGGCCCTGATGGGGAGGTAGAACTGTGCCAACGGATGGTAACAAAGGAGACTAATCTATGGGAAGAGTGTGCAAACACATGGAGGCAGAAAAACACCAAATACACTGGGGAAATGAGAATTTCCCCTGAACCATAGAGTAAGGTGAATGGGAAGTGCCCTACAGAAGGAGGTTCCCCTTTGCCCCTGTCATTCTCTAGTGGCAGAGCACTGTTAATGACTTGCCATTATTCCTGTTTTACTGTCTCTACCTCTGAATGAGGGGCGAGTAAACTTAAAGAACCAGCTGGTAAATATTTCAGGCTCTGCAGGTCCTATGGTCTCCATCACAACCACTTAGCTTTACTGTGGTGGCATGAAAGCCACAGAGAGTACATAAATATGAGTGTGACTGGGTTCCAGTAAAACTGTACCTACAGAAAGAAGTGGCGACCAGGAATTGGCAGACCCCTACTCTCAAATGCACGAGGGCTGGGGCTGCCTGTGTTCGGCACCGAACAGGACCTGATGTGGCAGGCACGGAGTGATGACTTGTTGGGTGGCTCCCCAAGAATGAACAAGCTATAAAGTTAGTTGACATTCCATTCTATAAGGAAATTTGTCTTTGAGAGTTTGGACTTCACGGTAGAGGGCGTGGGATACCATCGAGGTTTTTTTTGCTTTTTCAAGTTAGGCTTCCTGAGATATAACTAACACAACAAAATTCACCCTTTTTAAAGTGTATAGTTCCGTAAATTTCGACACAGTCATTTAAACACCACCACAGAGGGCACATGCCCTTTACTCCAAAAAACGTGCCCACAAGGACATTTCCTTGTGTCCTTTGGCAGGTTAATCTCTCCTATCACCACCAGCCCCTGGGAACCGCCGATCTGATTCCTGTCCCTATGATTTGATCTTCTCCAGAATGTCATATAAATATTTCCTTTCGTGTCTAGCTCCTTCCACTTTGTACTAGGCTTCTGAAACCCATTTGTGTTGGTGTGTGTCAGTTCTCTGTTCCTTCCTGGATTGCTGAGTGGCATCCTATTCCCACCGAAGGGACGCACCGCCCTTGGTTCACCCTCTCAGCAGCTGATGAGCATCTGTCTTGTTTTCAGGTGTTTGACCATCACGTGTAAAGTGCTATCAATATTTTCACACAGGTCTCTTATAACTTGTGTCTTTATTTCTCTTGGGTAACCTAGGAATGAGACTGCTAGACCATAGAATAAGTAGATGTTTCACTCTCTAAGGAAATTCCAGAATGTCTTCCAGAGCGGCTGTACTATTTTGCATGCCCGACAGCAATGGGAATGCCAGCTGCTCTGCAGTCTCACCGACACTGAACATGTCAGTCTTTTTCCATTTAGCCCTTGCCCGCACAGAGAGTGTGAACAGTTCTGCGCAGGCCGACTGGAGGAGGGACTCTCCCAGGGCTAAACAAACTGACCATCACATCAGTGAAAAAGACTGGATGGAAGTGGGGCAAAGTGACTCCAGGCGTTTCTCTCTCTCCGGGAAACGGAAAGGCCTATTTTTACTTGGGGGTCTTGTCGGCGAAAAGCTGGAAGCGGGTAAGAGAGCTATTTTTAATATTGGTGTTAGATAGGAAATAGTCAACAGAAGCTCCATCTCTATACATACCACAGGGTTACTTAGGCAAGGCCCCATAGAGTTTGTAGGACGAAATGATGAAGGGTTGTTGTTGTTGTTTTAAGATTTTATTTATTATTCTTAGAGAGAGGGGAAGGGAAGCAGAAAGAGAGGGAGAGAAACATCGATGTGAGAGAAGCATCAGTCGGCTGCCTTTTCTACACATCCCAACCAGGGACCAAACCCGCAACCCAGGCATGTGCTCTGCCCAGGAATCAAACTGGTGACCTTCCAGTGTGCAGGACGACACCCAACCACCTGAGCCACAAGTGTCAGGGACAAATGATGGGGTTTTATCATGGGTCGTGATTGGTCTGAGGCACGACAGTGTAGTGGACATAATGAGGAATGAGGGGAAGAAACACTTGAGGCAAGAAAGTTAATGGACCAAGAGTCAGGAGGATTCAGCTTAGCCCCTACTGGCTGTGGAGCCCAAACAGGTTGCCTCTCTTTGCCTCAGTTTCCTCATCAGTAAAACGAGGGGATTAAGACCAGGTGAATTCTAAGGCCCCCTTGGGGTTCTACAATTCCACCTTTCTAAGACTGGTCTCCTCTGGCTGGATGTCACCTCACCCCGGCCAGATTTTTAATGTCCTCCAGGTATCTCCATAAAAATTGGGTGCCACAGGGTGGAAGGACATCAGACAGTGGCCATTCTGTTTATGACCCTCTTTAAATGCTAAAAAGAAAACCAATGTTTTACCTTACCAATGGAAGAAAAAACAACACCTGCGTTATTAAGGCATAAAAACAGCTGGGCAAATTCGGGGACTTTCCGGAAACAATGTAGGCTTCTCTGGAGCCTTGGCTGAAGGGGGTGAGCAAAGACGTTCAATTATCTAAATTTGTGACACTAACATAGATTTGTTATGAATATTAGAAAGCACTGTTTTTGAATCCAGAAAAAGGGCCCCGGACTTTATGAATCTTTGAAGGTATGATTAAGAGATCTACATTTGTTTAGGTTGGATAAGACAAAAGCAATCAGAAATGAAATTTGTTTCATTCCAGCCCCATCACCTTGCTTTACAGATTTCCCGAGGTGTCGCCAGCACATAGTGAGCTGCTCACGTTTAAAGCACACAGGCTGGTAAATGCTGCCACAGGCAGACCCACGTGAGCCCGTCACCACAGTCAAGGAAATAACTGTGTCTGTCATCTCTCGCAAGTACCCGTGTGCTTTATAACCCCTCCCACCCTGGACTCCCCCACACCCAGCCCGGACCCAGGCAACCACCCATCTCCTTTCTGTCCCCGAAGATGAGTTGGCATTTTCTAAAATTTCACAGAAGTCAGCTCATAAGCAAGTACTCTTGTTTTTGTCTGACTTTTTTTACTCAGCATAACGGCTTTGCAAGTTCTTCCACGTCGTTGCTCGTACAGCTGCCTCTTTTTTATTGCTGAGTAGTACCCCACTGACCGGACCTCTCACCGTTTGTTGCTACATTCACCTGTTGATGGACACCTGGTTGTTTCCAGACTTTGAGTATTACAGACAAAGCAGGCCCAGTCACTGTTAATCCCTGCCTTTACTAGAAGGAGCTCCTTCGTTTCCGCACTTAGCCACGGGCTGGTAACTGGGGGGGGGGGCTGGGTAAGGTACGAGGGGACCTTCACACCATTCTCTCCACTTTTGTGGAACTTTCAACTTTCACATAATAGAAAAAAGTTAAGCACTTTATATGAAGTGGGTTTTTTTTTTTTTGGTATGTGCCAATACTAAAAATATTCAGTAATTCTACAGCTGAGCTAATGGGTCCCACTTGGGGACCTTATTTAAAGAGGGTTTAAGTTTGGTTGCCGAATTTGGTTTATTAGAGTCATGGGAAACATTTACTAAAAATACAAATTCATCTTTCCTCTCCTCAGAAGAACCCAAGCAGGTCGCACCACTAAGACATTCTCACGAGCGGTTTGGGAAACACTGCGTTCTCTTTCTGAATCATCTAACCTCCGCTTTCAGCTGCATTTTGGGAAAGGGGGACGATACACTTAATTCTCCTGCTGCCATCCCTTTCTCCTCCGGTGCTTTCTGTTGCTCTTCCATCATTCTCAAACGCTCAGAAGCACTGACATTAGATCCAGTAACCAACTAATTACAGAGGGAAACTGCAATGAAGAAATAGTAGAGAGGAACTAGAAAGACCATCTAGCAAATGGGAAATAACATAAAGAAGGGAAAAGAAGCAAGTGGAACGAGAAGCATGTGAGGAAATGAAATGGCGCTCCCAATCGTCCTCCTGTTGTTTCTCCCATCTGCGTGAAGTCGGAGTCTCTGTGAGGCCACAGGAGACCAGGAGAGTAATGACGGAGACGCGACCAGAGCCAGGGAGGAGTCCTCCAGACGTGAACCTTGTCTTGAGTTGAGCTGGTTAACTCCAGGCATCCTCGGGGCAGTGACAGGAGCGCCTGCTTTTGCCAGAACCTGCCTGGAATTTTGACCTTCGTGTCTCTCTGCAGATGAACCACCTGATCCTCACATACACATTAAACCCTGTCCTGGGCTCCAGGCCAAGTCCTGTCCTCAGTTTGGAAAGGTTTATTAGTGGAAGTAGTACTCACGAATCCGTACTTACTGAGAACCTACTGCAGGCTAGCCAAGGGGTGAGGCACTTCCACGTGTGAGCTGCAAACTAGGCTTCCTATTTTATAAATAAGGAAACTCTGAGTAACAGAATATTTAGTTGACCTGTCCAGGATTATAAAGATTGTATGACGTTGAAGTGAAGATTACAAACCAAGATCATTTGCCTCCCTAAACCACAGTTGTTTCTAGGGGGCACATAATCCCATAATGGAGGAGCTTGGGGTCTGGAGCAAGAATGCCTGGGTTCAAACCCTGACTCTGCCACTCACTAGGGTGCGACCCTGGCAAGTTATTTAACTGCTCTGTGCCTCGGTTTTCCCATTTGTAACATGGAGTAGCAGTAGAATGCTCTTCAGAGGATTTCTGTGTGGATGAAACATATTCACATAATACTTCGCCCACGTTAACACCCCAAGATGACAGCCATTTGCACAAGGGTCAAAGCCCACTGAGGTCTTCACGCTCTCGTGCACCAGTTGTCTCAGGCCTTTCGGGCTGTTGTAACAACACTGTAGCCCGGGTGGCTCATAAACAGAAATTTATTTCTCACAGTTCTGGAGGTTGGGGAGTCCAAACCGAGGTGCAGATTGGGGATCTGGTGGGGGCCTACTTCCTGGTTCATAAAGAGCTGTCTTCTCTCTGTGTCCCCACAGGGAGGGAGGGCCAAGGGGCTTCCCTGGGGCCTCTTGTATGGGGACACTAATCCCATTCATGAGGACTCCACTTTTCTGAGCTAAGCACCTCTAAAAGGCTTCACACCTCCAAACACCGTCACACTGGGAGTAGGTTTCAACATATGAATTTGGAGGGGAGACATAAACATTCAGTTTACAGCACCAGTCATAACTTCAGCTTCTTCCTGAGATCAAGTTGCCTCCTTGTGTTCGAGTTTAAATCTAGAGCCTGATGACCCACTCAAGTGCCTGCGGGGCTGGAACATCTTGCCAATCTCCCCCCGACCCCTACCCTCACTCTCGCTTCATAACTGGCATCCTGTCCCCAGGCCCCACTCTGAGCTGGAACCCTCCCCCCACCCTCAATGGGCTTCTCTGATGCTGCCAGGCAGGCTGCATTCTCCATCCACTTGCCTTCCAGAGGCCTCTTTCACATTCTGATGGCCATCCCTGCTGACACCCACCTGCCTGGGTGGTCAGGCAGGAGCACGTTGTGCTTTCTAGGTGCGACTCCCTTTGATTGTCAGCAGGGGGTCTGTCCCCGTCCCAGAGAACACTTCCATGCCTTCCAAGGTTCTGAGCACCACCTGCCCAACTCTGTCCTCGCTCCACCCTGTCCTGTGATACTACAGGACAAGACAGAGCACATTTCTCATTATCGTGGACACAAGTTTGTCTTAGCATAACCAGTGTATACTGAGATGCGGGTACCAAGGAAGGGAAGCATCCCTCCCACTCCTCATACTCTGGTTCTGCCAACTGCTAATATCACACTTGCTCTGGACTCGTGAGTAAAGGAGCAGTAGCAGTAGGCTGTGGTGGTGTATCTTTAATGAGCACACAAGCCCATGGACTAAGAGCAAAAAGCTTCACAACCTCACCCAGCCAAAGATCTGTTTAAGCCTCACACTAATAATTTACAGATGTAAACAGATACTAATTGCACACAAGGTTCTCTAGCTATCGACCTTTTGCTCACTTAAAATAATTTTTACTAATAAAATATCAGAAGCCTAAAAGGCAAATTTCACTTGCAAATACGATTTCTTTCCTTTAGGTAATGACTGTTTTCAGAGAGACACTAAGCAACCAGAATGTTTAAAAACTGAGTTTTCCCAAGTGTCACTCTTATACACAGATGACAGCAGCATAAATATTACAGTCGCTTTGGAAAACATGCGCACAACTCTACTCTCCAAGACACATTCCCTAGAAAGATGCTCTCACACGTGGGTCGTAAGAAACACGAAGTTATGTTCCCAGCAACAGTGTTCATCAAAACAAAACTCTGGAAGCAATCCATTGTGCGTGGATCGAAGAATGGAAAATACATCATAGCGGATCCATGTAAAGGATACTATAGAGCCATAAAAATGAATTAATTAAGAGCTATATGAATCTCAGGATCAAAGTGCCCTGGCAGAAGTGGCTCTGTTGGTTGGAGCATCATCCCATACACCGAAACGTTGTAGGTTTGATTCCCAGTCAGGGCACATACCTAGGCTGCTGGTTCAATTTCTGCTCAGGGCACATGTAGAAGGCAACCAATCGACATTTCTCTCCCTCTCTCCCTCTCTCAAATCAAAAAATATATCCTTGAATGAGAATTTTTTTTTTTAAAGCATCAAAATGTTGAGTGGAAAAGAGCAAGCTCTGCAATACAATGGGAAAAAACAGTCTTTTTGACAAATGTCTGGGACAAATGGGTAGGCACATAACAAAAGAATGAATTTGGACTAGTACCCTATACCATATACAAAAATTAACTCAAAATGGACTTAAGACCTAAATGTGAGAGCTTAAAACTATAAAACTCTAAGAAGATAACGTAAGTATAAGCTCTGTGACCTTGGATTAGGGAACAATTTCTTAGCTACTACACCAAAAGCAAACCAAAGGGAAAACAAACACACGGGACTTCGTTAAAAGTAAAACTTCTGTGATTCAAAGGATATTACCAAAAAAGTAAAAAGATAACCCAAAGAATGGGAGAAAATATTTGCAAATCATGTACCTGACAAGGGCCTAACGTCCAGAATACAGAAAGAACTCTTAAAACCCAACAATAGAAAGACAACTGGAATAGAAATTTTTCTAAAGACATGTAAATAGCCGATAAGCACATGAAAAGATGCTCAACATTATTAGTCCTTAAGGAGATGCAAATGGAAACCACAATGAGACACTTCATCACACCCACTAGGACCCGGCATCAAAAAGACAGACAGCAACAAGTGCCGCTGAGGAGGTGGAAACACTGGGACCCTCACACACTGCTGGTGGGAATGTAAAATAGAGCACCAACTGTGGAAAACAGCTTGGTGGTCCCTCAGTAGGTTAAGCAGAACTTTATTATGACCCAGCAATCGCACCCAAAGTGTATATAGTATCTATCCAAAACAGTTAAAAACTGGTGTTCAAACAAATGCTCGTAAGCGAAGTATTCAAAGCATCAGTGTTCACAAGAGCCAAAAAGTGGGAAAACCCAAATATCCATCAACTGGTGAATAGATGGACAAAATGTGGTCCACCCACATAATGAAATTCAGCCATAAAAAGGAATGAGGTGCTGATCCATGCAACGGCATAGATGAACCTTGAAAACACTATGCCAACAGAAAGAAGCCATATGTTTTATGATTTACTTTATATGAAATGTCCAGAATATGCAAATCCATAAAGATACAAAGCAGGTTAGTGGTTGCCAAAGGCTGGGGAAAGTGGAGAATGCGGATTGACTGCCAATGGGTACAGGGTTTCTTTTTAAGTGACAGAAATGTTCTAGACAGTGGTGATGGTTGCACATGTTTGTGAATACATCGAAACCTACTGATGTGTAATATATTGAAAAGACTGGATGTTATAGCATGTGCGTCACATGTCAACACGAAAACTGAGCAGAAAAAAACCCCAGCAAGCTGGTGAAGACTGTGCCTTCTCTGATGCCCTGTGCACAGACAGCCTGGGATCCAGGGAGGGGCATACAAAGTGATGAATGAACCTGTGCCGTTCTACTTATTAATCTGGGCCATGCATTCATGGGTGTATTCAATGGTCAATAAAAATCAAATTTTTAAAGAGTAATAGTTTTGGGGTTAAGGGTAGACAACTGTACTTAAACAACAATAAAATAATTTTTAGAAAAAGAATAATAGTTTTCTCCCTGTTTTTCAAGCCACAATCAGTACAAAAATTAGATCTCTATTTGAATGACCATAAGGTAGCAGTCAACCTCAACTAAGCAACCACTACATGCAAAGCATCATAAAACAAACATGGGGACATGGGGAGTTAAAGGGAGCGGCGACAATCACAGTCCTCGAGGGAGCTCACGATCTAAACCAGAAGTGGCCACCAGCTCCATCAACCAGCCTCCTCATCGAATAAGCTCAGCAAAGATTCTGTCATTCCCAGCAAACTGGCTGTTATTAAGGAACCCATTTCACACAATGAAACAATTATACAATGATATGACACATATTTCACTTTCAGAACATCAACATTTTATTTTGAATATCTGTTTTTATCTCCCTTTTATAAATCTTTTAGGGACTCAAAGACTGGTGGAATTAGAGCATACCTATGAGACTTCCTTTTTCACTGGAAGTAATGTGTTTTTAAAGTCCTGGCTTAAATGATATTTTTAGATTATCACACATTCTCATCTAGGCTCTATTAGTTTCCTTTAGAATATTCATTCATATAATGACATCTTGAAGTGCTTTTTTGCAAGATACAGTCTAGGTAAACATAGAAGCTTTCTAAAAACAAGAGAGATTTCCCTCAAGATTTATAATAGCTTTAAGGTAATCTAAAATTGCATTCATGTCTCTGATTTTACCAAAATATGGCAAATGCAAATAATAATCTGAACTTGAACACTCTTTCCTTTATGAAGGTCAATATTCCTATTTTATATCAGTTTCTGGGACATATACTCCAAAATGTACTATTCCAGTAAATAATTTAGGACTATCTGCTACGGTCTGTCCAGAAAAAGTCCAACCATTGTTAATACAATGAGAATGGTTTGCGTGACATCGATGTAACCTGGCGGCCAAGGAGAGTGGACTGGAATGCACGTGTGTGAGTAACAGTCAGTGGGGGTGGCAGACGCCATTGAGGGAGCATGTGTACTGCATGGCTGTCGCATTAAAAATGACTGAGCGAGCTGAGCAGCGAATCTGCATCAAAGTTTCTGTTGGGCTTGACCATTCCTCTGCAGAAACTGTTCCAATGATGATTCAGAAGGCTGCAGCCATGGGCAACTGGTGATTGGCAGCTTCCTCACGACAACTCACCTGCTCATGCATCACAGCTCGTGCACAGATTTTTGGTGAAATGTCAAATCACCCACGAGACTCAGCCCTCTATGGCTCAGATTTGGCACCCTGTGACTTCTGGCTTTTCCCAAAACTAAAATCACCTTTGAAATGGAAGAGATTTCAGACCATTGATAAGATTCAGGAAAATACAATGGGGCAGCTGATGGCAACTGGTAGAACTGTGTGTGATTCCCAAGGTGCCTGCCTACTTTAAAGAGGACTGCAGTGTCATTGTCCTATGTACAATATTTCTTGTATTTTCTTCAATAAATGTCTCTACTTTTCACAGTACATGGCTGGATACTTTTTGGACAGACCTTGTATATCCATTTAACTTGATAATGAATGCATGTTAACTTTCCTTTGGCTGTAGAAAGCAACATTGTTTTTGGAGAAAGCAAAGGTAATTTGTAGCCAAAGAGCCAAGGGTCTGAATTCAGCTCTGCCATAGACTGTCTCCACGAGTTTGGCAAATCCCATGAGCCTCAATTCCCCTACCTGTAAAATGAAAATAATAGGCTCTGTCTTGGAGGATGATAGCAAGGATGAAATGAGATGACTGACACAGTGGTCCTGGCACCCTGGAATGCTCCATGGGTGTCAACCCTCTGTGTTTTCCTTTGTCTGTGAAAGCAAAGCCTTGCTAGGTAAATGTCCACATAGGCAAACACATAATTTTAATTAAGTGTTTAGACACTAAAAAATTGGCTTCACCATTTACTAAATTTTCTCTCCTCTGCATGCTAAATTATAATCTTCGTTAAACTGTGTCACAAAATAGCTAATGAGAACCTTATTTTAAAAATTAAAACTAATGAGGAAGGAGAGCATAATCCATTCTTAAGCTTATTAATATAATTAGGGCTTCATCTCCACACCTCAATGCGTACTGGTTTCTGCAACCAAGGTAAGCAGTTGTAACCTATATTTTAGGATTGGGATGTCACTGAAAGGTCAGGGGCTTGGATGAGACAGAAGGACACGCTTCCCACATCGGGCACTAAATCAAGAGGTGGAGCTAACATGGTAAAAATAAAAGAAGCGAGAATCAAAACATTTTGTCCATTTCGACATCAGCAGATGCCATTCATCACACAGACTCCTCCAAGTCGGGGGGATGGTTGCTGTTGCTCTGAGGCCGCTGGTTTTTGTAGAGTTCACACACCCAGGAGAGAGAGACTTAGCTGTGCCAGAGGGTGCAATGGAGAAGACCTGGGTCAGCTGATCGCCTTGTCCAAAGCAGCTAGCGGTTTGACGCGGCCTCTGACACTGCCCGTGCCAGTGCTTGAGGCAGACACCATCCAAGTGACAAGTTCTTCTAACCCGTCCAACAGGATGCTCACAGGAGGGGTCATACCACAAGAGCGAGCACCCGCCCACGCTGGTGCTTAAGCTAAAAAGCAAGATGTTCGGCATGCAAGATTATTCTAGAAAAGATTCTGACAATGGGTGGGAAGCTGCACTGCTTTAACACTCAGGTTCTTTCTGTGATTTTATCTTAAAAGAAAGCAAATAATCATAATTAGGTGAAAGCTTAATGACAGATCAGCAGAAAACAGTCTACTACCTCATTCACTAAGGATCTCACCCTATGGGGAAATATAAGTGTCTATACCTACATGTGTGTATGTACTTGTGTGTGTGCGTGTGTGTATAGGGCATACTGAAAAGAGGTCTTCCATTTAAATGAAGAGTCCATCAGATATAAAAAGAATCACATTAAGAAAAGAAGGGTTATTTTTAGAAGGAGGGCTCCGATTACACAATGTGAGGAAAGGACATCCACTGCTAAGTAAGAGGAGCTGAAGTCTCGCCCTGTGTCACTACAGGAAATCGGCATGGCACTGCTTAAAAGAAGGGGGAGTCTATATATAAAAAAACGGGCACAGTTGCGTGATTTACTTGCACTGGGCTTCTTCAAGAAACAGTTTCGTGAACATCACAAAACACAGCCACCTGTTAAGCTGTTATTTTGGCCTATCTATTTTCAATGGCAATCTTGATACCCAAGCAAGGGACACACCACCATAGCAACATAAACATCATGACGTTGGGAAAAAAAATTTGAAGAAGCAACTTGTAGCCCCTGCAGGGCTGAAAATAAACTAATCCTTAAGCATTTGTTACTATGACAAAACATTCCCATTCCACAAACTCAAGACCCCATGAGTTTCTCAGGATTCCTTCCCAAGGGCCATTTGGAAAGTAGAGACTCCAAAATGTCTACTGTACTAGAAGGTCCCCCTAAAATAAAGGGATTTAAAAGAGTGAGACAATTATCATTGTGTGCAAGGTTCAGAGAATGCATGATTACTAGGTATTCATGCAGTGCCCACAAATGGACAACTATCATCACTCCTTACATGTGTAGGATCCCTATCTCTTGTGGTCAGCCTTTGATGGAGGCAAAAGAGTTGACAGTTGGGGAAACTGAGGCATGAGAAAATCAAGTCTTCCTACCTCAATTCACGAATTATCACACAGCAAGGGCTCAGCTAGTTCTTTTGCCTCCATGCTCACACACCTCACCATACTGTGCCATCCCACACCAGAAACCCCAACTTACGGCACAACCGCTTTGGCTCAAGGTGATAAAGTGCACAGTGTTTTATTACAATGAAAAGATAGGGAAAAATGAAAAAAGAAAGTTTGAAAGTAATTATACTTCTTTTCAGGGATGAAATTCCCTGTGGGAGCTGGGGCAATTACCTGGACTTAAAATGCGACCTTTGTCAGGTGTGGCTGATTTGCAAGTCAAAAAGACCCAACAAAAGCAGAAAGCCAGTGGATCTTCCAGCTGGACGATGAGGCACACCCAAAGGGTGTGTCACAGTGGGTGGCCAGGGATGGCAAGCCACAAAGAGTCTGCGCTGGGGTGAGCGGGTTCTATCCCGGGGCAGAACTGGGCCCAGCGGTCAGCAACACAGGCCTGGCTCCGACCAGCCCTGCTTCTTGCTCTCTGTTTACTTTGTTCCTAACTTTTCTCAGTTAAGAGTGGCCTGGAAGGTCCTTGTGCAGTTCCTTCTCCAGGTCCACAGAAGAGACTGTCCGAGGGCCAGGGCGACACTGAGTGTAGCCATTCCACAGATGCAAAAACCAGGTGACTACGATGAAGCTTCTGTGAGGCCAGGCATGTGGCTGCTTTTGATTTAAGGACCAGTTCCTAAATGCTTTTGAAAAATTTGATGGTTTCAGACAGACATAACCAATTTTTTTTTTTAAGAAACAACTAGAGGAGTTGTGGGCAAAAGGCTGAGCACACACGTAAATAATGACTAATTTTCAATGCACTTGACCCTTTTGGAAGTGTTTTTCTTTAGAAGGCTTGCAGGGATTACTCCATTTGGACAACTAATAGCCTAATTACTATTTATTTAAAAAAAAACAACAACCACCAAGCTTCTTTTCAGCCAGATCTTGGCAAGAAATCTCTTAAGTACACCCATATCTGCAGCACCATAAGTCATACTGCTGAAAAATGTAATTACACTCAGCTGTGTCCAAGACCCCGTCAAACACAACCCCAAAGAGGTGAACTATTGAATCCTGCATCTAAAGGTTTTTCATTTTGGACATGATGCCTCTTTATGAGCAGCAAAAACCTAATACCAAAAAAACGAGCATTCATCATAACCTTCAACAGCCCAGGGTCTGGGTCTCTACCACGCACGGTACAATCTGTACCCGACTGATTAAATGTAATTCTAGTTACCTAGCTCTTTGCACTTGAGGGGGGAGGGGATTAAATAACCATATTTCATATCTTTAAACCTGTCTCACTGAGCAAAAGAACTGTCTTTTCACGGCATTTTAAAAATATTGATCAACCGCCTTTACCCACCGCATCACTTTCACAGAAGCTGCATGGCCAGAATGGTGGATGCGGGAGGAGAGATCAAGGGCCGCCTCAGTCTTTTCATCGGCACCAGCATCACCACAATTTCAGATGACAGCAAGCTCGGCAAAACGCTCTTCCTGGAGACCTGCATCACTAGGGCACTACCCACGAGGAACACACACACTTCAGAGCGCATGCCCCGTCTTCAGGACAACCTGTCCACACAAGCCGGTGATTACATGTCTTGTGTTCCGAAACATCTATCCAGTGTTGATTCTCTGTTTTGTTTATTGCTAATGACTGCTTTAACAAGGGTTTTGTTTTCTCTGACTCTGTATTCCAAGTGTCTAATACTTCAGGTGCACTAGAGGTTAAATACACCTGTAGGGTATCCCAGGTACTGGAAAATGCTTCTCAGACGGGATTGAAACTCTGAGGACTAAGACATTTCTCAGTCCCGCTGCCTTGCTAGACGGTGCATGGAACCATCTTCTCCCTGAGTGGCAGGACCACTGTCCTATAAAACCTAATGCAATCTGGGTTGTTGGCTAGAGAGTTGAAAACTCTACAGACATCACTAAGAAAATTGACAAGAATGGAGACGTCACAAATTGAATAATAAGCCATCACATTGACTTAAATTATTTTTTTCTCCTGGGTTAAATATTTACAAAATCCAAAAAATAAAATAACATAACGTTTTCACTGTGCTTCTTTATTCAGAAGAAGCATCCAGCTAATGTCTATTTCCACCTGGGACAGGAATAAAGCATGGTCATCAATCCAATATTCTGTCTTCTACTTTAACAGAATGCTTGTTAGTGCCAACCCTGTTTATTTAAACTGCTGGTTTATTAAAACGCCTGGTACTTCTTCCTGTCTTAGTAAGTGTTCTGACCAAAGATGCACTTCTTCCTCTTAAACAGCGAACAGAATTCGGTTCTCCTGGATTTACATTTTCAAGCACTTCGGCTCTTACTGCAAAGGTGACAGCTTTCAGTCATTAACGCCACCCAAAACGCGGACATGGGTCCATCTTGCCATGTTCTGCCTTTGAGAGAAAGCAGAGCTCAGGAAAAATTCTAGTTAGTTTCCATTCATTTAAGTTTTGTTGAGTTTGAGGAAATGGTGTATACGTTTAATACAGTAACGTAAGGACACTTAAAAAAGAAAAACTGACCAGATACATAAAGTGGCAGAGTCATCGAGACAGAGAGTGAAGTGGCCGCTGCCCGGGGCTGGAGGGGGACAGACGGGGAGTCGCTGATGAGTGGGCAGAGTCGAGACAAGTTCACGGGTGGGTGGTGGAGAGGGCCGCCCAACGGCAGGAGTGTGCTCTGCGCCACTGACCTCCGTCTTCACAATGGCAAGGACGGCAAACTTTATGTGATATCAGTTTCCCCACAATTTTTAAAAAATCATTATTAAAAAAGGGAACTAACCAGAATATACACAACTTACCAGTTGAGTGTGGTCCCCTTCAAACAGCTCATTTTAGGTGATTACGTGTTTATTTCAATAGCGCTGACAGAGAGCAAAACAGCTCGGAATCTCTACTGTGGGAGGTAGGGTAGGTTTGTTTGGGTTTTCTTCACTGTTGTAACATTCTCGGTAAGAGTGTCTTTTGAGGCTAAGTTTTAATTTGGATGAAAGATCTTTTTACAGCTCCACTCTCAAAAAAAAATTATATCAAGTTGAAATTTTTTACTTAAGTCTCCATGAGGTGTTAATTTGTTCAGCGGCTCGGTAAACTGGCTGTGGATGAAACGCTGACAAAGGGGGGCCATCTCAGCAGGAGGGGTAAATAAATACAACATACAAGTTTGAATAGCACATTTTGATCACTTCTCGTGCCCTTCAACTTGCTCCCCTCCGGGTGAAAAGTTTTAAGTTTTCAACCGAACACGCCAAAAACACGGTGCGGCTTGTCTGTTGCCATCGTTATTTTTAGATGCCGACTTTGAGAAAGTCACAGGTGCTCATCGGTGAACATCTCTGCTGCTGATGTCTATGAAAGCCAAAGGTTTTTACTGCCATTAAAAGGAATAATCTTCCAAAGTGTAGAGGTGGTTCTCTTTTTAGAGCATGAGCTACAAAAGTTATTTTCAAAGGAGTATGATTCATTTATCAAAGTTAAGCTGAGGGATGTCACTGGGTTTAGTACCTGGGTAAAACTGCTAGTTCAATGAAAGATAAAACTTGTGGACCACTCTCTCGGTTTAACTGGAACAGAAAAGCTGCCTTCTCCCAGCTATTTCCTTTGCTAATCCTGAACAAGCTATTTTATCTTTAATAAGTAACGCCTACAGCTCCTTTCAGCTTTAGGATTCCAAGGAAGGTAAAACTGGACAGATCAAAGAGCACGGGCTAAGGAGTTGGACCACCTCATTGTGAATCTAGGTCTACGGCTACTGGCCACGCAAGCACCCACGGCCCACATCTGTAAAATGGGATGATAGTGTCTTACTCAGAGGGCCATTATGAGGACTAAGAAGATACTCAACAAGTGTAATTTCTCTTTCTCTCCTTTGCATATAAAACGTGGTTGCTATCAGCCCAAGAACATAAAATAGAAATAAAAATTTTCAATACTTTCCAAATAGAGTATTTCATGGGATGCATTGCTGAGGCATATGGTGCTAATTTTATTATGTACATAAAAGCAAGGTTACTTGCAAGGCCACACTCAACAAGATCTTGTGACACAGGTCTAGCTCCTAAGACAGTCAGGGAAAATAACTTTCGCAATTTGTGTTAAGACTTGAGGACAGAGATGGCGCAGATAAGCAAAATGAACAACGCAACCCTCAGCTTTCGAGGCGCTATGTGGTCCTCCACGGTACTTGCGGGAGGCCTGGGGACAGTACTCACTAACAGGCCATTTCACTGTCTCCTTAAACTGGCTATTCAAGTGGGAAACTTTTTGGCCAGAGAATCAAGAGGTAAGTGGCAGTTTGCCATTTTAAATATAAATCAGTGAATCCCACTACAATGTTTAAAACAACAACAAAAAAATCATTGCACAGCTTTGGAGAAATACAAACAAGCAAATGAGACCCAGTGTACTCGAAGGGTTCAGCCCCTTCATCACACAGCAGGCCCCGCCCCTCCCCACAGCTTTCCCCTCTGCTGTTTCAGTTACCTATGGTCAACCAGAGTCTGAAAATATTACGTGGAAAATTCCAGAAATAAACAATTCATGCTTTAAGTTGCATGCCACTCTGAGTAATATGATTAAGACCTACGGGGTCCCGCTCCATCCCACCAGGGACATGAATCATCCCTTTGCCGAGCTCAGCCACACTGGACACGCTCCCCACCTATCAGCCACTTGGTGGGCCAACTCGTTTGTCTGACTGTCACCAAGCAGAAGCCCTTGTGCTTAAGTAACCCTTAGTTTACTTAATAATGGCCCCAAGCCATTCACATTACTTCTATCACATATATTGTTATAACTGTTCTAATTTATTATTAGTTATTGATGTTAACCTCTTTTTGTGCCTGATTTATAAATTAAGCTTTATCACAGGTAGGTATGTGTAGGAATAACAGTGTATATAGTTTTTGGTACTATTCGCGGTCTCATGCATATATGGGGGGGGGTATCTTGGAACATCCTGAGGATAAGGGGGACCACTACTGTATGAGCATCTAAGTTAGTGGTGACTTCTCGTTCCCCAGTTCATATATTTTCTTCTAAATACATTAATTGGTGATTTTTGGTATTAAAAGAAAATAACAACTAGTGCTCCAAAACACCTTACTACAGCAGAGAGAATCAGACCCGAATGGTGGGTGTATGTAGGTAACATGGGGCAGGAGACCAGCCTTTGGAGATTAGCTGCTTAAATCAGGTACCTGACCAACATTATTATAGGTTGTCATCAAGTCACACTTGTTTGGTCAATCTTACTGCTCTAGGTGACTCATTCTGGGAAAGAAACAACACCCTCAAGATCATCAGACATAATTCTAGAGGAATTAAAGGATGATGAAGTTTTTCTCTTTGCTCAGGAACAACAGGACTTCTAGAAGGTCATGCTTCACCCAAACTTTAAAGGACCAAAAAAAGAAAAAGAAATGAAGAGTCATCAAATAAATTTGATCAAGAACTTACGTTAGGTATTTGTTTAGATATGAGTCGATTTTCACTAATGTCTAAAAAGGAGTTTTAAGAGCGGCCCCTTTTGTCCAAGTGCTGGGAAATGAAAGAATGAGTCACTTTAATACTTGATGTCAAACTCTTGGTGATTTCTGGCTTTCGAGTTTCTAAATCAACAAACAGCACTGTATAATGTTGCACAGGCAGTCGGCCAGGAAGTGGTGGGTGACCCTACACTCCATCCTCTGTCACGAACGAGTAAAGCCAGCAGCTAAGACATTGTGTCCTGTGCAGAGGGGTTCCCTTCTAGTGATCTGCCCTCCTGGAAGACTTGCCCAGGCTAATGTGGTATCATTTTTGCAATCCCAGACCGAGTCTACTGAGACATAGCTTGAATAGCTAGTTAGCCTCCTTTATTAAAAGCCCATGACGGCCCCAACCGGTGTGGCTCAGTAGGTTGGGCACGGTTCCACAAAACAAAAGATTATCAGTTCGATTCCATGTCAGGGTACATGCCTATGTTATGGGTTTGGCCCGCCAACCCCTCCTCTGTCAGGGCATATGTGAGAGGCAACCAGTCAATGTTTCTCTCTCACATCGATGTTTCTCTCCCTCTTTCTCTCTCTCTTCCCCTCTCTCTAAAATAAAAATTAAAATGAAAAGAAAAGAAACCCATGATGGGAGGTCTTAAGGCAGAGGACTCAACTCTCCCGCTGAACCATCCCCTCCCCCAGAATGCATATTCCAAGATTCACTCGCCAACACATTACTTCCCATTCAATGAGCACAGAACAGAGAGATGGAGCCTAAGCCAGAAATGATGGCCATCAGCCTCTGTCCCCTTGAAGACAGGGCTGGGGGGCTCCTGAGGATTGTGCAATTGGTAAGTGAAGGATCCCCAGTACCCCGAAGCCCTGCAGATGGCCTTAGGGTGACTAGTGAAGTTGTGATTACTTTTTTCCCCTTAAGTATGAAGTTCTGACCTAAATTGTGGTCTTTCTGATCCAAATCTGGCAGACTTTTTCCCCACACCGCGGCGGAAGAGAACAACCTCGTTTGGAAAGCTAAATTCAGGACACCAGAGCCATCTCCGTGAGGACACGGACCGTAACTTTTCAGGGCACTTGGAATTCAAATTCAGCACTTTCCGTCAATGGCTCACTCTCTTTGAACACAGATTGTCTACTCTGTGGGAGAAAATCTGTAGGCACCTCTATTGGAAACAAACAAACACACACAGCTTTATTGAGATGTATTTTATATGCCAACTCAATGATTTTTAAAATTTTTTTAATTTATTGATTTTGGAATGAGAGAAAGGTGGCGGGAAGAGAGAGAGAGAGATTGACTTGTTGTTCTATTTACTTACGCACTCATCGGTTACTTCTTGTGTGTGCCCTGACGGGGATCAAACCCACAACCTTGGTATATTGAGATGACGCTCCAACCACCTGAGCAACACACCTCAGTGGTTTCTAACATATTTATAGTTGCCTAACCGTCGCCACATCTATTCTATAATGGCAACAAAACTTCTCCACGGGCCTGTGCACCATAAGCTCCAGGACAACAAGTAAACAAATAAATAAGTACTGCTTATGATAAATGTTCTGAAGGAAAGAAAGAAGTGCAGAGATAAATAATAGGGGGAAACTATTTTAGATGGATAAGTAAGGAAAGGTGGCTCAGAGGAGGTGACATTTCTACTTGGGCACCCAGAAGTTTTCTACACACACGGGGGCCAGGGAGCCTGGGAGAGCTGAGGCAGGGCCGGCACAGTGCACTGTGTCCTCTGGGTTCCATGTACACTGCAGGTGCACACTCCTGGGATTCTGTTTGTTTGCATGAACTGTGTGTACATTTCTATGTTGGAGGATACGTGGTCTGAAAACTCAAGCCTCCAAGAGAGTTTTTTCAAACAACTTTACATTCTCCAGACATGATTTGTTTTGGGGTTTTAATACTTACAACACACTTGGAATTTATCTGCCATGTGGCCTACAAAAAAATCCCCACTGGGGAATCCACAGCAAATTCCTGACTTCAAGCAGGAGACAGGGAGGCCGGGCAGTTGGCGGCCGGCAATCTGAAATTCTCTTTGTCCTCTCCCAATGGGCTAAATTTGCTCAAGATTTGTAAAACCTTCCTGACTTCTTGCTACAAATCTGTTGATTTCTGTGTCTGTCTTTTTCTCTGAACGGAGGCACCAGTGTTTGGTTTTCAAAAGAAAAAAAGGTTTTCAGAGTTCCTTGACCATACAGACCTGCAGGCACCAGACAGCAGGCCGAGGCCCACACTGGGCTGGCTGTCAGCTCGAGGCACCTGCGCCCCCACTCAGGCGGTGGAGGCAATGACCCTCAACGGAATTTTCCAGTAACCGCTGCCCCTGAAAACCACGTGTACTGCCTGTCACTGTGCACACAGTTATATTTAAAACAAGTGTGTGAAGCACACACACACACTACACACACTCTCCTAATTCACACTCTGAGGCTTCAGGGAGACCGGACAGGGGTTGAATGTTGGAAAAATATTTTTTAAAAACTGCTTACAAAAAATAGCATTCTCCATTCACCTGACATGAGAGCCTTTCTGAAATGAAGAGGACTCGCTTTTCTCTGAATATCAGTAATATTCACTTAATCAGACAGGGTTTCTAAGTTGATTTTTAAGAGCTTTAGGGACTTACTGGATGCCTTTTAAATGAAAAGCAAAAGTTAATTACCACTCTCTTTTAACTAGGGTTTTGTTAATAACAGTGTGCATTTTTTTCAAGGCCCAGAATGTGTTTCGTGTGAAGAGCATTCACACCAAAATTACAGGGAAAACACAGCGCCCTGTGAACACAAAGTCAATTTCACTGGCCAGCCAGGAGGCGGGCATCTGCTCCTTGTTGTCTGATCCATTAGTGGTGAAAGGTTTGCACTTATCCATTAACCCGCCCCTCTCCCCAGGTACCCCTCGCAACCTAGGAGGGAGCTCTGCAAGACAGCTGGGCAGCACCAGGAGCATTGTCCCCTGGCTGTGCAACAAGCAGGAGAAATTACCAGGGTGGGCCCCGAAGTCAAACTCAAGACCTGGGCACTGATTCCTCCCAACTAGGCTAACAGGACACGGGGAGGGGTGGGGGGTCACAACAGTACTGATTCTTTTGTTGTTACTGTTTGGGGTTTATCTTTTTTGTTGTTTTCCAGTTTTTTGTTTTTCTTTGTTTATGCTTCTTTTTTTTTATTAATAGTGCTCATTTCTTGGTAAGATTTTATCTATTTATTCTTAGAGGGAGGGCAGGGAGGGAAAAAGAGAGGGAGAGAGACATGGACCTGAGAGAGAAACATCAGTCAGTTGCCTCTTATACACAGCCACCACCACCCGCCCTTGGGACCGAATGCACAACCCCAGCATGTGCCCTGACTGGAATCAAACCAGCAAACCCTCACTTTGTGGGATGACGTCCAACCCCCTGAGCCACGCCAGGCAGGGCAGTAGTGCTCATTCTCAAAAAAACATTTTCAAAATTATGATTATGAGGAATCCCGGGGAAGGTCTATGAGAGTAATTCAAGGGCCTTTATACTCAGGGGCATCACTTTAAGACAAACTGTCAGTGCCAACGTCAAACTTAAAATCTCTTTTCTTAAAAAAGATGCAGGCCACAAAAATCATTTAAAACAGAGAATAAGGAGCACTGCTCAGCATTATGGCGCCTCCAGAGATGGCACCACCCTGGTCCCAAATCTGTTCTCAGGAATGTGTGTAAGAAAAGTCTCTGGGGACCCGGGAGCCAGGGTAAAGTGCACTAGCTCTCTGCCAGGGCAAAGAACAAAATAATATTCCATATTAAAGAAAGTTGTGGGGCTTGGGGTTTCTTTTTTTTTTTCCTCTGGCTGGTGTGGCTCAGTGGGTTGAGCACTGGCCTGCGAACTGAAAAGTCGCTGGTTTAATTCCTGGTCAGGGCACACACCTGGGTTGCAGGCTGGCTTTTCCCTCTCTTCCCCCATCTCTCTAAAAATAAATAAATAAGGTATTTTTTAAAATAAATAAATAAAGTTGTTTTTCTTGTTTTTTCTTTCTCTTTCTTTCCCTGTGCACCAGATTCCTGAAGACCAAAAATAGATCCCTAAAAGTACATGAATTAAAGTTAATGCAGTCAGAAGAGGAACTAGCGAGCACCAAAGCAAGCCTGTGAGCATGCAGGGTTCCCTCGGATTATATTAGGGTGTGCTCAGCTCTAGCAAAATGCTTATCCTGCTGCTAAGTACCGGGCAGGGAGGGGATGATCTTCAGACCAAACCTCAAAGGGTTGTGAAGATGACCTTTGGGCCCTGACGGGTGTGGCTCGGTAGGTTGGGTGTCATCCTGCAATCTGAAAGGTCGCCAGTTTGATTCCCAGTCAGGGCACATGCCTGGGTTGCAGGCCAGGTCCCCCAGGTGGGGGCATGTGAGAGGCAGCCCATCGATGTTTCTCTCCCTCTCTTTTTACCTCTCTTCCCGTCTCTCTAAAAATAAACAAAAACAAAATCTTTTTTAAAAATTGACTTTTTGGATTGGAATGCTGGGACCAGTGATAGCAATCAAGGAGTGTCTTGGGGAGGGAGGGGTCTTGACCTCCACCATAGCCATGGCGCCACACATCCAAAAACGACCCCCAATAAGTACACAATCAAAGGAAAACCAGTGGGCTTGTTATACAAATGCAGCTTCAAATACAGCACCCCTGGCCACCTTCTGGTCCGATGACTACCCCTAAATATCCCCTAACTACACAAGATCAAAGTCTCCAAGCCACCTTGAACTAAAGATTGTCCAGTATGCCTGTTTTGTGTATCACACTCAGGGATAATATTTCCTTCCAACAAGGACGCCCTGAGGCAGGGAAAGTGGGAGAACCCCTAGCTGTAGTAAAACAGCTTTGCACCAGGTATCAGAAGACCTGGGCTCTGGCCTGGACCTTGCCCTTAGCTGAAAGATGGGCAGCTCACTGAACCTTCTACAACTCTGTTCTTCTCCACAAAGTCAAGTGGAGCAACTATAGACCACCTCGAAGAGCCCTTCTGAGTCTAAACTTCCAGAATCTACATCACCAAATGTTTCAAATGAAAACAATGACAACTACCTCTTTGTGACCAACCGTCAGCCCCCAGGACCCTTACTGAGCAGAGCTTTCCAACGGACTTATTTATAAGAACATAAATGAGAAGGCTGTTCTAATGAAACTTTTAAAATGAAAATTAATCCATGGGATGTTACTTATGATTCTTTATTCTGAAATTAAGGCCTAAAACAGAACAAAACACCAACTCCCTGTCTAAATTGTAGTGCAGCTGTCTTTTCTTTACGTCTCAGAGCTGTTCTTCTTTCCTGGAACGAGGAGACATTTCGTGAGTGAAAATAAGGCTAGAGGAATAATCAAAACGGCACTCTCTATACTAATCAAAGAGCAGCTGATTTTACATTTAGCTGGTAGTGCTGACTGTCTGTTTTCAAGGAGCGTGTTTTGCTTTTGCTGGAGTAAATACTAGTGAGAGGCAAGGAACAGAGGAAGAAAAAGCAAATAATGGTTCGTGCCACGGCTCTGGCTCTGGCCTGGCTGTTAACTGGTCGTGTGGCCTGGTGCCACCGCTTTAGTTGTTTGCACCTTAGTGTACCTGCCCGCAAAATGTGGATGACAACACACCAGTCCCCCTTAGCTCCCTCCACGAGGAGTTAAAGGGGATAAGGCCAGGGATAAAGGACAGACACCCAGTGGCGGTTCTCTCAGTGACTCTCCGAGACAAGGCATTTGCCTCGTTTTTACAAATTACAGACACTGCCACTGATTAACTGTGACGGTTAAACAGAAATCAGTTCCAGAAGTTCCACAGATCTATGAAGGAGGCCTCAAGCAAATCCAGAGTTGAAACAAGTTAGAATTCCAAAAGACTACCCAAATTGGAGGGAATTGTCTTCTGGGAAGACATTGTTAAGTTGCTTCCCGATTCTCAGTGCTCAGGTCCGAGGGCCCAGGGCAAAGGGGGATCATGGTGGCTGTGGGGTTTACTACCAGTCAGGCTGCAGGAGCCTGACCTCTGGCAAGCCGGTGGGCCTAGCCGAATCCAGCACTTGATGGGTTTCACCTGGATCCTTCCGGTTGGACAGCTCTATCAACCTAAACTGCACCCCTGCTTCTCCGACAAAGTAAACTACTTCAGAGTATGACCTTACAGAAACTGAATCATGCTTTAGTCCAAATGAATTATACATTCATTAAGTTATAATTATACATTATGTTACAGGTGGAGTCTGATTTAATTTGCCAATTAACAAAGGAGGGGCCCTCCACCTAACCAGTCAATGTTACTACTTCACCAGGAAGTGGTGGGTACTTAAGTACTAAAAAAAAATAAAGTGGGGAAAGGAGTGTTGCCTGCGTTTTCAAGGAAGCTAGAGAAGAGAACCAACCAAAATAAAGAGATTTTGCAGGTAGTAGAGAAGATTCTAGAACTGGTTATTTCCTTGACTATCACCTGCACTTTGGGGTATTTCATGCAGTACTAACATGGCCCCTAGATTCCAAATTCCTGTCAATAAATAAAGTCATTAGGAGGAGCTAGGGTAGAAGCAAACGCACCAGCAAGCTGAACTACGCCAGCTCAGCTGCGCACCAGGTGGGCCAGTCTCGACCTTTTCTAGAAATACTCCAGCTAACCAGTTTCATTCATTTGCCTCCCTCACTCTCCAGAGGGCCGCGTGTTGCTTCACTTAATGTACACAGTCGGGATGCTTCCCCACCCAAACTCTGCCTGCCCGCAAGGCCTCCCCCTTCACGATCTCGCTCCAATGCTATCTCCTCAAATGCCAACAAACTGCAACTTTTGGTGGGTCATTCGGGTGGGGCCTGGCTGATAGTTCTCCGGAAGGCGGTGTCCCTGGGATGCATTTTGTAAACTCAGAGTTACTTTGGTCTTGCCTTTCATTGCAGGTGGTTCTTGCCTTAACACTTGCTCCGACAACAAGTGAAGACAGCCCGTTGGGTGCACACCGTGTTCTTGGTTAATTACCTTTTTCTCTCCCAAGCACCCACCGCCTTCCACAAAGTAGAGTGGCTCACTAACACCTGATACATCAAGGGCACGGTATTTAAATGTAAATACAGTTGGGGTTGCCGATTTCGTTTGTGTTACCATACCAAACCACTCTAGTGAGTTCCAAATTGCCTCGATTGGCTTCCCTCTCCCTTGCCGTCCCTGGACAGACGCTAAGCAATGGTGAAATCACCAACAAGGTCGGGAGAGAGGGGGTATGAAAGGAAGCCGAGGCCTGAATGATCCTCACTGAGTCATCATTTCCTGAGTGATGGAGCTTGCTGCTTGGAAGGAATGGACCTGGGCCGCGCGCGTGGAGAACGACCCCCCGCCGCTCGCCCGCGCTGCAGCGACCGGACCCCGAGGCCTGACCCGCACCCACGTGCTGGAGCGCCCTCCAGTGGCCGCTCCGCAGCCCCCGCAGCGCGCCGCTCGCCTGCAGACCACGCTCCCCGCGGCAGAGGAAAGAAGAGACGCAGAAAGTTTCCGAGTCAGGCGGTTTGCTAAAGGTCGAAGCCGGGTTCGGGAGCCTGGGTGCAAGGGCGTGGCGGGAGCAGCACCCAGGCTGGCGGCCAACGCAAGAGGTCCGGGCCCAGACAGACCCCCATGGCTCCAAGTTACCCCCCAGCAGGGCTCGGGGCCTCTAGATCCCGAGGGCATAGGGCATCTCCCCGAACCAGGACCTTCCAGAGAAGGGCGGGAGGGGAGCCTGGGCCCTTGCCAGAACGGGACGACCCCTCTGACCCCCCAGCTACCAGCGCGTGCCGGGGGTTGTTGAGTTGGCTTTACTCATTTGCTTAATTGGAGAAATGCACCGACTCCCTTTGGCGCATTCTGATCCCCAGTAATGAGGATTCTGGGGGCCCCCAAAGGGCCCACCTGGAGTTCACCGCCCCACCCAGCGCCGCCCTCCCTCTCTGGGGTGACAAGTGGAGACAAAATTCCCGTTGCTCCCTCCCCTCCGGCCAGGTGTCCCAGCCGCCCGTAGTGGACTCGCCGACTGGGAGGCGGCGGCGGGGAACGCGGCGCCCCGGGGCGGGGGGCCGGGAGCGGGCGAGGCCGGGCCCGGGGCGGCGCTTACCTCTTCCACGGTGAGCGGCATGCAGATCCGGTACTCCTTCAGCAACATGGTCCTGCCGGCCGCGGACGCTCGGGGCGGAAAGCGGGGGACGCCCCCCAGAACAACAAAGCTGCCGCCCGGGCGCAGGGCAGGGAGCCCGGGGCCCCACTGTCGGAGCCGGCGGGAGAGTAAGCTCCGGCGGCCGCGCTCAGCTCCTGGCTCCGTCCTCTCCGCCCGAGACCATGTCACGGTTTGGGTCCGAGTGTTCGCGGCTCCCCCGCCTCCTTCCTCGCCGAGGTCGGTGCTCCTGGAACGCGGTGTTGCAAAGTCAGGGAGGGAGGGAGCCCCGCTGGAAACCTCTCTGATCCGCAGCCGCGGGCGGTAGGAGCGGCCGTCAGATCAGGACATGCCCGGTGGCGGGAGGGAGGGAAAAAGAGAGATTTCCGAAAATTAAAGCGAATGCACAGAAGTCACCCGCTCGGTCTGCCTCTGAAACCAAACCTGAACCTGACGACCCCCTCCTCCGGCCGGTCCGCCCAGAGCTAATTCACCAGGAGCACACCGCAGCCGGAGATGCTGACTTTCCAGACAAAGGCTCGAAGGGCTCCTCTCCCCGGGCGGTAAACAAGATTTCCTGCTCTTTTCAGGGCCGGTCCTTGAGTCGCTCCGCAGCTCGTTGGGGTAGAAAAGGGAAGCCGCCACCGCCACCCGGCTCTGTTGGGCTGGGGCCCGGGTTCCTCCAACCTCCACTCGCACTGCGAGGGGCGGGCGAGAGCTAGCTGGCGCCTTCCGCGCGCGTCCCCTCCCCCGGATCGCTCGGCTCCCCAAGCGCCGTGCGTGCCCGCGAGTTTGCAGCCACCTCGCGGGGGCCGGAGAGTCCGCGCCGAGCTGCAGTGTGCCTCGGGCCGGGGAGGTGGGTGCGGGAGGAGCCAGCGCCGGCAGGGCTGACATCAGCAGCGGCCGCGGCGGGGAGCCCCATCCGGCCAATGGGGAAATGGCAAAGAATGTGGAGGATTTAAACGAAACAGCATGTCTCTCCCCGGCGGCGGCCAGACAGCCCTGGAGCCCAGCCTGGCCGAATCTGGGGAGGATTGGAGACGGGGGCTTCCCTACACTCCCGTGCGCTCTGAACCGGTTCTCCCTGTGCCCTGAGTGCCGCCGTGCTGCGTCCCCACGCCGGGAAACTTCTGGTTCCAAGGAACAGAAGTGCTCCTTGACCTTTGGCAAAGGTCTTGACAAATACCCATCACAAGTGTTTTCACTTTGGTTCAGTAAGCAAGGCCAGCGCTGGAGAGGCCGTGGGATTTGAAAACAAACCTTTGTCTGGTTTCCTAGCTGGCTTCAGAAAAGGCGTCCTGGAAAACTGGTCAGTGCAGCCGTGCGAACGACAGGGAAGCGCAAACACACTCGGAGCAGAGAAAAGATGGTAAGGGGCGCAGCCTTGCGCCGCTCGGCCCTGCTCCGCAGTCCGGCTGCAGGCTGCGCGGAGAAGGAGAGGTTTTCGCGTCGCCTCTCCTAAGTTCAAAAAGTCACAGTGAAACGTCAGTGAAAACGCCTGGAGTGTTGGTGTTTCTCCCATATTCAACAGATCCTTCATTTTCACCGCAAGAGGCACATTCTTCAGTTACTCAGGAAGCTGCATATAACTGCTAAAGTCTGGGGTTTTTTTTAATTCGGTATTTTTAAGCTTGTTTTTCCAAAAAGTTGTTGGATGAAAAATGCATCAGTTGCCTCTATGCAGAATAACCGGCAAGCGACATCTTTTCTCTGAAAAATAATCATGCTCTAAAGTCCTGCAGCTACTCACAGAGCTTGGAAGGCAATACAGATGGCCTCAATTGTATAGTATTTTAAATTATGATTAATAAATAACTATCCAGTATAACTACAGTGGGCGGTGGCAAAAATCATCCAGATGGCTGGAGAGAATTTATAACTGTGCGAACACGATACAAAGCTTGATAGAAAAATGACACCCTATATCCAGCTTACATTTTAGCGAAAGCGCTTTTCTAGATAAATGTTCCCCAGACTTGGCTCAGAAATATTCATAGCAACTAATTAAAGCTAAACCAAATTCCTCGAGGTGGAAAATCTAAATCTCACACTGTAGTGTTGAATAATAACACATTGAAAGCCTGTGATATGGAAAAAAAGCTCAAGCTGTTTTTGTTTTTTCTACTGCTGACTTGAAAACAGGTGTAGTGGCTTCGTCTCTGGCGCCTAATACTCTTCCCAGATGCAGCGAGGGAACGCAGTGGTTAGCGCCACGGACACGTGCATGCAGGACCCCAGACTCTGGGGGTGTACTCCTGACTCCCGAGGCGTTTCCTGACACTGATTCTGTTACTAAGTATATCACTGATGAATGTTATGGTTGAGGGACTACTCTGATTTTTCCAAGCTGCAAATCCGCCTGACTACGCCTCTCCTCTTACCCCTCTTGTAAGCTGACTTCTCCACTGAACAACTTTGCACTCAGTCCATCCGCATGCCTGGCCACGCTAATCCTGTTCCAGCACAGCTTTAATCCTGCAGCCCTCAAAACCTCCCAGTGATTCTCCATGGCCTATTGAGCAAGTTCAAATTCCTTGGCAGGAGGATCAAGGCTCCGAATCTACCTTTCCCACAATAGCCAGTCACCCATCCCCTGAGACAAATCTGTTGGCCAGAGAGGCCTCCACCGCGCCTGGACTGCTCCACTCCTGTGATTGCCTTCGCGGAGAATTCCTCCCCCGCCCCCACCCCTGCTCCCCCAGACACCACTTTGACAGTTTTCGGCGGGGCTCTGTCACTGTGTTTTTGGAAAGTGACTGGTGGCAGCACGTTGGATGGGGTAGGACGGAAGGATACCAGAGGCAGGTTATTATATTATTATAATACTATAGGAGATGTATGGGGAGGGCTTGAAATCGCGAAGGAAAGGAGGATGGGGATGGATTTGTTTTCACTACAGCCACGCTGGGGGATGGAGAGGGCAAAAGGGAGGGTTTCTTCATTCATAACATTCACACGAAGGGAGGAGCGCGCCATCTACTGGTCAGACACATTTTAACATGTTTCCAGTCACCATAGCAAGTCTGGCAAGAATTTTATCTTTCTTTTCAACCAGTGGAGTCCCGCAGTATCTGTCTCCAAAGAGCCTTGAAGGTGTTGCTATTATCATTGTGGGTGGTATGATGTTCCATTAACAACATACCATCTACAGCTACTGACCACCACATATTAAAAAATGGGAGTGGACGCAAAGGACAAAAAAGAGGAACAAAGAGTCAAGTTACCAGTGCAGAAGATATGACCAAAAGGAAAATATTAGCCTATGCATGTCTGTGACAGCATTTATTCTCAGATGAGTGACAACCTATGAAAGCAGGGGTTCTCAAACGTCGAGATGGAGGAGGTACACATCAAAGTCAATCATCCTAGGAGCTTTTTCAACCCATTGTCTTCACCAGAATTCTGATGATGCACCCCACCCTCCTCACCCCCCATTTGAAACCTCTTCAGTATGTGTGAAAAAACAGTCAGGTCCTACCCACCTCTGTATGTAGCATCTGAAAGAATAGCGTACCAAGTCCTTGTGACTATTCAAATTATGTTTTATTCCTAGAATACCCTTGTTACTTCTAAAGTAAAATACACAGTGCTTCCCGTTTCCTCTTTCCAACTCACTATATCTAAGATCTGTGGGTCCACCAGGGCCCACTGAAAACCGTCTCCCAATAAACTCAATTTAAAGAAAAGCACGGTCTCCTATACAGAGCCATTTTAGATGACTCTTTGCCTTTCTAGACAACCCACATAACTTGTTTGAACCATTCATTTTGATTGTGCGTATGCAAGTGTGGCCTTTACAGGTGAAATGTCATATACAGCTCCGGAAGTGTTCCACCTGTTCTCCAATTCCCCAGCATGATTCCCCTCCCAGAAGAGACGGAACACGTCCTATCTATGTCATCTGGAAACTTGGCCTGGTACGAGGGATATTACGGGTACCCAGTGAATGTCTGTTCCATGTATGCCTATATTAGCTTAGGGTTCTCAGCCTTGGCACAATTGACATTTGGTGCCAGATAATTCTCTGCTGTGGAAGTCACCGTAGGATTTTTGATAGCATCCTGGTCTTTATCCACTAAATATGTACCAGCTCCCCACACCCTGCCACACACATGTTACCAAATATCGTGCTGGGTGTGGAGGGAACCACGTATTATTGTAACATTCATTAATCTCATCTAAATATTTAGCTACTCCAAGAAAAAGCTTCTGGAGAGACTGACTTTCAGCTTGTCAAAATCAGGGCTGAGGAGAAAAGGAATAAAACAAAATTGTTAACATCACAGTGATGTAAAGACCTCCCTTTGTCCTTCCTATGATCTGCTTTACATTACCAAAATAGCCCTTTATAAAGGGCTTGTCCTTAACCTTGAGCACTTGACTGAGGTAACGTCTGTTAAGTTTTTCCATTATAAAGTTACTATTTTCCCCTTTCCGGACTTTACTGTTTGGGAGTCACTACGTGCCGCCCATACTCAAGGGAGCCCCACCTCCGTGAGGGAAGTCCACACACAATATGGAATTCTGCAAGATTTGTCCCTCTTCCCTCATTTATTCATTCAATTATTTGTATCAGTGCAGCCTCCTGCCTATTTATTTTACACTTGTTATAATTCTATACTACATTAATTTTGTTGCTCAGCTTTGCACATCGGTAGCTCTTGCTGTTGGCTCCTGTGCCCTTTTGACGTGCCCTGCTTTGTAAGGGAGACTTCTGAAAATAAGTGCTATCCTCTGCAATTACTGTTTGTTGTATTATGGACAACAGTGTGGTGATTGCTGGGGGAGGGGAGATATACGGGGACTAAATGGTAACGGAAAAAATACAATGAAGGTTAAATTTTAAAAAATTTTTGTTTTATTAAATATTGTTTAATTCCAGCAAAGTATATCTATGCATGCCTCTGTGTTTTAAATGACACCACACGTCTATGTGTGTGTGTTGTAAACACCTTTTTAGATGCTAAACAGATGTTAAATTCATTCTTTTTTGAAACATTTTATTTATTTATTTTTAGAGAAGGGGAAGGGAGAAAGAAAGGGAGAGAAATATCGATTGGCTGCCTCTCACACACACCCCAACCAGGGACCAGGCCCACAACCCAGGCACATGCCATGACTGGGAATTGAACCCAAAACCTTTTACTTTGTGGGATCAGGCCCAACCCTGAGCTGGGGACCTGGCCCGCAACCCAGGCATGTGCCCTGACTGGGAATCGAACCGGCAACCTTTTAGTTTGCAGGCTGATGCTCAATCCACTGAACCACCAGCCAGGACTAAAGTCATTCTTAATAAAACTACACAAAGCAAGTCCTAAGGCAATTCTTATGTGTAGATTCATGTATCAGGCCTCCATTAAATACAGAGAATCTCTTTGATGTGTAATTGCTTATACTGTGCAGTATATGCTCATAAAATAAAAATTAATTGACAATAATGTGGTACAGAATGCTTCACAGAAAAACTCTGGAGGTTCTATGACCAGTTATAGTTGTCTCTTTTTTTTTTAAAGATATTATTTGTTTTTATTTTTAGACAGAGGGGAAGGGAAAGAGAAAGGGAGGAAGAGAAACATCAATGTGTGGTTGCCTCTTGTGTGCCCAGTACTGGGGACCTGGCCTGCAACCAGGCATGTTCCCTGACTGGGAATCGAACTGGCAACCCTTTGATTTGGTTTGCATGCCAGTGCCGAATCCACTGAGCCACACCAGCCAGGGCTGTTTTGTATTTTTTTGAATAAATAAGCTAATAATAAACTTATCAAAGTTTTACTTTTAATTGCATTACCTATTTACAGAAATTGGCAAAACATTGGAATGTTTTGAGATGAATTATGAGGCTACAGGTAATCTATACTCCCTGGAGAGAGATTTTAAAGATGAAAGAAAACACTGTCCTTGATCCTGAGTGTTCTTAAGAGGAGACAACTGTGCAACCATAATTTATTGCATCAATAGTTCTTTAACGCCAAAGCATATTTAACCTAGTATCATAAAATGATATTGGCACACCTGGAAATAGTATTTCTTACTTATGCAATGACTTTTTGTGGAACATTTTAAATGTTACCAGAGAGAGAAAGAGAGAACTATGTTTGCTTATATAAGAAGCACATGTAATCATTTATATCAAAACCCCAGTTTAAAAATTGCTCAGGTGATTGTAGGTGGGCTGAACATTGGCCCCCAAAGAGACCAGGTCCTAAGTCCTGAAACCTGAAAATATCACCTTATTGGAAAAAGGGTCTTTGCAGATATGATTAAGTTAAGGATTTGCAATAAAGAGATTATCCTGGATTATCTGGGTGGGCCCTAAATACAATCACAGGTGTGCAAAGGAGAAAGGTAGAGGAAGATTCACTCACACGGAAGAGAAGGCCACCTGAGGAGGAAGGCAGAGACTGGAGACAGGAGGCCACAGATGAGGAATGCCCGCAGCCCTCCGAGGTGGAAGAGGCAGGAAATCGTCCCCTAGAGCCTCCAGAGGGAGGCGTGGCACTGACATACCTTGATTTTGGCCCAGCAATACTGACTGCAGATTCTGGACTCCAGACTGTGAGGAATCAATTTCTGTTGTTTTAAGCCACTAAGTTTGGGGGTATTTGCTGCCGCAGTGAGAGTATGGGAGTATAATGCTTTAGTTATGACTTCGTTTACCTGATATAACTTGCACTGGACGTGAAGAAATTCTACACAAGACTGAGAGATTTACTCAAAAGATAAAACACAGTATATTCTTTTTTTTTTTAAAGATTGACAACAGACTTGAAAATACCAAGTTCTCCCACTGCATTTAAAATCAGCAATTTACAAAAACAAATATTTTACACACATGTCAAGAACATTTCTGTAACATAAGCCTCGTAGGTTTACATACCATCCATGTGCTAAAGTCTCCTAACTTCAGACCTCTAGCCCAAGTGAGTCCCCTTAATCTGACACATGTGTATCCACTTACCTTCGCAACACTGTCGCTTTGATATCCAATGGGGGTCTCAAACTTAACACATAACTTAACACATCGCACACAGGGCTGCTGCCCTTTCCCCCTGACTTGCTGGTCGCTAATCTGCTCTGTTTTGTTAAATGGCAACACCACCTTTCCAGACAGCCAGGTCAAAGATCTGGATGGCATGTTTAACCCCTCTCCCCTCACATCCCACAGAAAATCCTATTTTGGCTCTATCTTCAGATTATGTGCAGGATCTAGCCACTTCTTAACACTTCTGTGGCCTCCACCCTAGTCCAAGCCACCACCCTTTTCCTCTCGGATTATTGCAATAAGCTCCAAACTAGTCTCCAGCTTCTGCCCATCCTAGTCACACATCAGAGTGATTCTTTTTCTAGGTGAGTCAGTTTATGCCACTCCTTTGCCTGAAACCCCCACTGGCTTCCCATCTTACTCACATTAAAAGCCAATTCCTTGTAATGGCCAAATTGCCCTGAACCGCATATCCTACAACTCGAACCCTCACTCATTCTGGTCTTCAAACAGGCCAGGCATGATCTGACGGCTCTCACCCCAGGGTTCTTGCTCCTGCCTCTCTCTGCCTGGAATCTTCACTGCCACGCCCCAACCCCCCACCGCCTGCGCCAATCTGTTCTCTGTAAGACTCCCTTACTTACTTGAGGTATTGGCTCACTAGCGATGCCTTCCTTGACCGCCTCCCAAGCACTATCGCCCCCTGGTACACATTTACACAAGTGTCTGCCTCCCCCCCTAGAATGTTCACTTCACAAAGGCAGGAGCTTTGAGTCAGCTGTGTGCACAGCCTGTAAACTGAACATGCCAGAAATGCCTAATCTGATAAAAATATACCCAAATAGTGATTAGTATATACAGACACATTGTTTTCAATAATTAGTATCATACTATACATTACCAATCTTCTTCCTGAACAAATTTTTTCCAATCAGTATTTCATATTCTACCTTTTAGGTTCCTTATTCTGCCACTGCAAATTTTCCTCTTCTGAAACTAAATTCTTTCTTTTCTTTTTCTTTTTTTTTTAAAGATTTTATTTATTTGCCCTGGCTGGTGTGACTCAGTGGATTGAGCGCCAGCTCGAGAACCAAACAGTCACCAGTTGATTCCCATTCGGGGCACATGCCTGGGTTGCGGGCCAGGCCCCCAGTAGAGGGTGCATGAGAGGCAACCACACAGTGATGTTTCCTCTGAATAGATTTTATTTATTGATTTTTAGAATAGGGGAAGGGAGGAAGAGAGGGAGAGAAACATCCGTGTGTGAGAGATACATTGATTGGTTACCCCTGACATCCCCCAACTGGAGGCCTGGCCCACAACCCAGGCATGTGCCCTGACTGGGAATCAACTGGCGACCCTTTGCTTAGCAGGCGGGCGCTCAGTCGACTGAGCCACACTAAGCAAGGCTGGAACCAGATTCTTTCTAACAAAGTCACACATTTAATCTCAGACTCACCCAAAAAAAGTTTTACAGTTTCTGTACTATGGTGCTCTTATACATTGTCTTTGCCCATGGGTCCGACTTTTACAGAATTCCTTCTTTTTTACTTTAATTTTCTTGTCTCCTTTGCAGGCTATCCCTTAGATTTCAACTTGCTCTCATTTTTTGTTACCTCCAAGCTTAGGGAGGAAGGGCTTCAGTTTGGTGTGGGAGGCAACTATAGTTGTCTCTACCTCTTTGCCTCTTCTTCAGACCCCCTCACCCTCCTGTTTTTGCATTCTGGACCTCGTGACTCTATTTATTGCCGCTTTGTTACTTTTTGTCTTTTCAAACTCTTCTCACTAAACGCACAGCTCTCAATCCTCTTGTCTACTCTGATCAAACCAACTGCATGCAAACTCGGAACCAGAAAGCATCTTAGCCTACCGCGTCCCAACCATCCTGGCTCCTAGAGTGCGTTTTCGAAATCTGTTAAGGGAATTTTGGGTTGTCACAACCACTGAGGGGAGAGGGATATAGGAGTGTGTAATTGGGATGCTAGACATCTGCAGTGCAACAAACCTACACAATAAAAATACTGTCCCACGTCCATCAGAGTCTTCAGTGCCCTTCCAGACACTTACTTACGTGTCTAAGGCCTAGACTGTAACTCCATTTTACTTATGCCAAGCTATTATTTTGGAAGTTTCAATATGGACTAAAATTTCTAAGAATTCTTCTGTGCGAAAAACAATGGAAGATTATATTTTGATATAGTCAGAACTTCACCAAGAAGTGGCACACTATTTTGGAAAAATCATGCCACCAACAGAAAGCCCTTATGATGCTTGACAAACCAAGAGAACACACCTATTGCAATTGCAGCTTTTGTATTTAGAGTTATCGTTTATGCACACACGCAAATGACAGTTTGTATCTTCTACTGCAGACACGTTTCAGCTTGTATATTTTGAGTTATATATTATTTTGCTATTTTGCAAATCTCCTTTACAACGCGGATGGTTTTTCTTTTTTTAATTGTGTATAGATGGGCTATCTTATCTATGGTTTTCATTACAGAACAGTATTTTTTTTTAATTTTTAATTTATTTTTAGAGACGGGAAGGGAGGGAGAGGGAGGGAGAAGGAGAGGGAGAGAAACATCAATGTGTGGTTGCCTCTCACGTGGCCCCCACTGGGGGACCCGGCCCGCAACCCAGGCATGTGCCTTGACTAGGAATCGAACCGTCAACCCTTTGATTCGCAGCCCACGCTCACTCAACCCACTGAGCTACACCAGCCAGGGCACAACAGTATTTTTAAAAGGCCACTCAGCATGAACAAAGGGATGCTGGTGCCCATTACACTGACATAACAGCCCACTCCAAGATTTCCCATTTGCCTCCCAGTTTACTGTTGACACTTTAACCACACCATACCCGACGTCATTTTCATTTTCAAGGATCCTAAGCTTTTCCATAGGGACCCTAATAATGCGGATGATGATTCAAAAAAACTTGTGTGGTCCTTAAGGATGAAAATAGTCTCGCATACATGATCTCGTTGGATGTTCACAAGGATCCTACAGGGCAAGCAAATAAAATGTCTAATCATTCTTACCAACTGTAGTGTGTTACAGCCAAAACGAAAACCAAAAATACTTTACTTGAGCCGCTGCCATATCTTCGTTTATGAGCTTTCAGAGATCCCACAGATTAAGGCACCAAGATTCTCAACCAGATGAGACCTCAGAACTTTTTTCTTTAGGACTTATTTCAGCCTGCTCCTATAGAGATGAGAAAACCGAGATTTCAGAAAACTTACGCGACTTGCCCACGGCTCTGAGATATCATAACATTTCAAAACAGGGGTGTAAGAATATATGGGATGGCCTATTCTATTACACTGGTTTTTCTCACCGCAAATTCTCGATCAGAAGACTATCACCCAAGTCCAAGCCGGACATGGGCTACAGGAGCGAGCTCCGCCCTCAGGGCTGCCCGCGACACTGCCTGATTGGAGGCTGGCGCAGGGGGCCTCGTGGGGTCCTTCGGGAGGGGCTGCCGACGCACTGCCTGAGCGGGTGCGCAGGCGGCTTCCGGTGTGGGTGACGAGTGGTGGCTGAGGCAGGGGGACACCAAGGGACGCTCAGGCAGGGACCATGGCGGACGGGGGTTCGGAGCGGGCTGATGGGCGCATCGTCAAAATGGAGGTGGACTACAGCGCCACGGTGGATCAGCGTCTGCCCGAGTGCGAGAAACTGGCCAAGGTGAGGGGAGGCCGGTTGTCTGTTGGCGGGCGCCACGGGCTGAGTCACGGCGCGGAGCCTGCTTAGGCCTCAGGGGGCCTGAGGACTGGACCGCGCATCCCCAGCCCAGGTTGGGCCTGCCTGAGTGGGACACCCCAGGTCCGCCTGGTCAGGGAGGTGCCTTGCGGGGTACGATGATGCATACGGCTTCCCCGACCCTCCTCGGGACAGATGGGCACTTCCTCCCCGCAGGAGTTGGGGCCGGGTAGTAGTTTTTGCGTTTCCTTGGATACTGTGTAACGCTTACTTTAGTAGTTCCCCAGGGGTTAAGGCCGCTTCAGCTTTCAGGCTAGATCGGGGAGTTTCGTTCTGCTGCTCTTGCTGAATCAGTTTATGTCAAGTTGTTGATGGATCACGGCTCTGTGCCTGGCCTTTGGCCAGGAAAAGGGGCAGGAAAGTGGTGGCACGAGGTGATTAACACAGGATTTCTGTCCGGGAAGGAGCTCGTGTACGTAACGAATTGGACAAGCCCTGCAGGGCGGTGAGTGCCCTACGACAATGAATAAAGTGTTACTGTAACCCAGAAGGAAGCTCTTCATTCTTACTGGTGGGATAAGGGAAGAGTGTGCAGAGAAGCTCATGTTTGTGTTGGGCCTGGAAGAATGAGTAAGATTGGGTGGGGAAGGGGTCATTCCTTCCGCGGGAACTACCTAAGTAAAGACAAGTAGGCACCGAAGTACAGAATAACCTAATTAGAGGAGGTCTTGAACAGGAGGTTAGCTCCACTGCTTATCTCCCATAGGATAGAAATCTGACTTGATCCAAACATTATCACGCCCCCTACCGTGTGTCAGGCAACTTTGTGTATCGTTTTACATGTAAAGAAACCAAGGCTCAGGGTTATTTGTCCGACGTTTCAGTTATTAATGGGGAGAAGCAGGGATTCAAGACTTGGCTCACCTGACTAGGGAGGGGAAGGGTGGTGGTTGAATCAGCGTCGTCGTGGGCTGTTGCTCTAAGGCCTCATTATGCTCAGGCCTTAATAAATTCCTCCATCAGTCTCCAGCTACCGACATTCGTTGCTACTCACCTGGGGTGCATTCACTAGTAGGGTTGTTTCTGTCCCTGAAGAGCTTACTACGTAAGTCCATTAAAGTGTAGCAAATTCAGGGGCAGGAGGAGGACAATGCTTCACATTTAGTCTTAGAAAGAAACCTTTTTAATGACTCTCTTTTTTCCAAAAAAAAAAAAAAAAGAATCTAATGAGGCTTTACAAAAAACAAGGATAGGGAAAGGTGATGTTGACACACCTGTATTTCTTAGGGACAGTACACTTGATGGAGGGGGGCCATACATTCATCTCTGAGATTTCTAGCAGAGAGTGTAAAGAAACATCATCGGTTACTGAAGGGTTGGAAAATTCAAGCACCTGCCGTGCCAGAGCGCTGACAGTAGCTGACATTTATTTAGTCCTTTCCGCAGCGCCAGGCACTCTTCCTAGTGCGTGCATGCGTTAACTTCCTTGCTCCTTGCCGTAGCCCTGTGTGATGGGTGCTGCTATTCTTGCTTCACAGACAGCAGGCTAGAAGGACTTAAGTCTCATGCTCCGAGGTCATGCAGCACTTGAGGTGATGGGGCCAGGATGCAAACCCAGGTAGCCGGACTCTAGAGCTTGTGCTCTCACCATGCTGTCCGTCCTGAAGGGCCTCGTTCGAGGAAAAGCTGAGCTCCTCAACACCTGCCCCGGGGAAAAGGGCAATAACGCTTCACCTCCAGCTAATCTCTGCCAATTGGGGATGAAGGCCGCGGCTTGTTAACTCTTCTGTTTTGAGGGAGAAAATCAGGAATATGGATTCATACATGAAATGCTTCCATATTTAGCAACCGGACACTGATCTGTTTTAAAGTACTATCTGAGTCACTACCATGTAGATCAAATGAAACATACCTACAGGCCAAAGTCAGCCCCTGAACCACTGCTTTGGAGCTAATAGAGTGACATTGTCCGTACGAAAAAACCATTTGCTGTAAAGAAGTACAGCTATTCTAGACCTGAGACCTGGGAGAAAAAAATCTTTCCTTTACCCACATAGTCTGACAGTCCCCTGTGTGCAAGACCTAGTCAGTGCTAAACATTGTGGGGGTATAAAGATTACTAGTCAGAGCTCCTGCTCAAATAGGTTATAGGCCAATAAGAAAATAGTATTTCACTGCTACCTACTGATTACATGTATGGTATTTATTCAGGACATTGTTATGTGCAGGACAGTTGAAAGATTTGCAGCTCAGATGCTGGATGCCTTTTCAGTTGTCAAATGGAATGGAAATGTTTAAAGCAGAATGGTGGGGCCTGTGAAACTAGGGTAAAATTAAAGGCATTTGAATTCTGATTTTTTTAACCCAGCATACCAGCTGGACAAAACAAGGTGTAGGTGTGAATTGCTTTTGTCCGGGGGTGGGGGGGGGTGGGGGGGTGGTTCTTGGGGGTGGTAGGGTGTAAGTTTTTTATTCATACAGGCCCACAGTTTTTAACCTTTGGATTAGGTTAAAAACTGATGGTTATCTTATAGTCCTAGTTGACTTTTTAAAAGGTATGTCTCTCTGATTTGCTATTTGTTCATCGTTGTATAGTATTTTATGACCATTCTGCCAAACATACGGAAATACTTACCTAGCATTGCGTGTCTGCATTGGAATATATGGAACATGTTAGCATACATTGTTTTATTTTTTTATTGTGAACCCATTGATAATACTGAAAAAAAGTTCTATTTTCATTTTTCTTGTGAGAAAACTAAGGTTCAGGCGGCTTACGCGGTGTGTCCAAGGACCACAGCAGAGCCAGGTCAAGCTCAGGTCTCTGGGAACGTGGAGAGTTCTTTTTGCAACATACCACGGCCTCTTAAAGGGACTGTCACTTTTGTGCTTACTGTCCTTAAGAAACTTTTTATTTTTAATGTAAAAGACATTTGAAGATGAAAATTACATGTATAGAGGCTTTAATAAGGATACATCAGGTAAAAAAACAAAACAAAACACACACATGTAGTAGCAAAAGCATTCAAAAGGCAGACCGAAGTCTAGACTTGGGTGGTCAAATTGTCAAATCTAGGCCGTTCAGGTCTCCTACAATGATGATCTAATAGCGTTCTGTTTCTGTGTCCTGACACTCACCTAGCAAATAACAGTAATAACTGATACTTGTTGCTGTGTGAGGTGTATATAATGTTAACTCTTATTCCGAGCACATATCTTCATAGGTACTGCTTTAATCGTTTCACCAACCCCGGGGGCTAGGAGCTATTATTGTGCCCATCCCACTAAAGAGGAGACTGAGAATCAGAGAGGGCGTCTTGCTCCAGGAAACATCAGTGTGCGGCAGAGCTGGGTTTATTCCAAAGTGCAACCTTCGTTTTTAACCATCACACTCTGTTGTGTCTTTGAGTGGCATTTGAGGCCCCTGCCTTAGGTCGGTGCGATGATAAAAGTGATACTAGTTTTTGCTAATGCTTTTTCCTTCACCATTGTTTCAGGGAGTTCAAAGTTAATCCAAAGAAGGCCTTTTCTAAACTGTAAAGATGGAGCATTTAGCAGTTCTTAACACACAAAGGATTCCCCCTCTCCTTTTTGGTGATGGTGTGTATGTGCTGTCTCGTTATTTGAGGACTGCTTGCATTATTAAATTGAATATATCCTTCTCTTGGTGACTTTTCGTTTCATTTGGTCACCTGCAGCCTCTTCTCAAGGTTAGGATTACAAATAAAGAGGACGTGAAATGTAGAAGAGTTTACTGCTGGTTAGCCGCTTGGACAAAGATCCACTCAACAAACACTTCATTTAGAGTATTCTTTGCCAGTATTGGATTGGCATTAAATCTCAGCTCTCTGTGGTAACTTCTTATTTGCTCTTTCTTACTTGTTTAGATGGTTTAATAAATCATTAAAAGATTGGATCCATTTAGGAGTTAAAGAATGGTCACAGATGCGCAGAACTTACAGATGCCCAACATGTACTGATGTTACAAACTCTGTAGTCATTTACCTCATTTGCAAGGAATGTTTCAATGAGAAAAATGATTCACAAAAGTCACATGTTCCAACAAGTTGGTTTTGGTAGCTCTGGCCATCTTGCCCCTCTCTGAGTTGAAAGGCAGCATCGAGGAGGTGGCATTTCAGGAACTATCTGATTAGATAGGAAAGGAAGATGTTTAGCCATAGGATTGAACCTGGAAGGTGGCGGGGGGTGGGTAGAGAATTGGGAGTTGTATTTGATGAAGTTGCCGGTGGTGTCCCTCAGATAGCACTGAATTATTAGCTGTATAACCTGTCACATCCTACTTACTGTGACACTAAGAATCAGAAGGTTTAAGCCATTAAGATCAACTGACTAGTTCAGGTCAGTGTCGATATGTGCAGTTGGTGCAAGGGAAATAACAATGAATTAAACAAGGTCCAGCCCTAAAAGAACTTACCACTTAGGAGGCAAGACATGCACATTAATAACTGGCACAGGTAAAAGGGATGCACCGTAATATCTACAGAAGCAATGTGTGCTTGTCCCGATGCAGAGCCCTGAACTGCAGTGACCAACAGTATAGACGCTACCCTACCTCTTCGATTTGCATTCTAGTGACATTCCAAAGACAGTAACCATTAAAACAGAACAGTTTGGGGTCATGGCAAAGCAGAAAGTCAGCGGGCTTGAGTGTTAGAGGAGGTGCTGAGTGCCTTGGTTTCAGAGAGCATTATTGGAGATCATCTTTCTGAGAAGGTAACATTCAATGTTTCATTGATACATGCAGACCATTACTCTAGAGCAGCGTGTGATTCTTTCACATGTTGGATTCAGTTCTTTAAAAACCATACTTCTGAATTTGGCCCTGGCTGGTGGGGCTCAGTGGATTGATCCCTGGCCTGCAAACTGGAAGGTCGCCAGTTGGCTTCCCAGTCAGGGCATGTGCCTGGGTTTCGGGCCAGGTCCCCAGTTGGGGGCTTGTGAGAGGCAACTCAAACACATCAAACACATTGATGTTTTCTCTCCTCCTCTTTCTCCCTCCCTTCCCCTCTAAAAATAAATAAAATCTTTGAAAAAATGAAAATAAAAACCGTAGTTCTGAATTTGAATGTTATATAAACTATACTGTGTTGGTCAGTCATGTGACAACAGTAATTGCAAATGTGACAGGAGGTGACCGTGAGTAAACAGCTGTTTAGCATTTAGCACTGCACTTTGTTGCCAGCCGGTAGCCATTTCCCTGTGGCAGTTACTTTGATCAAAACAAAGGTGTAGTTTAAACTAACACAGTTTAGTGAGGGGAAGGGAAGATTGGACCAGGAGGCAGGGCCCTGGGCTCTGGTTCTGCTGCTTGGTTTTGTGGCTGAGTTGGTTGGCCCTCAGTCCTTTTACTCTTGAAAGCAGGATGATTGCATTCAATAATGTCTAGCAGTCTTTTCAGTTCTCATGTCTTTTTGATGTTTTATAATTTATTAGCCTTTACTTTGGAGAATTTATAGATTTGCTTTTTGTTCTTTTCCTCTGATGGGCATTTAACCAGCATTTACTGTGTATATGAATCTAGAGCTTTGAGAACCGGTTCTCCCCTTTGCATAGGAAACATTGTTAAAATGTTAGTCATGCATGTTTCACACTCAATTAAAGTAAGTTCAAACAGTAGCTTCACAAAGTACACAAAATGTTCATAGTTTAGCCCTGGCTGGTGTGGCTCTGTGGCTCGAGAGCCAGCCTGAGAACCATAAGGTCACCAGGTCGATCCCCACCCAGTCAGGGCACATGCCTGGGTTGTGGGCCAGGTCCCCCCAGTTGGGGGCCTGTGAGAGGCAACCAATAGCTGTATCTTTTGTACAGGTTGATGTTTCCTCTTTTCTCTCTCCGTTTCCCCTCTCTCAAAAAATAAGTTTTAAAAAATCTTTAAAAAGAAAAAAAGGAAATTCATAGTTTAAAAGTTATCTTGGCAAATATGGAAACAGTGTTTTTGAAAAGTCCAAACATTATTTGTGCCCTTAACTCAAAAGCTGTTTAATACATTTTTTTCATCAGTAAAAGTGTACTCATGTGCCATCCATGAATATCACTAAAATAAAAAAAAAATTTTTTTTTTTTCATTTACGGTTAGAAAAACAATTTCTAAATAAAACCTTCCTCATAGTTTCCAGTTCATTCATTGTTATTAATACCAATATTGGAAATGCAGTTTTTGTGCTGTGGGTTGGTTGTATCAAAATGTGTTGTTCCTAATAGGATGGCTTATTTTAGTCCCAGTGTATTATCACTTAGGTTTATATTGTTTGAATTTTGTTACTTTCATTTCTTTCCTTTTTTTTAAAGATTTTATTTATTTATTTAGAGAGAGGGGAAGGAAAGGAGAAAGAGAAGGAGAGAAACATCAGTGTGTGGTTGCCTCTCGCACACCCCCTGCTGGGGCCTTGGCCTGCAACCCAGGCACGTGCCCCGACCGGGAATCGAACCACCAGCCCTTTGCTTCGCAGGCCGCACTCAATCCACTGACCCACACCAGCCCGGGCTGTTACTTTCATTTCTTAGTGTGTCTCAGGAAGAATGTATTGTTTTTGCAAATTAGGTAGAGTTTGTTATTAATAGGCAAAAAGGGGTGTATTTTGTTTGGATCGGCATCTTCTTAAGAGCATGACTTTGGTAGGGCAAGTGTGGCTACTGCCAACAGGGCTTCACTTCTTTTCAGTACGATTATTTCTTTTTAAAGTCTGGCAGTTTAACCAGGGTCTCCTACCTTTTTACCACCAAATGTCCTTTTTATTTCCCCTCAAAATTTCATGTTTTAAAATATTTGTTATGGTAATTTATAAAGAATCGTTCTTTTTCCCATTTTTATTCTTTAAGGACACATGTGGCTGCCAGTTAAGAGTATCTATTTAGAACAAGATAAACAGATACTACTGTACTGAGTTGATAAGTTAGAATCTAAAACAAATTCTTGATGTTTTGCTCAGGCATTAAATCATTGTTGTTCTGAATTTAGTTTCTTTTGGGTGTTTTGGAATGTTAGAGGTAGCTCATGGGCCCCAAGTTGGAAAATTTTAGACTAATTATTTGGTTTTGTGTCGGTGGTGATGTTTTCATTGTTCATTTTAACCTTTCGTTTTAGGAAGGAAGACTTCAAGAAGTCATTGAAACCCTGCTCTCTTTGGAAAAACAGACCCGTACTGTGAGTAGCTTATAGTGAAAACCTCAAGTTACCACAGTTAGTAATAACTTCATTTAATATGGTTCCGTTGACTTTCAATGCATTTTCATTTTTACAGGCTTCTGATATGGTGTCTACATCCCGTATCTTAGTTGCAGTAGTGAAGATGTGCTATGAGGCTAAAGAATGGGATTTACTTAATGAAAATATTATGCTTTTGTCAAAAAGACGGAGTCAGTTAAAACAAGTAAGTTCATGATTGCTCAAAAATAAAAACATTTAAATAAGGACTGTTAGCAAACCTTTCTGTGAAGCTGTTTTAAATCTGTTAAATCAACATGATAACATTCTAGAGAGTTTGAAAATTCTGTCCATATTCTCATAAGTGCTTTTATTTTTGTTTCTTCTTCTAGTCTTTCTTTATTTGGATATTTTTATAAAATTGTAGTGAGGTTGTTGTTCTATTTCCACGTTGTTCCATAGCATCTTCACATTTATTATTTTAAATGATTATTATAATCATCACGTTGATAATCTATAATTTACTTATGTGTCTTTTACTTTTTGATTTTTAATATGTTCTTTCAACTTTCTTGAGATCATCACTATCCTTGACACATTTGCCATTTTTAAAAATCAGTTTAATCCTATCCAAAAGTGATGTTCACTTTAATCCTGTTTTCCTTCACGCCATTGCTGTGAGCCATCATTCCAGGCCACGTAGCCAAAGAGGGCCCACACCACGAGAATGGCAACCACTGCAACAAAAGCAGCATAAAAATAGCTGTCCCTACTGGAAACCCCAAAGGTACCTTCAGAAACATAAGATTCATCTCTGGCTGGTGTGGCTCAGTGGATTGAGTGCTGGTCTGTGAACCAAAGGGTTGCTGGTTCACTTCCCAATCAGGGCACATGCCTGGGTTGCAGGTTAGGTGCCCAATTCGGGTACGTGAGAGGCAACCACACATTGACATTTCTCACCCTCTTTTTCTCCTTCCCTCCCCTTCTCTAAAAATAGGTAAGTTAAATTAAAAAAAAGAACAAAAAACATAAGATTTAGTGGTGAAATATAACCCAATAGGTACAGTGATCTTTCAAGCTATGAAGAACAGGCGAGTCTTCGGGGTAGATGCCAGTAAACTGTCATTTCTGACATTGGTTCAGCACCACTTTATCAAGGCACTCCATGCCGTTGCCACCTGCAGCAGTTCCTTGTAGGTGGACTGGGCTCACTGGCCACTCTCAGTTGGCTCAGTGGGTGACCAGAGGCTACGCCTGAAATGCCTGTGAGCCTCATGTGTCTTTTATTAAACACTTAATATTAAAGTTACTTTTGAAGCCATTTCAGATACTGTTTTAAATACTTATTCTGTTTAAAGATTAAGTATATTTTCTTAGGGTATTTTTGTGATGCTAGATTTTTCTTTACTGCTTCCCTGTTCTTCTGCTTGAGATATATTTATTTAAATGGTCCTCTGCAGAAGTAGATTCCACTTTTCATATTTCTGTCTCACTTTAAAATGTTACTTGTTTCCTGAGTAGCTTCTGGGTTTTAGTTTTTGCTTTCAAATGCTAAAGGTAATGACATTGTAAAACAGGTTAGCAGTGGAACCAAAAACAGAAATACAAGGTTCTTGTCCAAATCCCTTATTTTATTAGTCTGCTGCTAGAGTGAGCTTAGTGGGCTAAATTATTTTTTGCAAAACATAAAGTTACTATGATTGTTTTCTGTTTTGTTTTGTTTTTAGATAAGTTTGCATGTACATAATATTCACTGTTAAGAATTTAATTTGCCCTGGCTGGGTAGCTCGGTTGGTTAGAGCACCATCCCAATGTACCAACATCATGGGTTTGATCCCTGGTCAGAGCATGCACGAGAATCAACCCGCGAATGCATAAATAAGTGGGACAACAAATTGATGTTTCTCTCTCTCAAGTCAGTAAATAAGACCTGACTAGTGTGGCTTAGTAGGTTGGGCATCATTCTGCAGACCTAGAGGTCGCCAGTTCGATTCCCAGTTGGGGTGCATGCCTAGGTTGCAGGCCAGGTCCCCAGTTGGAGAAGGGGGGGGTGCCGATCAATATTTCTCTTGCATGTCAATGTTTCTGTTTTTTTTCTCCCTCCCTCCCCCTCTCTTTAAAAATAAATTAAAATCTCTTTAAAATCAGCAAATTTTTTTTCATAATTTAATAGATTTAATTGAGGCAATCTAGTATTTGTGAATATGAAATTCATTTAAATGTGCCTTTTGGTGACAGTTCTGTGTTTTGAGAAACCATCACAGAGTGGTTGAGAGATGAGCAGATAAACCATCATCTTCCTCTGATTTTCTAGGAGACTTGCTTTCTGTAGGACAATTTTGAAAGGGCTACGCAATTTCTAAGGCTACTTTTCCCTTAGTTTTGGGAAAACCTGGATTAAATAAAAATATGTGTTTTATATAGTATTACTACAGTTCAAAAGCATGTGTCATAAAATTTTAGAGCTAGTTAAGGGACTGTTTAATTCTGTTACTTTTCTTATGGAGAAACTGAAATTTATATGTACAGCTCTTGAAATGTAAAGAAATGTATAATTTAGTACAGAATAGACTAATTTTTAAAAAAGATTTTATTTGTTTATTTTTTGACAGTGGAGAAGGAGGGAGAAAGAAAGGGAGAGAAACATCAGTGTGGTTGCCTTTCACGTGCCCCTCACCGTGGACCTGACCCACAACCCAGGCATGTGCCCTGACTGGGAATCGAACTGGCGACCCCTTGGTTCGCAGGCTGGTGCCCAAGCCACTGAGCCACACCAGCCAGGGCCTAAGATTGATTTTTTAAAAACTATATACATACGTGACAATATAGAGTAGGTGACCTGAGAGTAGTGAAAGGTATTAAGAAATATGAAAGGAGGAAGAGAATATTTTCAATTAGGTTTACGAGGAGGGTTTTTGGAGAAAGAAGAATTTAAGCCTTAGAGCTGGCCAGTGATACACCCAGAGATGGGGTCGGGACCGTTCCTTTTGCTCTAACATTATGTCTTCGTAGCTGTGGGAAGTGCTTAGGGGCTCCACATGCCTCTTTCCTTTTCCCATAATTGCTTTTTACCTAAAACTTTTTTGTTGGTCGTATTCAGACTTTTCATATCAGAAAAGTAATATTTCTCTTAACCTTTTCTAGATTGCTTGGTGGTTTCTAATTCACTGTCACTTGAGCATAGGCGGTAAGCCTCACTCAACTATAACTTCCCTAATGATTTACCTACATTTTTTTCAGGGAACAGCAGAGTGTTCAGTGTCGTTAGAATATTGATAGTTTTGTTTTGTTTTTGCTTTACCCCAATCTGGTTTCTTTTCATGTGTTTTTTTGCACAGCTTTTAGAATTACCAGGTTGTATGCATGCTCTTCTAGGAATCATTGATTTTAGTGGGATCATATGATTTGTGAGATACAGTGTCCCAGAGCCTTGCACTTATTGGAAGAATTGTATGTCATAATAAAACCTTAACTTCTGGAACTCCTAGGTCTCTGAGTAGCAAATTTTTTCAGGCAATTAAAAGTCTGTCCCTGGCCCATGTGCTCAGTTGGTTGGAGCACTGTCCTGTGACCAGAAGTTGGCGGGCTTGGTTCCTGCTCAGGCCACGTACCTGGGTTGCAGGTTTGATCTCCAGTAGAAGACAACTAATCTGTGTTTCTCTCTCCCTTCCTCTCTCTCTAAAAGCAATGAAAAAATGTCCTCAGGTGCGGATAAACAAATAAAATTTCTTTAAAGAAAAAAGTCTAACCTGGGCTACATGATCATTAAATGTGTTTCAAGGAAATCTTTGCAACAAATTCCATGGGATAGTTTTTTCAGTTTTATTAAGGTATAATTGACAGCAAGATACTGTGTTTACTTTTTCATTGTTATAAACAAAATATGCTTAATATAATTTAACATTGTCTAATGACAAAGAGTTCTGATTATTATTATTTATGACTATGATGTGCTGTTTACAACGTAGGAGTTGGCAAACTATGGGTCATGGACCAAATCTCACCTTCCACCTTTGTAAATAAAAGTTTTTGAGTGCGTCCATGCTCACTTGTTACATGTTGCCTATTGCAGCTTTGAAGTTAAAAGGCATTTGAATAGTTGCCACAGAGACCCTATGACCCACAGTCACAAAGTCTAAAATATTTACTATGTAAATAGGTATAAATCTATAAACGTGTGGAAAAGGTTTGCTGACCCCTGGCCTCCGTCCTGGAATGTTAGAGCTGGAGGGAATGTAGTCCAGCCTGCTTCTATTACCTGTAAGGAAACTGGGCAGGAGACACTCTTCCTTTTCTTTGTCACCTTTTATTGAGTTGAATATAGGTGACCGTGGCTCCTCTTCCCCATCCAGACGATGGAACTGTTTTACCCCTGCCTCTGCCATTGACTCTTTTTTCTTCAGTTATGCCATCTGCTGGTTATCGCCTCACTGCTCTCGTAGCCAGAGTGAACTGTGCTGTTCTCCTTCTTTCTATTTATTTATTTTACCTTTAGTCTATTTTCATTTCTTCCATTCATTTCTGCTTGGCTTCAAAAAAGCTAGCTTGCAAGCCTCCTAATAGATGTCATCAGTCCTGCTTCTTCCCCTTTCCGTTTGTGTAATTAGTTCACAAGTTTTAGTGACAGAGGGACAGTCTGACACCTGAGGGTTTCCTACCCTTTATTGATTTGTTCCTGGGCATTCAGTACTTCTTAACTACCAGGGAGGTCCAATGTTATTTTATAGACATTGCAGTGTGTAAAGTTGCTTGGCAAGACCAAATTTAACCATAGTGCTTCCATCAACAAATACTTACTTTTCTCGTATGGGGAACGGATTTTGCTTATGAGTGATTTTTATTATTTTAGGCTGTTGCAAAAATGGTTCAACAGTGCTGTGCTTATGTTGAGGAAATCACAGACCTTCCAATCAAGCTTCGATTAATTGACACTCTGCGAATGGTTACGGAAGGAAAGGTGAGTTGTCTGTTGGCACAACTGGCAGTGGTAAATATAAATACTCTCTTACTTGTCTTCAGAGATACTTGTATATTTACATGTTCTGTGTTAGTATATAAAAATAAGGTAAATTCTTCACCTGGCCTAAATCCACTTGAAAAGTGGAGCCGGCGCTCAATTTTTTTTTAAGGTACTTTTCATTTGGTGTGTCAGGTATGTAGCAGGTGGTTCTCTTATTCGTTAAACACAGCGATTTCATTTTTAGGTTCTCAAAGCTGCAAAATATGGGTAACGTTTTATAGAAGCATTTTCTTAAAACTTATGTGATCGTGGAGTATAAAACATCACCCAGCTCTGTTGCACGTGGAGGATAAAAGTACACAGTATCCGAAGTAAACGCTCCACACCTGGTTTGCTGAAGAGTTCAGTTCTGTCTGTTAACTTTTCACACCTTTCTGTAGGAGTTTTGATAATAATGTTTGTTGTCCTTGTAGATTTACGTTGAAATTGAGCGTGCTCGACTGACTAAAACGTTAGCAACCATCAAAGAGCAAAATGGGGACGTCAAAGAGGCAGCCTCCATTTTACAGGAGTTACAGGTGCGGTGCTACCTTTTACGGTGAAACTTTATCTTTAGTTGATAATGTTTTCTTGTGGAAATAGCTTATTTGGCATCTTACTACTTTTTTCTAACTCACCAAAATGAAGAGTGAGTGTAGTAAAGTGTGAGGTTATTCAAGTAGCTGGCAACAGAGTAATTGTGGTCCCAAATAAATTAAACTGCTAAAGAAGTTTGGAAGAAAAATTAGGATCAACAAATTAATCTTGATTTTTGTGCTGTTATTTGAACATTTTGACTCTCAGAATATAAGTAAAATTAGTAATTCATATACTATTTACTTATTCCTCAGGAATTTACAGTTATTTACTGGCTTTGTTCTTAATGAATATTTGATTGGTAGTTTCTAGGCTAAATTGGTTCAACAAAAAATTGCCTCATAATTTGCCATGTTTCAGGACAATTTTTTAAAAGATGTTATTTATTGATTTTTAGAGAGAGGGGAAGGGAGGGAGAGAAACAGCAATGTGTGGGTGCCTCTTGTGTGCCCCCAACTGGGGACCTGGCCCACAACCTAGGTGTATGCCCTGACTGGAAATTGAACCTGTGACCCTTTGGTTCACAGGCTGGTGCTCAATTCCCTGAGCTACACAAGCCAGGGCAGGACAATTTTGAGAGACCTTAAAATGAGACAGCAAAGAGCTAAAGAAATAAGTTTAAAAGAATGAACTATTGATATACACAATGTGACTAAGTCTTATTCTTTAAAGCATTATGCTGAGTAAACAAAGATGGTCTCACAAGGTTGCATAGTATACTTGAGCTATCTCAAAAGACAAATCTGTAGTGATGGAGAACAGATCATTAGTTGTCAGGAGTTATGAGTGGGGGAAGAAGCATGTGACTATAAAGGAGTAGCAATGAGGGAGTTTGAAGGGTGATAGAATTGTTCTGTATCTTTTTTTAAAAGATTTTATTTACTGATTTTTAGAGAGATAGAAAGGGAGGGAGAAGGAGAGGGAGAGGGAGAGAAACATCAGTGCAGGAGAGATACATCGATCGGTTGCCTCTCACATGCCCCCTACTGGGGACCTGGCCCAAAACCCAGCCATGTGCCCCAACTGGGAATCAAACCAGTGACCTTTCGGCTCTCAGGCTGGTGCTCAATCCACTGAGCCACACCAGCCAGGGCATGAACTGAATTGTTCTATATCCTGATTATTATGGTGATTACACAAATTTATAAGTGTGTTAAAATTCATAGAACTTCACTCCAAAAAAACCTAAACATTTTATCAATCTATACAATTTCTTGGAGGAAATTAGCTTTTTTGAAAATTGATCTCAGAGAGAGAGAGAGGAAGGGGCGAAAGCAGGGGGTGGGGAGGTGGAGAGAGAGAAACATGAATTTGTTGTTCTACTTACTTATGCATTCATTGGTGGCTTCTTGTATGTGCCCTGACCCAGATCAAACCCACAGCCTTAGGGCATTGGGGATGACACGGTAAACAACTAAGCCACCCAGCCAGGATGAAACTAGCTTTTTTAGAGTCAACCCTCCCAAAATGTGTGAAAGTTCTTATTATTTATCAAGAGTGCCTATTTTAATATGTATATGACTTTGTTGCAGTTTTTAAGTATTATAAATAATTTGGGGACTTAATCTGCCAGGTGGAAACCTATGGGTCAATGGAAAAAAAAGAACGAGTGGAGTTTATTTTGGAGCAAATGAGGCTCTGCCTCGCTGTGAAGGATTATATTCGTACACAGATCATCAGCAAGAAAATCAACACCAAATTTTTCCAGGAAGAAAATACAGAGGTACAGTACACATATCTCTTAATATAAATTCACTTAAAAGTGTTTTGGGGGGGAAACCATAAACCCCAATTTATTTTGTCAACTTTCTTTTTTTTTCCCCAAGAAATTAAAGTTGAAATACTATAACTTAATGATTCAGCTGGATCAACACGAAGGGTCCTATTTGTCTATTTGTAAGCACTACAGAGCAATATATGATACTCCCTGTATACAGGCAGAAAGTGAGAAGTGGCAACAGGTAAGAATATATTCTTTTACTTGACATTGATACTTATTACGAACAATTTGCAATTTTAAATTTACTTTGAAATAGTTTTAACTTCAGTAATTATATGCAATTTT
>VMDR010000252.1:0-77540 GCA_007922815.1 Macrotus californicus
CCCCCATCCTGGGATCCATCCTCTCCTCTTCCCCCTCCTCCCCCTCTGCTACTGGTCCCCACCCCTCCTCACTTCCCAAGGCTTCTCCCTATAGCACCCCCTGAGAGAGAACAATGGGGACAGCCCTATTCCACCTGCCCTGCCTCTCTGGGACCACACCTGCCTTCCCACAGAACCCCACCTAGGTGGTCTACTCCTCACTCATCAAGGCCACTTACTGAGTGAGGGCCAGCTGGGGGCCAGGCTTGGGGCTGAGCGTGGTCGACCACCACATCCCTGCCTTTATCCAGAGCTTGACACAGACTAGCAGGGAAGCTGACCCAAATCAAATAAGTATACACACATCAATTGACTACATTTGTCCTAAGTGCTATTAAAATGAAATACAAGAGATTGTATGACAAGGGTGGTGGGGGAGCTGATTTAGCTCAGGAACTGGGGCAAACTTTCCTTAAAAAGTGACCCCGATGGAGCTCACTTGAAGATAGATACAGATACAAATAGAGGACATCTCTATTATTTGTTATAGTTGATGCTTTACGTCTGCAATATGGCTTATATTTTACATTGTTTGTACGTTTGTTGCAAATATTTCAAAAATAACAGAAGTAAAACCAGTGACTCACTGAAGTGGTAATCAGTAGAAGTTTATTGTGCACACATCAGAAAGACAGCTAGCACACCACGAGCCCCCAAACCAAAACAGAATGAGGCTCAGGGGTATCTCGTTAGAAAGCAGCTTGTATAGTGAGGAGGCAGTGACAATTCATTCTTCATGGTGATTGGTTAGAATATTGGAATTTTCAGTGGGTACCTTCTATTAACCTTGGGAAACCGTTCAAGTTCCAGAAGCAGAAGCAAGAACTTGACCCAGGTCAAGTTAGTCTTGCAAAATCCACTAAATTAAGCTTTGTTTGTATAACTAAACTGGTTTTGTCTACTCTGGGAATTTTCAAGGCTGATCTCGGTGTGGTTTGTATTTGAACATTGTATACCAGTTATTTCTTTCCCATGAGCACGTCACCTTACAGCTGACAAACTGTGTCTGTTCTTTGGGTCCTGGGCTCCTCACACAGCCCTTTGGGAGGTGGCAAGCCACAGCGACTGCCAACCTGTTGAGTAGACAGGGCGTGGGCTTTGGGAACAGACCATCCTAAGTCCTGATCTCAGGTCCATTACTCACTCACTACGTGACCTTGTGCTTGCCACAGTCCCTCTCTGGTTTTCAGTCTTCTCTGCAAAACTGTCCCAGTGAGCCTGACCTCTGGCACCCACTTAGCCAGGAGGCCTGCAGCAAGAGTCTCACCAGAAAATAGAAAATACAGACAACACAGAGGGGTTTGTTTTTGTAAATAACACTAGTTATTTAAGGGAAGTAATGTCTTTTTTATTCTCAGATGTCTTACCTCCGCTACATTAAAATATCCTTACTTTATGAAATGATAATGGAGAATAATAATCTTGGGTTGGTTTTTTTTTTTTATGTCCTTAATTGGCAAGCTGGCAACCCCCTGATTTGAAGGACTTACTTAATCCTAAAGAGGGGGACCATGGGTCTAGCCTCCTTTCAGCCTCCAGAGCTTCCGTGTCAGAGAGAACCTGCTGAGTCCACACAGTGACTCCAGCCTCTGCCTCCGCAGGGTCCAGCCGCCGCTACCAGATGAGCGCCGTGCACACCAGCAGGGCCTGCAACATCATCAGCAAGTACACCGCCTTCGTGCCTGTGGACATGAGCAAGAGGCGGTACCTGCCCACCGTGGTCGCCTACCCCAGATCCGGTAAGGCGGGTGGGTGGCCAGGGCACTTCTGCGGGCCAGGCAGGCCCTGTGGGCTGGAGGAGGCAGCTGGGATGTAACAGAGCACAGAGTGGCAGGGAGGCGTGCAAGGAAGCACCTGGAAGTGAAAAGACCCCCAGTGGACGGTTCAGCCCCCACGGGCACCTGAGCCTTGTCCCACTGCCCAGCAGAAGGCTGTGAGACTGTCCCACTCCCTTCTTCCCACCAAATAAATAGGACTTCACTAAGTGTTTCCAATTAGGCAATGATATGTACTCACTGTGGAAAATTCCAAAATATAGAAAGACATAAAATAAATAAAAGTGACTGGAAGTGACAGTCATCCAGAAATGAGTACCATTGCCTCCCTGATGTGACTATCCTTCCAGGCTTCTCTCTATGGGTATCTACATGCAGAGAAATCAAAACACATAATTTTGCATGAATTGGATCATACCAGTATGTGCTATATCCTATGAAATAGGGGCGTGGAAAATAACTTTCAATGATGGTGAATCTGCATCATTGTTTTAACAGCTGCAGCATCTTCCACTGCAGGAAATACCATCATCGTTATAGTCAATTAGACAGCGCGTGTGCGCGCGCGCGCGCACACACACACACACACACACACACACACATACAGCCTGGCACAAATAACGCCCCTCTTTATTACAAAATCTTTTATTACAAAATCATAAGTATGTAAATCTGCAACATAACAATATCACACTCAAGAACCCTATATGACATATTAGGTGAAATGTTCAAATTAAAACTATAAATTATTACACCCATATTATTACCCTACCAACCACGCTCAAGCAGGCCTTACTACTGCAGACCATTATAGAAAGATGGAGATAGAAACAGAGATAGAGGCAGAGATAGATAGACGGATGATAGATAGAGGTAGATTATAGGTGTAGATACATGGATGTAGTTACATAGATATATAGATAGGATCATTGAACCCTCGGAACAGCTCTGCAAAGTAGACTCTATTACCCCCGTTCTAAAGATGGGTCGACAGAGGCAGAGGCGTTGAGTAGCCAGCCGTCCAAGGCCACCCAGCTGCAAGGGGCAGTGACAGGCTTTGCACACCAGGGACCTGGCTCCAGAGTCTGTGCCCACCCCTGCTCCCCTCCACTGCCTCTACAGGTTTATCAGAACCTATTGGACCAGCCCCCCCCATTATTAAACCTTCACTTTATTACCTTTTAATTATTGTTGTATGCTGTGAAGGACATCTTTGTGCACCAGTCTGGTTATCTGTCCAGGTGACCCATGAACTCTCAGGAGAAAGACTGCAGATCAGTTGCCCATTTAAAACAGGCCCAGCTCCAAGGTTACTCCGATATCCACCCTCGCCAACACTGTCTATTGTTTATCTTTCTAAACTCTGATAGGTGGGGAAAGAATCTGGGGAATTTCTTTAGGTTTTAGGGATTTTTTGTGAGATGTTCTTCACGTTTGTGAATGACCTGAATTATATTTTACTGTCCTTTGTAGTACCCCCGCCCTTTTTTTAAAGCAGACCTCCTGGAAGAATTGTGTTTGGAAACAAAACGTGCCTTTCCTTATTCCTCCTGTGCCCTTCCCTCATTTCATTTATTATCATCATCGGTCTCATTCCGGGCTCCGGCCAGCAGCCAGGCTGTGGCTCCACTGGCCAGTTGCATTCACCAGGCATTGTCATCCTCAGTGGTGTGCCTTTTCAGGATGTCTGTCCCTCCCTCCCATCTCTGACCACACTCCTAGCATCTGTAGCCACAGTCTAGGAGGCTCAGGTACCTGGCATGTGTCTCAACCCAAGTCCCACCATCCCCCAAGGTCTGGACGAGCACTTCCCAAAGTGTGTTCCAGGAAACTAGAACCCCGTTCCCCATCTCATGAATGGCCAGTCAGCACAAAAATAGGAAATACCAGATCAGGAGCAAACATTTAGGAATCACTGAATTAGCCCCAGCTGGTGTGGCTCAGTTGGTCCGATGTCATCCCACAAACTGAAAGGTCCCCGGTTCGGTTCCCCATCTGGGCACAAGCCTGGTTTGCAGGCTCAGTCCCTGATTGGGGCACGTGCAGAAGGCCGATATTTTTCTCCCTCTCTTTCTCCCTCCCTCCCCCTCTCTAAAATCCAAAATAAAACTAACTTTTAAAAAAACAGTAACCACTGAACTAAATAAAGCTCAAAGCTGTCTTTACAGCAAAACTTCTCAGAGCCTTTAGGATGTTAACATACATCAGGCGGCTCAGAGCATGAAGCTTCTTCGAAATGTGTTTCCCAACAGAATTCTTCATTGTTTACAAAATAACTCACAGACTGGTGTTCCCCCAGAGTGGGGTTTCCCAAAACACACTTGGGTGCTGTGGCTTCACCTCTCTTCCGTCCATCCCCCGTTGGTGCTGCCCTGGGACTTCAGGGACCTGCCTTGGCAGGGGAGAGTGGGACCTGGGTCTCTGAGACAGCAGACTGGGAAAGAAGGGAAATGGGATGTTTCTGAGAAAGTCAGCCTTTGAACCACCTAGAAAACACTGGGGCTGTCTGAACATTATCTCAGCGGTAGTATTTACCTGTCAAGGTAGGTATTATGATCCCCATTTTCCAGATATGAAAACCAAGTTCAGAGTGGTTAGCACTCCACCTACCCACTAAAAGATGGGACTGGGGTTCAAACTCAGGTCATTCTGGCTCCAAAGCTCATGGCCGTACCTGTACAAGGCTTTCCTGTCTTTGGAATAACGACAGACTGAAGCCAGAATCATTCCTGCCAGCCCTGGGGCGGGGAGGCAAAGGACGGGCCCAGTTGTACCCACCCAACCCCTCCTCCTGTCCTCCTGAAGGTGCTGCATTGCGGATGGTCAGCTCTCGGGTCCTGACCCAGCAGCGGCGGGGCAGCTCTGTGGGCTTTGGACGGTCCCAGACCACTCTCGGGGAAGACTCAGCAGCGGGACACGGCAAATTTCAGAACCTAAGTAAGAGCCACCTGGGCCGTGTTCTGGAGCCTGAGCTCCTGAGTCATGTCTTCCTTATGTCCAAGGCCTCACTCTGAGTCCGCAGTCTGGGCCCTTGCAGGGCCAGGGTGAGGCCAGGCCTCCCAGGTTCCCTGGGGTCTGAGATGAGCAGAGGGCACAGCGCGCCTGAGCATGCCACCCTCAGCACAGCTTTGCTGGGAGAGTCTCTGGGAGCAGCAGGGCCTCCCTGCCTGCGTGCCCACACTGTCCCTTCACCTCCGCCCTTGGAAGGGCCACCTACCCCAGTGGCTATTCCCTGCCTCCAACCTCTGAGTCCTCTCAGGCACCAAATGCCAGGAAACTCAGTAAATAGAGGGAAAGAGAAGAGCAGAGAGGCGGGTCCATCTGTTGGGTCCTACCATCTGCTCTGTTCAGGATTCCCAAGCTTCCTTTACACCCTCACCCGATTCCATGACACCTGTAGCTTGACTCCTTGAAGATCCACGATTTGACCTTTTGGTGACTTTGCACTAATTCCCAGGGTGGTTTTAACTCCGTCCTGAATGTCTGTATGTCTCTCCGCCCCTCTAAGGACAGCCTCGCTGCTGCCCTCGTCCTAACCCCTTTCTTTGTGCCCTCCTGTGGACAGTGAAGCTCTCCTACCTTCTTCTGTGGGCAGGGAGGGAGGACACCCGAGGTCCCACCTGGCCACAAGCCCAGACCCCCAGATCCTAACAATTTTTTTTTACCTGATGGACCAGAAAGTTCTCACAGACATTGATGAGCTAAGAAAGAACAGTGTGCGAGGGGGTGAAGGAGCTCTTCAGAATTAACGAGTCCTGCCAACTCTTTGGTTCCTTCCGAGCCTCCAAAGCTGGGAATCTGCTCTACCCCTGAGCCATGCTAAGCCTCCAGTCCAGAGGGAGTTGCTTTTATTTCTCTGTAGCTCAGCCCTCGATGGCCATGGCTGCCATCAAAGTCACAAATTTCTTCTTTTCAGTTACCCTCTGACTCAGACCCAAGCGTCTTTGACTGCTAGGCTGTCATCCTGTCCCTAAGCCCTTTCCCTCCCCAACAGTGATAATGGCTGACACCTGCTGAGAGTTTCCTGTGTGCTGGGCACTGTCCCAATTACCCATAGGTCCTCATAATCATCTGAAATGGTTTCTTTGGTGTCCCCATTAAGGAATGAGAAAACTGAGGCTCAGAGAGGGGAAGCCACTTACTCAAGGTCACACAGTTGATACATTGTAGAGCTAAGACTTGAACCCAGGCGGTGTCTGGCTCCAGAGCCCAGGAGGTTAAGCACCACGCTGTTTGCCTCCTAGTGGCCTCAGACATTTGCTCCCATGCTGCCCCACCCTCCCCTGAGCACCCAATGATAAACAGAGCTTCTTGGCCTTCACAGAGCTACGGATAGCCTCAGAGGGGACCGGAGGCTTTGATGAACATACTTGTGCATGGAGATTTTTCCATGACTCGGTTTATTCTTTTACAGTGTATCTCCATCATTCTCCATCTCTTGAAAGAACAATCCTAAGAATAATCACCCTGATTACTCACTTTGAACTATGTGCAATATTACTCCCATTTACAGATGGGAAAACTGAGGCATAGAGCCTTCTGACAAGTCAGTGCCATGTCCTTTGTGCCTCCTGGGAACCTGGCACAAGCCCCTCCTCAGGGAGGCACAGACCTGGTGCCTCATGCCCACCTCTTCCCCGACCCGCAACTCCCACCCTCAACCCCTGACCTGCTCCTGCTTCCCTGTGGGTCTGTAGCTCAGGGTTTTATTGAGCACGTATTACAAGCCAAGCCCTAAGCATTATCTCTGTACCAACTCATCGAAGCCTTACAACAACACTGTGAGATAGATACTATCATCCCTCATTCACAATCAGAACGTAAGCCGGGGCCACACAGCTAGTCAATGGGGGAGTTGGGGTTGGAACCCAGGGGTTCTGACTCTTAGGCGAAGCAATGGTGGTATCTTTGGAAGACAAAGACCCATCCAAGTACAGAACGAAGCCGTGATCTTGGTCTCCCAGCCACCCCCCACCCCCCCATCCCACCCCCCACTGCCACAGTTCTGTGATTCAACCATCAGTCCCCTGGGAGGGCGGGATGAGAGGTGGGAAAGGGAGAGCCAGGGGAGCCCAGGCCTCACTGGCTTTCCCGGTTGCAGGAGGGGAAGAAAGCCCCACTGTGCCCTCCAGCGAGACCGCATCCCCAGGCCATGAGAAGTCCGTGGCTTCTGAAGGTACGTGGACAGCCAGCCGGCTTTCTCCTCAATGAAGATGGTGGTAGTGATTGATGCTTGGGTCAGGAGAGTGTCTTAGCCCAACAAAGTCCTCGGTGGTTCATTTGTTCCTCAAAGCAACCCTGTGCGAGATCAATAGGAGCATCACAAGTGTAAAGACAAGGATACTGAGACTCAGAGAGGTAAAGTGACTTGCCCAAGGTCACACAGCAAGTCAGTGACAGAGCCAGGCCTAGAATCAGGCCTCCCAATTTCTAGCTGAAGGACCAACCATTCGACCACCTCATTCTGCCTAGAATCCTTTAGCAATGTGCTATAGAAGGAAACTCAGTGTCCCCACTCGGGAACAAGGGGGGATGATATGAAGCTGCTAGTGCATCCACACGTAACCTTCCAGTAGATGCCTGAGGCCATGGCCAAGAAAACTTGGGGGCCTGTTTTTCTTACACATGGGCCCGCATGTCTCACCCCTCCCATACCAAACAGGTCAGAAACAGCCCTACAGCCCACTGTCTGCCTCAGACCCCTGGGGTGCAGGCCAGCCCCTGCCATCTCCAGGCCTCTGTTTCCCCAGCTGGGCAGTGAGCAGCTGGACAGGGGCCTCTGTCTGGCAACAACTCTCATTCCGTGGCTCTCCAGGTCCCCTGCTCAGTTTGGCCACCAACACCCTTTCTTCCTTGAAGACCCCTGAGACTCTGTTTGGATCCAGGTACGTGGGATTTCCATTGGGGTTGCACTCTGCCCCCACCCATTTTCCAGGGGCTCTCCCTAGCTTGGAAGGCCAAGAGCAGGCCCAGCCTGACATTTAAAAAACAAATAAATAATCTGAATCACACCTAGAAGGCCCCCCCATCCAGAGATATCTCTGTCTTCCCAGAATCCCACTGCAGAAGACCCCCCACCCCACCCCCTTTGTGGCTCATCTCCCCCAGTGTGGTCTCTTTGCAAATGCCACCCCTGGGAGGGCCATCATGAGGCCCTCTGACCACGGGCTGAACCAACACACGCTCGCAACGGAGGGCCACAGAAAGAACACAGGCCTGGACCTCATCCAGGCCACTACTGATTTGCTGAGCTGGACCTCAGTTTCCCCAGCTGTCACATGAGGAGATTGGAGGAAGCCCCCCTGTCAGATCCCTTCTGGCCTCACCCCCAGAAGCTGCTGTGTGAGCACTGGGGAGGGTGGGAGGTGGAATGACCAAGGACACTACTGGGATGGCTGTGGCCACTCTTCTCTGGCTCCACCCACACAGGTTGAATCTCAAAAAGTCCAGGCTGCTAACAGGAGCAGCCAAGGCCTTCCTGAGCAAGCCGCAGACCAAGACTCCGGAGTCAACACCAGGGAGCCAGAGCTTCAACTACATCCCACTGGTGAGTGCTGGGACCCCAGCCACTCCACTGAGGAGCCAAGGGGCCATCCTGCAAGCCTCCTCCTGCCCCGCCCCCCTGGCAAGGGGAAGAACACCTAGCCCTTCCTACCCACGTGGTCAGCAGGACAGAGAGGTTTGCGGCAGTCCCCTGCCTGCCCCAGGGCTAGGAGTGTGGCTGGAAGCCAACACCAGCACCATGAAAATTCTTTGCAATCTGCTACCTTTTTAAAATTCATGGGAATTTTACATTTTACTCCACCGTCTATGCGCGTCTGTTTTCAACTACGTAAAAATATGCCTTGAAATGACTCTCAGGTGAGTAAGATTAACACCCCAGGGACACGCACTCTGTTTAGCATGTGACTTTGCAGATGCCCCAGCATGCTTTGGCAGGGTGAGAAGCCCAGGTCTGGAGTGGAAGTCTCGGAATCGAGGAGCAAGGGAGTGTGGCCCTGCCACATCTGGGCCAGTGGGGCACGGGGAGCAGAGGGTGCTGGAAGGAGGGCCATCACTTGAGCCTTGCTGCATAGCTCCATCCCGGCACCCCCAAGCCCACAGGGCCTTTCCAAAAATGCCAGCAATGAGGCACTATGCGTGTGCACACTCAACAAGGGTTTGTTGAGCCGGGCGCAGTGCTAGACCCTGGGAAACAACCTTGAACTAGATGAACATCGTCCCTGAGCTCATGGCACTGAGTGTCTAGTGGGGACACAGACAAGGAACCAGACAATTCTGCTCCTGGGTGCTGTGATAGGAGGGTTCAGGTGTGGTGGGACAGACCAAGGGGGGCAGGGGGTCCCTTCCCCAGGCTCGCGGTCGGTCGGGGAGGAAGGAAGCATGGCTTCCGGGAGGATGTGATGGCTCAGCCGAGCCCTGAAGGTGGGGGGCGGTCCTGCCGGTCCAGAGGAGAGAGCACATGGTAGCTGGGGAGGGGCTTTGAAGAGGAAAATCAAGGATGAACCAGCGCTTTGGAAACATGGTTTGGGCTCACCCCAAGAGAAAATTGACGCCACTGAACCAATGGCCTGCAAAGAGGGACAGGGCTATGCCTTACGAAGACCCCTGAGGCTCGGGAAAGATGGAGGGATGTGGACAGGGCAGGAAAGTGGAGGCAGGGGCAACCCGACAAGGCAGGGGGTGGACTGCAGCAGTGGTGACAAAGCGGACCTGTTGGGACTTGGACACTGAGGGTGTGGAGGGCCCAAGAGGAAGGTGAGCTGCCCGGAACCTGCTCAATGGCAGAGGACAGTCCCAGATGGGCCCGCCCGCCCGAAACAAGAGGCGCATTTGGAATGAAGATGTTGAGCTGGGCTGGGAGAGGGATCAGTCTAAAGTGCCTGCGGGACAAAGGATGGAGATGCTCCGTCAGCCCAGGTACCCAGCAGGCCCCCCAGGGAGGTGGGGAGCTCAATGGTGGGCTACGGGGACCCAGATTTCTGCATTGCCTGGGCTCCATGGGCTCAAAAGTTTGAGGCCAACTGAGGGGCTCCCCCATCCACAGGTGTCCCTGCAGCTGGCTTCCGGAGCCTTCCTGCTCAACCAAGCCTTCTGCGAGGCCACCCACATCCCTATGGACAAGCTCAAGTGGACCTCACCCTTCACCTGCCACCGAGTGTCCCTCACAGCCCGCCTTCCCGAGACGAAGACCCCCAGTCCCCAGCTGTGCACCGGCCCCTCACCTCAGCACCGCTCTTGTGACACCTTCTCCGCGGAGCCTGTGGCCAAAGACCAGGCAGGCAGGGAGCTCAGGGATGTGGCAGAACACACAGGGATGCTGTGGGCCACTATGGTGGCACTGGCGTGGCTGGAGCACAGCTCAGCATCCTACTTCGTGGAGTGGGAGCTGGTGGCCGCCAAGGCCAACTTGTGGCTGGAGCAGCAGGAGGTGCCCGAGGGCCGCACGCGGGGCATGCTCAAGGCTGCCGCCCTCCAGTTGTTCGTGCTGCTGCGGCATTGGGACGAGAGCCTGGAGTTCAATATGCTCTGCTACAACCCAAACTATGTGTAGTTGAGGGAGGGGGAGGCTGGGGCCAGGGAGGAGGAAAGGGCACCACTCGGGCCCAGTGGCAGGAACTTTGGGAGCTGTAGCCAATATATCGGTTGCTAGAAAGAGCCCTGGACTTGCCATCAGGAGGCCTGAATTTAATCCCAACTTTGCTACCAACTAGCTGTGCAATTTAAGGCCAGGCCGTGCCCCCTGTCTGGGCCTCAGTTTCCCCACCTGTAAAATCAGTGGGTGAGGTGACAGAGTCGGACTAGATATCTAGAAGTTTCACAAGTTCCTTTCTGCCTAGACTGACGGGCTGCTGTGGGGTTCACTGTCCCCAGGGGCAGAGAGGGAATACAACTTCAACCTGAGTTCCCACTGCACCAGAAGGATCACGTGGGCAACACCCCCGTCACCTGAAAGGGTGGAGGAGCAAGCCCCAAAACTGCAAGTAACCAGACCTACAAGCTTGTGGCTAGGCACAGGAGACCACCTCTGCCTGCTGCATTGTGGGATAGGCTCTTGTCTCCATGGTGACAGTCCAGGACCCCTAAATCCTGCTTGCAGACCAACTGGAAAACCGTCCTTCCCAACACTTTCCAGGAGAGTTGCCCAGGGCCATGTCTTTCGGTATGGAAGCCCTCCGTCTATTCTAGTACTGGTTGACAGATTATTTGTGACCTCCTAGCTAAGAAGACGTGGCGTGCAGGACAACGGGAGACACCCTGCAAGCTGAGGTGTTAGAATTAAGTGGCTGTCTGTGCAAAAATAGTCCCAAAAGAATAGATGGAGTCACAGAAGTCAGCAGAGAAACAGAGGGTGCCTTCGGTGGTTTTCACTTTCAGGAATTGCGCAGTGCAGACTCTGTCCACTCGTGCTGAGGGGCTAAATAGGCACCCTGTGTCAGCTGCATTCCAGGACAGCGGAGCGCTGTCCAGCCAGGCCACATGGTGCAGGACAGGGGCCTTCTTTGCAATAGAGAACCATGCTTGGCTATGGTATGTTTGGGGCGGTGGCTTCGGCCAGGAGACATGATTTATTCAATGAAGTGAAAGACTTTTTGAAGAAGCTTCATGACTGAGAGGCCCTGGGGCCTCCCCCGCGCAGGCCTACCTTGCAATGCCATGTGGTAGCATCTATGGTACAGCCTCAGAGTCCCTCCTGGCTGCTGCCCAGTGACCTCTGCTCCACAGACAGCCCTGGAGGTAGGTCTGGACCTCACAGCAAGGAAGCCCACCAGCTTGGACCCCCCAGGATGAATCCACACACCCTACACCTACTACATACCCCTCTCCAAGGCCTTGACCTTGCCTCATCAAGCTGTCCCGTCAGGCCCCATGGCCCTGGCACAAACTTTCCCCTTCTGGGAGATCTGGAAGGCCCCACAGATCAAACTGCCCTGTGGAGGGGACCTGTGGATTCCAGCACAAGTCTCAGCTTCATGAAGACTCAAGGCTTCAGCAGGAGCGGAGGGACAGAAGGGGTCCAGCAGAACATGTGCAGGGTCTGGAGAAAAGGTCGCCCCCACAGGGTGTGGTATCCCGCCCCACACAGCCCGCCCTCCATGCAGAGGCCCGGAGGACCTCCTGCTGAGCTGTACCAGCCCCTCTGAGGCTCTCACAAAAAGCTGGGGATCCATCCCCAAGAGAGGGGATGGGGCAGGAGACTTAATGTAAAATCCCGTCAGCTGCTTGGCTGCCTCTGAGCAGGAACCCACCAGGAACGGAGGCCACCACCACCCCAGGTGGGATAGGATGCCTGGGGGGTGTTGACTCAAAGTCAGCACCACTAAGAGAGATAAGAGCTTCAGGCTGTCTTACTCAAGGCCTTGAGCAGGCATGAGGACAGCCTTGTCATCTCCCTATACACCTCTTCCCCAGCATCCCCCAAATAACACTTCTGCAGCTATGCAGCCAGCAGCCCCAGCTCCAGAGTAAGGAGGGTGTGGCATTCCCTTCCTGGCCCACCAGGAATGGAAAGATGGTCAGGGGTCAGGGTGACAGCTGAAACACCTGGCACTAGTTTGGGCAAGTGGCATCCCCTCTCTAGGTGCCCAGGAACTGGGGGCTTCCCTCTAACCTTGACTTTCCCAGATTCTCTGCCTCTGAGCTGTTTTCCTCTTAGTGACCATGGCCTGGCTTTAATCATCTGGGTGACCTTGAACAAGTCACATGTGCTTTCTGGGCCTCTTTCCTTTTCTGACACAACCAGGTGGGACTGAGCTGTCCAGCCTCCCAATTAACCTGATTCTGGGTCTCCAGGCTCAGTGTAGACAATGACTGGGGGTGGGGAGGTCAAGGTGGCCTGGCGCCCGCCCGGTGTGGAACACAACACCTGGAAGGAGTAACCAAGAAGCCCAGCAAGGCTGTGGGTACACCACCACCCCACTTCTGCAGAGCACACCCTCAGACCCTACCCCAGCAGCAGCGGCTGGGGCTCTGGGCAACTCTGATGCATGGACTGCTCCCCTCTGCAGCCCCCCAGCTCCCCTGCCCAGCACCCAAAGGTACAGAGGGACAAATCCTCATTGATTTCAAATAACCCAAGGGCTTTGAGGGACATCTGGATAAGAAACATGTTGGTAACTTCGGCGGCATTGGAATGGCAAACAGTCTCATGAATGTGCCCCCAGGATGGCCAAGCAGAGGACAGAGGGACCAGCTTCAAGGAAAAGATAAGAACCTTAGGGAATTAATGCATGCACCGAGCTAGAGTGGTTCCGAAGGTTCTCAAGTCGGGGAGCCGTTGCCCCTAGAATTGGGATTAATTTGGATTTATCTGGATTCTGTTAAACTACGCTTTGCTTCTCTAGGTCACGCGAAGGGAACTTTGTGCCCTGCTGGCTAAAGACTCAGGAGAATACAGATGCTTAATGGCACTGTCCAGCACAGCTGGGCCTTCAGTGGGAGAAGCAGTGATCAGAGAGCCGGGGGTTTAAGTATTGGCCCAAACTCCACCACCAGTGTGTTGTGTGACTTTCAGCAAGTCGCTTGCTCTCTCTGGGCCCTGTTTCATCTTTTGTAGAATGTTGAGGTTACACTAGATCAGCGTTTCCAACACTATTCCTTGGTGTGTGCACTAGCGATTGATAAGAAATTGTCCCTTGGGCAAATATGTTGGGGAAATACTAGGAAAACAATTTATTTAGGTCAGGATGACCTGGCCCCAAGAAGTGTGCCTTGTCAGTCTCCAATAGGTGACTCAGAAGGTCATTCTCCCCAGGTTATTCAGTCCAGAAAATGCTGGTCTAGGCTCCCTTAGGGTTCTTCTGGCACTGACATTCAAAAAGCTTTCATTGAGCACCTACTGTATGCCAGGCATACTGGGGTAGCCTAATGAATGCCTCAGGTGTGTTTCCGGCGCTTGTTGGAGCTCGGTGAGAAGCATTTGAAGAATGTCTGCCCTGCGAACCACTGCCCCGCTCCCTGGCGTGCCAGGTGAGTGTGTCTCGACTGGCCGTGTCCCCGATCTGTGGTCCTGCCACCTGGGGGTGCAGCCTCAGACGGTACTGTGGAGGCGTCATTCACCCTGAAGGCCGGCTCCAAGCTCTCTGACACTCTGTGACGGGGTGAGCAAAGTCAACCACAGCAGCACGTGCTTCTGCGCAGTCCGAGCTCCTGCTGGGGCCACTTGTCCAGGTGGAGCGGGGAGTCCCTGCCACAAAGTGCCTTGAGGGTCCAACCTCCAGCCACCAGAGGCAGGGTCCTCTCTCTGAGGGCCCTCAGCTGAGGAGACCAACTCCAGGCCCCAGGAGAGCAGCATCGGCTTCCAGTGGCACTTGTGTGTCCCCAGCTGTCCCCTGCTTGTGGACAAAATGAATGCCATATACTGTCCCCCTCTGCTGTGACCGACGACAGATGGAAGAGTGGTTCCAGACTAGCTGTTGAATGGTCCTCACCTCTTCCCCCAGTGGTTGAGAAAGCTAGGGATCCTCTTTATTCACCTGGAACCGAAAGCCTTCTGGAAGCTTCTTCTCAATCCTAACTTGCCACCTGTTGGTTCCTACTCTTACTTGAAGGCTCTTTCTTTCTCCCTTGGCTTCTGTTCCCCTTCTCTTCCTTGGCAGGGTCTCCCGTTGAGAGGAAGTGGGAGAAGGGGTCTCCCCCAGTCTGTGTGCAGCCCGCCCTGGCGACTGGCCGCTCTGTGTCCCTGCCTGCCTGGCTGGAGCCCGTGGGACACTCCAGCACCCACTGTTGCCAGGCCCCAAAGCTGCCTCTCACTCCTAGCCCATTGGAACATCTCCAAGTGGTCCCCAGGCACAAATGAACTCCACATCCTCAGCGCCCTGGCCAGGGAAGAGAAAGACATCACTACCCCGGGAATGGGTGGTGTGTTCGTTGCCATGGCATGGGGGAGACATTTTTTATCCCCCACCAACCTGGCAGGGACTAGAGAAGCCAATAAGCAGAGAATGAGTGCATTCCTGGGCTGGAGCCGGCCCCGCAGCGCCAGCGTAAGGTCAGCCAGGGCGGGGGTGTGCGCAGCGCTTTGCGGCTGGATAACCTGATGGGCAGAGACCTGTCCTGAGGTCAGGAGCTGGGCAGCATCTCCTGGCCAGGTCCCAGCGCCTCGTACGGGGCTCCCCGGCCCCCTGCTCGCCTGGCCCCCAGTGTGGCCACCTGGCTGATCTAGCAGCACCGTCTCCCAGGTGACCTGACACAGTGGGATCTCTCCTGTTCATGCTGCAGCCCTCCTCCGCTCAGAGCCAGCGGTCTTGAGCTTCTAGCCGCTTCCCAAGGCAAAGCGCCTCGTCTCCATGTGGCCGACTGTGGTGACACACGCAGTGTAGTTTCACTCTTCGCCCAGGTGGCTGTGCCTCAAGTGGCATGGCCGGTGCTTGCCCCCCTCAGAGCCTCAAGTGCCTGCAGTGTGCTGCCCCGTCCCCTTGCCTGCTCGCCTGTCATGTCCCTGTGGTGCCCGGGACACTCTTGTTCTTGGAATACACATTGCCTTTTTGCCCAGTAGCCAATGAGGTAGACACCGTGCAAGTCCTGGACATCAGCCGCTTAGCGTCCACCACCGAGAAGCGAATCATACCCTGGGGCTGTGTGCGTCTGTTCTCACAGGATCGGCTTCTCCGCAAATGGTGGCTACTGTTCTCTTACAGGCTTTTAGCTTATAAAAACTGTTGAACCCGATGATATGACGAAATGATATGTGTGTCTGCCCTTTTGTTCTCAAAGCTGATACTTGACTTTCAAACTAGTGGGCCAGTGGTCTGCCTGCTCCAGTGTGGTCACATCGACTTGGTTTGGGTTTCCTCAGAGTGACCAACTGCCCCAGTTTGCCTGGGACTGAGGTAGGGAGATCCCAGGATGTGGGACTTTCCAGTTTTAAAACTGGAGCAACCTGGGGAAAATTGGGACAAGCTGGTCACAGTAGTTTCCCCAGAAGCAGAGCCGGAGATAAGGAGTCGGTGCGAATAGTGTTGTTGTGTGATCCCAGGAAGCATTCTTGGGGAAGTGAGGCAACGGAATAGCCACAGGAATGACACCGATCAAGGGAGTGTTACTGAGCAGGCCGCCACCATGGGTCTGGACCTTCATCGCCCTGGGGAACTCTGGGAAGCAGAGTAGGCTCACTGGGAAGGAGTAGGGGGAGGGGTGCACCAGCTCCACTCAGTCACTAGGTGAGGGTCACCTCAGGGCCACTAATTCCGTGGCCCTTCTGGGGTGCCCCGGGCGTACCAGCTGAGCTGACTTCTGCAATTAGAGAAAGCCAGGTGCTGGCAGGTGCCCAGCCCGTGTGCACAGAGGAAGAGAAGCTGAGGGGACCCAGCGAGGCTCACACAGCCATTACAATGTCTGCGAGCTGCTTTGCACGTTTCCGATTTTTCTCACAAGCAATCAGAGATCACAAAATATCTCTGTGAAAATCAGCGCTAGTCACCAGTGTGTCTGGGAGCCCACACGCACTGGCCCCAGAATCAAACGCAAGGCTCATTGGGAAACCCTTTAGCAGTTTTCTTTGTTTCCTCCAAATCAATCACCACTTTGCAGCCTTGCGGGGAAAAGAGTCGTCAGAAAGAGGAATTCCCCAACGGCCAAAAACAGTGCTGCGAAGTGCCACAAACCCCTAACAGGAATCATTCGGAGAACCAACAGGCTGAGGCCAAAGAGCTCGCAGAGAAGTAGCGTTCACAGGCCTGGCCTCATGGATGATCTTGGCGCTGGGCAGCAGGCTTTCCCTGAGGCAGCCAAGCCCTTTCTCCCACCCCCACCAGAGGTCTAGGCAGCTGGGCGACCTGTGCACCTGGCTGACTTCAGGGAGTCAGGCACTCCCTCCACCTTTGTAAGAAACTCGCTGCTTTGTTCTCTGCTCCCATTGGGCAGGCTAGGAAAGCCGTGTGGTGTGTGTGTGTGTGTGTGTGTGTGTGTGTGTGTGTGTGTCCGTCTGTCCTTCTGGGACTGCAATAAGAGTCTCCAAGTCCTTCCCACTACGAGAAACATGCTCAGAAAAACAGGGACTTGGAGCGGGAACTCTCTAGAAGGAGAGAATGAAGTGAGCCCAGTGGTTTGGGTCTCTGGTTCTCCCGGGCCCTCTGTCCTATGGTTGCTAGTCCCCTTCAAGGCACTGCTGGCCCCCTGGGAAACCTGGGATCCTTAGCTCCATTAACCCTTGTCCTGGTCTGAAGGGAGAGAACGTGAAGCCGAGTCCCAGCTGAGCTCTGCAGCGCTCCTGCTCAGTCATCCAGCAGCAGTTGTCCTCATTCCTGCCTGAGCACTGCCTAGAATCCCCCCACCACGAGTCCTTCCTGGAAGGATCCAGACCACCCGCCTCAAGTCCAGTTACCCCAGAGCCAGGGCTGTCAGAAGAAAGGGACTCACGTCCTCCATGATATAATAAGACATAGGTAATCTGCTGGGAGGTATCCTCTCCTAGCCTGGGGCAGGGGGTGCTGGATACTCAGGACGGTGTCACCCCAGCTCCTGAGCCCCTGACGTCTGTGGCAGGGGAACTGTGTATGAGGGCTCCCTCAGCCCACTCAAGCAGAACTAGCTATCCCCTATACTACCCATAAGCTCCAAGGTCCTCCAGGTGGCAGATATGGACCCTGCCAGGACTGACCAAGTTCCTATCTATCCCTCACTCCTGGCCTCAGCACCTGGGGCTTCCCGAGAGCAAGACACCTGGGGCTCTGCACAAATGCCTGGGCACTGGGAGCCTGCAGTGTTGTCCTGATACTGTCCAGCAGAGGGCGCTGTGGGCATGCATTGCCTTCCAGGCCCGTGGCCTGTTGAGACATTTGGGGAAAGAGGGGCAGCAGGAATGAAGGGAGACTTTAGAAGCTATTTCTGTCCCCTGTCAACAGCCTTTTTTTCTCTGCTGCAAGTGGGTGATTCGTGATGATGCGTTAGCCCACTGAAAGGCTGTGCTGGTTATGTATCCACCTGTGTGTCCAGTCACTGGGCTAGCTCACCTGGGACTGGGAAGGAGTAGGTGACTAGTTTGTCCTTTGCTGCTCACCCACTTCTCCCCTTCTCCACCGTATTAGCACCCCTTCCTTCTCCAAACTTCATGCAAGCCCACTTCTTTCAGGAAGCCTTCCAGGCCTCCTCTCAGCTTCTTATAGGAGCTCCCAATCATACTCGGAGGTGTCTCCCAGGGCACTCCTCCATCAGACGAGGGGTTTCCCCAAGTAGGGCTGTGTCCCCTCCATCTGGTGTGCACTCTGAGGCAACCCTTGTGTCGCTCCATGAGCACCTGTTTTAGGACTCTGTTCACAGACAGTGATCAGCTGGGGGACAGCCCCCTCCCGACTCCCACAAGGGGGGATCTGAGATGCCCCAAAGTCCCATAAGCTTTGCACATTGGGCAAGAGAAAGATGGGACTTGATCAGGCAAAAGATCAAAGGATCAGGCAAAATAATCTTTGGGGAAAAAAGAACAATGGAAAAAATACAATTAAAAAAAAAAAGATGTTCACTCCCGAAAAGAAAAAAAGAACAGCAGCAGGTGAGACTATAAAAGACTGAGGACATCAGCCCCCCTTGTCTGCGCCACACCTTTGCCCTCCCCCGCAGGTCCCCCACTCCGTCTTCACTGCCACGCAAGAGGTGGCCCTCATCACTGCTCACCCATATACTAGTCCAATCCTGCCCTGTGCTCCTTGCCTCCTCCTTGGCCCCTTTGGTCCAGCACGTGCAATAAAGCCGGTGGAAGTTTCTAAAAACACCTTCCGTGGCTCCCCATTGCCTGTGCAAGGCAAGTCCAAACTCTCACCCTGACATTCAAGACCCCTCGCCATCTTGCTCATTTTGCTTTTTGGTCTCATTTCCTCCACTTTCCGCATGTCATGACCCAGGTTCATTCATTCATTCAAGAACTATGAGTAGTGCTACCTACCGAATGCTGGGCACTGTCCTCACCTGGGAATAAGGAGAAAAACGTCTGTGCCTATCTTAGCTCGCTAGGGCTGCCCTAACAAAGTACCACAGACCAGGAGCTTAGTCAACACAGATTTATTATCTCACGGTTGTAGAGGCTGGAAGTCCAAGGCCAGCGTGCCAGCAGGGTCTGTTCCTTCTGAGGGCGGCGAAGGAGGCTCTGTGTCCGGCCCCTTCCCTAGCATCTGGTGGTCCCTTGGCCTATGGCAGCATAACTGCGATCTTCACAGGGCTTCTCCCAGCGTCTGTGTCTGTCTTCCAATCTCCCCTCTTTACAAGGACATCAGTCATACTGGATCAGGTTTTAAAAGACCTCATTTTAATTTGATTACCTCCGTAAAGATCCTGTCTCCCAAAACGGTCGCATTCTGGGCTAGGGGTTAAGACTTCAACATATGATTTTGACAGGAGACACAATTAAACCTGTAACACTGCACTCATGGGGTTGATGTTCTAGTACAGAGAGGCAGACAAGAAACACAAAGTCACATAACTATGTATTAGGACAGGAGGTGATAGGGCAGCTAAACGAAGCAATGTTAGGGGAGAGGGAGTAACAGGGTGGAGAGGATGCTACTTATCCCAGGGCAGTTAGAGAAGCCCGCCCAACAAAGTGATGTAGGAGCGGAGACTGGATTCCAAGAGTTCCCCCCAGCAAGCTATTCATGTCTTTGTCATATGCCCATGATGGATGTTTACCAAGGGCAAACTCCTTCAAAGCTTAATGTGGGGCCCACCTCCTCCAGGAAGCCTTCCCTGATCTACAGCCCAAGACGGACTGGACCTCTCCCACAGTACTTCATGCTCTTGGTAATGGCTGTTATGAGCACTTTCCATGATATTTCAAGGCTGTGTGGCTGGGAAACTATAAGCAAGAGCAGAGACTGGGCCTCAATCGTCCCTAGGCCCTCAGCGGTGCTTAGAACACCCCAGATGCTCAGTAAGTAAATGTATGCTGAAGTGCCAGGTTAGAGGGTGACCCCATCACTGTTTCTCTAGTGCAAATAATTAGTATAATTTGGGGAGTCCTAAATGTCAGATGTGATGCTAAGGTTTGTCCACTGATTCACCTCCTTTGCCCCTCACAACTCTATGAGGTATCACTGTAGTGTTACAGATGAGGCAACTGAAATTCAGAGACATTTATTAAGTAATCTGCTCAAGATCACACAGCCAGAAACCGGTGGGGGCAGGACCCCAACCCAGGTCTGCCTAAGTCTCGAGCAAGGTCTCTTAACTTCAAGATACTCATTCATTCATTCATTCATTCGCTCCATCTGTGAATTCACCTAACATCTACCATGTGCAGGTATCCAGGCCAGGACAGGCCACCTGGGGAGGGGAGGGAGGGGTATTTGTCCCTGAGCTCTCCATTTCCTTCCCCACTAGAGGAAGACCAGCACTTCTATGCTCAGCCGTGAGACAGCTGGCTCACTGTCCCCTTGCCCACTAAGTCCCCTCCTCACCACACCATCCTCAGAAGGTAAATATAGCCCAACTCTTCCTGTCCCTCCCCAGGAAAACAGCCAGGGACTGAAGACACAGGAGAAGAGGCAGTGACAAATTCTCCTGCCTGTCCCTGTTCATCATGTGCCACTCAGTGGGGCCCACGGGGGTTTGCCTTTTCTCCAGTGTTTTCCCAAGACCCACTCCTACTCCAGCCCCAAGGAGGGGAAGCAGCAGATGGCCCTGGCCTGGTGACCCAAGTGCCAGCTGCTCCTACTGTGGGCAGTCTCAAGATGCCAGGGCTAGAAAGGGTGTTTAGAAACCTCCAAATGTCCACCCCACCCCTATCTTCCAGACAGGGGCACTGAGGCCCAGGGGAGGTACAGGGCCTGCACCAAGGTCACTCAGGTCCCCCAAAACCTGCCCCTCATTGCACCTCAAGATGCCACGTTAGAGCTACTCTAAGGTGATGTCTTCAGAAAGGCCCCTGTGAAAATATGCACATGGGTGAATGAGGGCTAGAGATGGGGACTTCAGAGCTGTGACACCCACAGACTGCTTAGGCCAGGGGAAGCTGGTGAGGGCAGCAGAGAGCTCTGGGGGAAAGGGGAGCAAGAGCCGGAAGGAAGGCTGAGCAACTGGAAACAAATCTTGCTGTCCTCCCCATTTTGTAGTAAAACCAAGATTCCCTGATGGTAAAATAAGAAGATGGACTCGGGGGAGAGTTGCCTGCCTCCCGACAATCATTTCGTGGAGACACAGGTCATTTCCGGTGCACAGCCAGTGGGTGTGGCCCCAGGCAAGCCCCTCCCCATCTCTCAGCCTCCGTTTCCCTATTTGGTAAATGGGGTGGGGCAGGGGTGGACAGGACAACTGTCAAGGCTCCCTCCAGCTCTGAGGCTGGTAAGTTCAACATCCAGATTCCAGAACACTCCGGGATGAATGCGGATTGCCCCTACCCCACCTTCAGCCCCCATGAGGTTGTGCTGGTTCTGCTAGAGACACGGACTTTCCCTCGCCGGCGTTGAGATGGCAGATTCTGGCATAGCTGCACCTGGCCCAGGATGGACTGATGAGCTCTGGGACCCCAGAACAGGCAGATCAGCAGGATTCAGTTCCAGAAAGCTCCGAGGCCACCATATCCACGTCCCCTAGGGTCAGAGGCCTGATGAAATTACAGCTGCCATCAATCAGAGGTTTGGCCCTGGGTGATGGAAACGGTGTGAGTTTCTGGGTTGGCCTCTCTGTCCAGTGTCTACCTGTTACTACCTGGGAGAGTCACTTCACCTCTTGGAGCCCTGGTCTGCCCATCTGGAAAATCACCGTGCCGCCCAGCACTGCTCACTGCTAGAGATGTGCTTGGATGCACTTGGCCCAGGAAGCTCAGAAGAGGGATCCAAGAGGCCCCTGCACAGCCCAGCGCTCAGTCTGTCTGTTTTGTGGGGTGTGAGGCACGAGACACGGCTCCCTGGGTTTTACTAAGCTGCGATTTCCAGCTGAGACAGAACTTTCAGGGTGACACCGACCAGGCCTGGGAGTTGGCAGACACTGTACCTATAGTGCCAGTAACAAAATGATATGAGTAAATGTCCCCTCTGGAAACCAAGATTGCCACCTGGGATGAGGCTGTCCTGATGCCTCCAGGAGGGGGAGGACCTCGACCTGGCAGTGGGCATAAGACAGCCTGGCAGGACCCCTTCCTGACTGTCTCTCCAGCCTCCATCTCCCTCTGTTTTTGCCCAGCTGTCTGTCCCTCTTCCTCTGCTTCTCTCTCCCAATCGTCACCCACCTCTGCCTTTGTCTCCTCTCTCCAGAGGCACCCAGCAAGGGTCTCTCCCAGTCTTTCCCTGCTCCTCTCCCCATTCGGACCAGCATCCTCTCCAGATCCTCAGAGCGAGCGCCCTGCCTCCAAACCCAGCGAAGCCACATCAGTCCTAACCCCAAATCCTGCCAATTAAACTGCTATCGCCTACTCCCACACCTACTGCTGACCTAGGGAGAAGCAGGCTAGTGAGGCCACCACCTATGCAGTGAGGTGGGGAGAGGCTATGGCCATGGCCCCTCCCAAGGCCAGCAGTCTTCTGTCTGTCCGCCATCTGTCCACCCACACCCAGGAGAGACGCACAAGACTCAGGTGCAGCTGGTCTGAACCTTACTCGCGCCGGGGCTCATGCTTGGGATCTCCCACCTGCCCCAGCTTGGTCCTGCCTTCACTGAGCCTCCAGTACAGGTATCCCCGCCTCAGGTCCAAAATGCCAAATTGTGCTCCAGCCACCGTCCTTCTCACTCTGTCCCCCCCTCCCCATCCTTTCCAAGACCCGCCACCAGGCTTCCCTGCACCGCCCCTCTCACTGGGGGACCCTCTCCCAGCTCCAAGACCCCCACCAGGATTCTCAGCACTGGGAGACACTTTCCACTCTCCGAGGCTCCAAACTGCGCTCCTGGCATGCCCCTCCAGTACCTAGCCCCACACCCCCATCCCTCACTATCGGCATCCCCAACTCGCCAACTGCGAACCCCCAGCACCCTCTGTGCCTCCACCACGCACTCCCCACAGCCCCACCTGCGCGTCCACCTGCTGTCCCAGCACCCTCTGTAGGCTGGGTCCTCGGCTTCCCTGCTCTTCCCCTGCAGGGAACGTCAAGGCCCCACCTCCACAGAGGCATCGCGGTGGGAACCGAGAGCGGGCACTTAAGAGCAATTAGCTCGTGCACAGTTGGCAGCGATACCTTAATAAATAATAGTCTGAAAAGCATGTAAATACATATTAGAGCACATTACGCAGGCAGGAGGCGCGGCACGGGTCCGCAAGCTGGTTCGAGTTGCAGGGGGATTGGCAAGTGCTGGAGGCCACAGGGAGATTTCCTGCATCTGCCAGGGGCTGAGCTGGGGGGAGTGGAGAGAGAGAGGTCCAGAGAAGAAGCCCAGGGAGAGAGAGACACAGAAAAAAACATGGGAAATGACAGGGAAAGGATAAAAAAGAGAGGTAGGGAGGAGGGGGGAGAGGGAATGAGCCATCAGAGGGGAGTGGAAGAGGCAGGATCAGCTGGGGGCCAGCCTGCACTTGGTTCCGCTTGGTTCCCCTCCTGCCTCTCCGATTGCTCCTTCTCAGTCTTCCTAGAGGGCTTCTCCTCGTGCCCCTCCCCCTGTCCCAGACCTCAGGCCTCTTCTCACCTACCCTCACGCCCGGATGAGCACGTCCAATCTGGAGCGGCAAACGGCAAACATCACCCATGTGTGGAGGGCTGGCCCGTGCACGCAGCAGCCAGACCTGTCTGCTCCAGACCACACCACAGACTAACCCCTTTCTGGGAGGCCTGAGACCACCTGCACATGCCCCGGCCAATCACCTGCCGTCCCCCCACCCCAGGCTTCACCCACAGTCTTCCCAGGTCAGCAAGTGTCAGCTCCCTCCTTCCAGTTATGGAAGCCAAAACCTCTAGAGCTATTCGTGATGCCTGTCTCTCACACCCCCTATCTACCCGCCGGGGAACCCCGTCCTCTCTACCTGGAAAATGCTTCTAGAACCCTTCCATTCCCCCCAGTTCCATGGTCGCCACCATTTCCCATCTGGATGGTAGCAGCAGTTCCTCCTCACTGGGCTGCCCACCTCTACCCCATCTCCATGGTCTCTCTATGGACAAGTTGAGGATGGTCTCCCTTAGGACACTCCTCTCTCCAATGTCTCATTCCGAGGAAAAGCCAACATCCTTAAAACGGCCCACCAGGCCCTACTCCCTCCCCCGCTTCAGCTGGTGTCCTCTCCCACTGCCCCGCCCCTCACTGTGCTCAGACACACGGAGCCTGTTCCCACATTAGGGCTTTGCACTAACTGGTTCCTCTTTGTTCAAGTGCCCCTTTCTCCACGAGGCCAACCCCGGCCATCCTATCAAAACTGAATTTCTCTCACTCCACTGTAAAGAACACCTCTTCATCCAAATCACCCTGCTCTCCATTTCTCCACAGCACACACCCTTGTCATATGCTACGTAACTTACCTGTTTCGTTCTTTGTGTCTCTCCCAGAGAGAAAGAGGTCCATGGCAGCGTGGATTCTGTCTTCCTTGCCCCAACAGCACCATAGCTTCAGGACCTGGAACCGTACCAGGAACATAAAAGAGACTTGGAAATATTAAGGGAAGAAAGGAGGGTAGTTGGTTAGAGGGAAGAAAGGGGAACACGAGGAGAGAAGAGACCCAGGAGGAGGGAGCAGCACGGGCAGAGGCGGGTGGCATGGGCAGGCAGCGCAGGGTGGGGAGTGCTGGGAAGGGGGCTGACTGGTTGGAGCTTAGAGTGGCCCTGGGGCCAGCAGGCATGTGTGAGTAACTCCTTCACCAGCCTTGTACCCAAGCCAAAGGAGCACCCAGCGGGGGGTGCAGCAGCCCCATCTCAGCTGAGACCTCCCCCTCAACCCGGTGGCAGGGAGCACCAGCTCCACCTCAGGCCCCAGCTTGGCATTGGGCCCGAGGGCTACAGGCAGGACTACATGGGTAGGCTCCTGGAAACAGCCACAGTAATTACTGGTTGTATGCGATTAAGGGATAATTATCCTTAATAAGTCCAAAAGTAATTACCATGCAGGCTGCTTGCTACTTTGAAAAACAGGCCTACGGTGAGCAGGAGCCAGGGGATTGAGAAGAGGGTGAGTGAGCATCAAGGAACATCAGAGGTTCTGGTCTGTCTCTGAGCCGATGCCTGAATCCTATTGGTGGTGCCCCTGCCCGGGGCATGCTCTCCTCCAGGGACGCAAGTTCGCCGTCACGCAGGCCATTCCTTCCATCACTGCAAGTCTACACAAACAATTTTGCACACAATTCCGGCTGTTCCTGGCCACACCGGAATAGCCGTACTCCACTTTCTCGCTCTTTGCTTGGCTCAACATCTTGGCACATGCAAAAGGCACAGAACCAAAGCCTCATTTGTAAAAGGAGCGAAGTGTGTCACATGTATTGTCACTCTCTTATTGACTCGCATCACAGAGGGGGCATTTCCCGTCAGTCTTACTACGCAGGTGAAGAGACTGAGCCTCTCGGACACCGGGCTCACAGGTGTGGTGAGTGGCAGTTAAAGCTCCCACTTCAGTCTGTCTGATGCCGAAATCTATGTTCCTAACACCCGAGCTTTGCTGCTGCCCCCGGAGCGACATAAAACCAGTCCAATCCATCTTCCCAGGAACTAACCCACGTCCCCTTGAGTTTTTCTTTCTTACTCCAAGCAGAAGCGGTTGGACTCGCTCCGTGCCTGGGAGGCCACGTGGCACAATGAAAAGGACACCTGGTTCTCTCCATTGGTTGTGCTGCCAACTCGCCCCGTGGCTTTGAGAAGTTGCCTGACCCCTTTGGGCCTCCATTTTCCCATCTGTGCAAAAGGGGCAAAGGGGCCCCCCAGTGTGTGACCTTGGGCTCTGCTCCCTCAGACCAATCCTGGGACCTGAACAGCTCCAAGCCCACCCTGGTCAGACACCCTGGCTTCCACACCAGGGGCCTGGGAAGACTTGGTGACCTGCTCCAACCCCAGGACAGTTTCCTTTCTTCCTCTGGATTGGACAGCTTTTAAGAGGCACCTTGACAAGATGCCTCGGCAGGGGCAGGTCTTTGACACACAACCCCACCCTTCCATGACCCCAAACATCTACCATCAACTTCATTCTTCGAAATTGATTTCCAGGAAAGGGGGAGAGAAGTGAAAGTTGCAGGACCCCAAGAATACCACATTACGGTGCAAATGCCCTACCTGTTTCCAGCCATCATCTGAGTAGAGATTCGTTTGTATGACTGTAATAACCCACAGTGTTTTATAGGAGGGCACTTTGATGTTCATTTGCTTAAATGATCTCTACATCAACCCTGTTGAAACATGGATAGTGCTGTTCATACTTTACACGTGAGGCAATGGAGGCCCAGGAAGTAAAAGCAACTTGTCCAAAATCACACAGGTAAGAAAAAGCAGAACCAGGCTTCGGACCTGGGTCTGACCCCGAAGCCTGTGCTTGTAATCAGGGCTCTACGCCTCCTCATAGCCTCCAAGCTAGTGGCTCTGACAACTGGGAAACCAGATAAGAGGTGATACAGGCTGTGAGGAATTGAATCCACCCTCCTCCATAGCATCAGAGCCCAAGGGGATCATCAGAAGCTACTGAAGTCTTCTAACCCCCTCCCACGAGCATCTTGCTTGGTAGAATGTCCCACATGACCATTTCTCCACTGAAGAAAAGAGAAGAATCTGGAAGAGTAAACACCACAATATAAGTATCTCGTCTCTGCCTGGAGCAGTGCAGTGTGGGGACAGAGAGCACATGAACACAATTAAACCCATCCCAGCACCTCAAATCCCCAGGCCTGCGGGCCGAGGGAAAGAATGGAGTGGACTTCAGAGGACCACACATGTGGAGTCAGGAGGGAACACTCACCCACAAGCCCCCACCCAGAGTGGAAAACAGCTGGTACTGCTGTGAAAATAACAGGCTGCCAACAGCCCATAAAATCTGCTCCATTAATGGGAAACATATAAAATAACTTACGTCTTCTGTGACGGTATCAAAATCACAATTCCTTTCCGGAAAATAATATCACTAAAAAGCAACAATCCACTTCTCCCGTGGGTTGGAGATGCGGGTACACAAATGCTCCCCAAGGCAGTGGGGTTCTGACTCACCTCTCAGGAGATTTACAAAAGTATGGAAGCTGGGTACCAACGGCAGGAGATCTGATTCGATGGGTGAGAGGCAACACTTGGAATCACAGTTTGATGGACTCTCCCCAGGAGATTCTGCAACAGCCATTTCAACCCAGTCTGGGGCTGGGGACCACCACACCAGGCTCCAGGCCATGTTTCAGCACCAGGGACAGGGGCAGATGCCTTGCCTCTCTCCAAACTGCCTGGTCCCTCTGCCTGTGGGGAATTTAGTTCTTTTACTTTGTTTTGGTGGGGAGGGAAGAGTAGGAATTCTCACCTCCTCCCTCTCCCTGGTTGGGAGGAAAGCTATGCACTTTGTGGCCACGATAGTTCAAGTCATGCTGGGCATGAAATGCCAGTGATGAGGGGAGGGGACTCACATGAGTCTCAAAGATGAAGGACCCCTCCCTCCTAAAAAAAAGAAAAGAAGACCTCCTGCTTTTACTTAACAATGAAGTTAGAGAGATAAGGAAAAGGAAGAGTCCTGGGCTGGGAGTCCTATATTAGTCTTGAGTCTCCCCCAGCTAACAATATGGCTTTGGGCAAGTCACTGCCTCTCTTGGGGTCTGACTGCAACGCGTCCTGGGCCCTGCAGCTGGTAGGGTGAAGTGGAGTTCGACCCCAGATTTTGGGGATGACTCAGATAAGGCTTTCTTCCTCTACCTCACTCACCATGATCGAACCAGTGAACAATCCCAAACCAGCATTTCTCCGGCTATGACCCTCAAAGTGGGCATGTCCTAAGAGACAGGTGTTTTGTGCCTATAAAGAAGAAAATGGGAGTGTGATAGTAAAACTGAGTTCTAGAATCGCGAAGGTAACCAAAGTCAAACAGGTCATTTCGCTGTCAGACTTCTGGGCCCACTACAGGAATAGGTCACATAGCACTTATTACGTGCCAGGCACTGTGCTAAGGTCTTTCCATTTTAAGTTATATAATCTTTATAACGACCTATGAGGCGGGTACTATTATCATTACCATTTTTGCAGAAAGGGAAACTGAGGCACAGAGGAACAAAGCCCTTACCCAAGGCTCACGTGTCACAGGGCAGGGATCAGAAGCCAGGCAGACGAACCCGAGAGCCTGTGCTTTATCCACATCTCTGAACTCCATCTCCCACTGTAAGGACCTGGCATTCATGGGCCACAGTTCAGGAAATGCTGTCCTCGATGCACGTCCATGCAGCTATGGAAAATTTTAGCAATCGATTTTCCTTGTCAATTTTGTTTGCTTTGGGCTGAGGTTTAGATTCCTCAGACAAACAGTAGCAGGCCCAGATGATGGCTGGGGGCAGAAAGAGCCCAGTGCGGTTTGTTTTTTTAGTTATTTTCTTTATCTATCCATTTTTCTATGTATGTAATAAGATTGGCTTTGCTGGGCAAGAGGCTGAGGACTGCTGCATTTCTGGTCACCTGATGGGGCAGGAGAAAGGAGAGGAGAGAGTGGCTGGAGGAAGGAGGGAAGAAGAGAGGACCTCAAAGAGATGAAGAGAGGGGCAGAGGAGAAAGGAGAGAGGGCATGAGACAGGAGGGAGGGAGGGAGGGAGAAAGGGAGGGAGGAAGGAAGGGGTGGAGAAGAGGAGGGGAGGGGAGGGGAGGGGAGAGAACTGGAGAGAAGAGGAGGAGGATGGAGCTGAAGGGAGAAAAGGGGCAAACAGAAAAAGAACTGAGGAAATCAGGACCCTGAAGGCCCCCTCCCCTTAGCTCCTGCACCCTGGGGCCTTCTCCCCTAGCTCACTTCCTCCTTGACCCCCACTCCCCCACATTCTCCTCCTCTGCAGCCCCAGCCCAGGAGAGCCCCCGTCTGGACAGTGCTGAGAGGACACCTGTGGGATTCAGGCTGGTCCTGCCTGTGAGCGGCAGGACTGCGTCTTGGGGGCCCTCTCTTTCCCCAGAGCCCCATTCTGGGCCTGGGGCTATCTCCAGGCAGTTTTCTGTGCTCCTTTACCAAAACAAATCAATGCCTGTCACCCATCTCTGCTGCCACTGCCACAGGGAGCCTCTGCTGCCCGTTTCCTCCCTGGAACCTCAAAAGGGCCTGACAAGATTCCTCTCCGGCAGCTCTTCCCTGCCTAGGTGGCTCCATCTGCTCCAGGACCCCACTTGCAGTCTTAAAAATAATCTGATCCATGGATCCTGCTTCTCTCTTCATTGGGAGAATCTGCAGCAAATTGGAGCATCATTGGTGACAGTCCTTGCTCTGGGCCCAGCCCTGGGGCTTCCTTGAGGGCATGAGGGTGATGTCATCCCACTGGCCTGAGACACAGAGGACTCCAGCCCCATCCAGGTCAGCTCCCCCCCCCACACCTCCCCATGCTTGAGGCTTCTCACAGCTTAAGCCCGCACTCCCAGCACCCCTGGGAGGAAATTTGGGGCCAATGTTGCCATGGTAACCTGATATCAGTAGTTATTATTCATTATTCTCAGGATATAGAATTATATGACCTGCAATCAAAATGAGAAGGAGCCCACGTCCTGGAAAGAGCAATAGCCTGGGAGTTTGGGACCTGTGTCTGGACACAGCAAAGTCACTACCAAACAGAGTGGCTCCAACAAGTTACCTGTCTTTCCAGAGACTCAGCTGTCCCACCTGCCAAATGCGCACCTGTGTGAATGTGGGGAGGGCCGGATGAGATGACCCCCAAGATCTCCCCATTGGTCAGTGCCTCCAGCCCCTAGGTGACTGCATGTAAGTCCCTGCAACACCTACCCAGCAGCTCCTGGGAGAGGGTGAAGATGCAGTCAAAAGGGCAACATCAAAATTTCTGTTTGAGATCTAAGTCCTGTGGCCAGAAGTCAGGCACCTGTTCATCCAAAGGAAGCCAGCCCCCATCACGAGTTGGTGTCCCTTAAAAAGAAACCACCATCCTGGGGGAGAACTGCCAGGAACCCTTGGACCTCTTCCCATCTTCCCACTCCCAAGCAGCCCTTCCTTTGGTCCAGTAATTCCCGTTCCAGAAATCTCCGCTCAGGAAATCACCTGAAGTGTAGAAAATGCTTGAACACAAAGAAATGCAGCACAGTGTTGCTTATAAGTGGAGAAACGTGGAGTCTATCCACGCATCCAAAGTTAGGGGAATTGCTAAGAAAGTGGGGGTGCATGTCCCCAACCAGGACAGCCATTAACAATTACACTTGCTGAGAGTTTTTGCTCACACAGGAAACTGTTTATGCTCTGCCGTTACCTAGGAAAAACAAGGTGCCGATTGGTGAGGGCCGACTGCTTTTTCATGGCATAGAAAAAAAGTCTTGTTTTAGGGTAAATTCTGTTTGCGTTCTTGAACTCTGCTTTCCAAACTGTCTCCAGCCAGCCTGTATCTCTATACTCTGGAAAGATTTGTAAGCCATCTGGCCTGCACAAGGATGGAGCGGGGTTTGACAGGCCTTGACTGACATTTCCAGCCGTGGCTTTGATGACTTCCTCGGCCCGTCCGTGCGATGGTTTCTAGCGTGGGGATGGTGAGGATGAGTACGCAGAAGCTACTGTGAGGCTGGAATGAGGCGAGGCCCCTAGAGCACATAGCACGGGACCTGGCACATAGTAGGTACACAGTAAACACCAGCCATTAGCTGGATTCCGTGGGGCCATCAGCTTAGACCTGGGCCTGCCAAGGTCTCAGCAGCCTTCCTAACAACTGGCCTCTGCCTCTCAGCCTGAGGTCTTAGCCCTCTCAGGCTCTCTCAGCTCTGTCTCTAGCCCCATTCAGAAGGCCGGTCCCCTGCCCACATCCATCCAGCTCATGTCCATCCCAAGACACCAGCCACCCCAAATCTTCCTCAGGGATTTGTCCATAGGGTTCCCCCAGGATGCCCAGCCTCAGTGCAGGTGGGACCACTTCTTAGCCTCCTCTAGCACCCCAAGCTGGGGTCTGCCCCTGGCCAAGAATTCTTTGACCCCAGTTGCTCTAAAAATAATTCTGCAGCCCCAGGGACTGACATCATTTTCATAGCCTTTGTCACTTTCTCTGGATCCTCGGGGGAAGAGACAGCGGGCCTGAGTGGACCTCTGCACCTGAGCCCAGGGAGAGAGGAGCATCTTTTAATGATTCGATCAGTTCCAGCACCCCCACTCAGCATGCCTGATGACAGACATGATTTACCTCTGATAATTCCACTGTTTCTGGCAACTAAGAGACAGGGAGAGATGGAGCAGAGCAGGCAAGAGAACAAGAAACACTTTGTGGGAGCCAGAGGCAACCAAGGCCCTGCTGAGTGGCAGGCAGAGCGGAGGGAGCAGGGAGAGGGGATGGGCTCTGAGGTATCAGCTCTGCAGGTCGGGGAAGAAGGGCCCCCACAGGACGCAGCCTAAAACCCGGCCTCCCCCCCGCCTTTTCCCTCACATCCACTTTTTCCTCCTGTTTTCTTCCCTCCTGTCCTTCCTTCTCCTTCCCTTCCCTTTTTTCTCCCCCCTCCACCATTCTTTCCATCATTTCTTTCTTTGCTCATTAATTCATCCCTGTTTGAACCCCTCTTCCATCTATTGGTTCAGGTGATATTCACTTTGCTCCTGTTCCATGCTGAGCCCTGTGCTGGGTACTGGAGACGAAACAGCCCAGGTCCTCAGGCACCCACACTGACCCCCACAACCCCATCACTCCAAGCACAGTGGGGGCTCAGGGAACCAGGAGTGACCAGCCCTCTCGGGGCATCTGCAAAGGCTTCCCTGAGGAAGTGCCCACTCTGCAGAATGATTAGGCCTTTGGCCAGTGCGCAAGGCAGGGCAAGGCATTGGGGCAGAGAACTGTGCGTGAAAAGGCATGGGGGAGGTACTGGCCAGGAGTGGCCGAAGTGAGGGTGTGGCCAGGTGGTGAGACTGAGTCTGGGCCAGACACTTTGATAAGCACTCTCCCTTGTACAGATAGGGAGACTGAGGCTCAGAGACTGACATGACTTGCCTAACATCACACAGCCAGGCAGTGGCAGAACTGGGACTTGAACCTGGGGGACCCTCGCCCCTTGGCCATGACAAACCTCAGCTCAGTGGCTCTCAGAGGTGCAGGCGCCCCAACAGGCGACCGAAGCCTGCAGCCCCTGGGCACCCATGGGGCCCTCAGAGGCAAGGAGCCTCTGTCTGCAGGCAGGAGGCCTCACGCTGCCCTGGTCATGGGGGAGGAAGCAGGTCCTTTAAGCTGCTTTGTATTAATTATGTGTCCGGGCTCCTTCAGAGAGCTGTAAAGATCCCCGTGGTCAGAAAGCACACCCGCTTCTGTGGCCCTGTAACGGGAGGCACTGCGTGTCAGTGGTCACTCTTACATGTCTGCTGGCTTGAGTTTAAACAAACCGACTTCACAACCCGCTGGCTCTGCACTGTCGGGCAAGTTTCTTAGCCTCTCTGGCTCCAGCTTGCTCATCTGTAAGATGAGAATGAAAAACATACCTACCCGTAGGGTCATTTTGAGGATTAACTAAAGTTATGCATATGACATGCTTAGCTCTGTGTCTACCACAGATAAAGCTGTTAAAAATGTTAATAACTAACAGTATTATTAATTATGGTAGTGATGATGGTGGTGATGGTGGCTGTGTGGATGGCAGTGGTGACAATGGTAAAGTGGGTGGTGGTGATGGTGATGGTGGTGGTGGTGGTGGTGGTGGTGGAAGTGTTAGTGATGAAGACAATGATGATGTGATGGACATAACAGCCCTGCCTAGGTCAGCTCAGGTTGACCCAGAATCGGCTCCTGCACTGGCCCCTGGAGTCCAGCTGAACTTGGCAAAGCAGGCACTTGGAACCCTGGCAAGGCCTTTTGGCCTCAAGTATTGCCATTGAGGTGGAAGCAGAACGCACACTGACACTTTCAGCAGGAGGCCGGGATGCTTCGTACGGCATGTTCTGCCAGCAAAAGGTGAACGTGATCATTTTGAAAGGAATAGTTGTGCACTTGAACTACTGAACAGCCATTTAACACTTTGCTCGGCAGGGGAGGTGAGACACACGGACAGTAAGAAATGCGTACCCATTACCCAAGACGGCGGCCGACACGTGTGAGGATCAGAGGATGCAAGCCATTTGTCTGGGAAAGGGCTGCTTGAAAAAATAAGCCACAAACCTCTGTTGAGCATCTTCTGTGTGCAGGCCGGTTGAAACCCCGCTGTTACCTTGAAAAGCTAGATGCAGGGAAGGGAGACAAAATATATGGAATAAAGACACTAGTATCTGTCCCTTGATTCAGCAAAGGTCCACTAAGCACCTAGTGTTTATCAGGCCTGAGGTAGACACTGGGAATACGGAGTCAAAGGAGCTCCCAGCTGGTGGGGAAGACAGGTAGATAAGTAAGTGCACACACAAGGGGCCCTAAGCCGTACAATGAGCATTGCTCCTTCAGAGCTCACTGCATGCCAGGCGCTGGGCTAGGGTTTTACGTCTGTCATCTCATTAAGTTAATCTTACCACAAGCCCATGAGGTCAGGACCACTATGATCCCTACTTTACCCAGCAACAGAGGTTAAGTACGTTGTCCTAAGTCACAGAGCTCCTAAGTGGAGTCCGGATTTGAATCTGGCCTGGGGGCTCTTAGGCACTCTCCTGGCCCAGGAGACAGAGGGCTCCTCTCTGCCTGGAGAACCAGGGAGGGTTCAGAGGAGCCCCCTGAGCTGGGTCACAGAGGTCGAGGAGGACTGGGCCAGGAGCTGGGAATGGAGGGCAAAACAAGGTAGTCTAAAAGGAGCAGAGGTGCGGAGGTGAGAAGGCACGAGGCATTCCCAGGACACAGTGAGAAGAGCAATGGTACCAGGGAGGAAAGCTCCTGCAGGTGAAGGGAGGGGTGAGAGCCAGGTGCAGACCACTGGAATCCAAGCAGAACAGTCAGGACCCCAGAAGAGCCCACACTGACCTCTGGGCTCCTGCTGGGCTATGCACCAGTGAAGTGTGTGAACTCTCGCCCTCTGGGTGCCTGGTCCTTAAGAGACACAAATCCTTCCTGGGCTCCAGATTCAAACTTCCCTTTCAGAGATGGCTGATGCATTGGGAAGAGCACAAGCCTGGGTTAGAACTCCAGCTTCAACCCAAACAAAGTACCCGTGCAACTTGAGGCAGTTTATCTAACCCCACTGAGCCTCTCGTTTTCTCATCTGTAAAATGGGCTGATTAATCCCTCCCTCCTTTCTCTGAGAAGTTAGTAGCATGATACTATTAAAAAGAAAAAACTAGCCTCAGGTCTGGCATCCAGCAGATGTTCCTAAATTATGGGTCCTTTTTTCCATTCCCTTCCTTCCCCCCGCTTCCCTCTGGTCTCCCCTGTTCCTAGATAGCATGGAAATCATACAGCCTCAATTTTCTGAGATTGTCCTGATTTCAAGTATTCTGTCCTCTCATCCCCACAAACTGTCAATGAAAATCCCAGGAATGCTGAAGTTTTTGCATCCACAATACATCCTCTGGAATGTGCACCACGCAGGAATCAGCCTGGGATTCCTTCCTGAGTGCTGACTTGGGACAGCGAAGATACCGTCCCCACAGAGAGAGTATGCAAGGTCAACACGCACAATTCCACCCAGCCTTGGATTAGAAATAATCTAAAAATACTAAAGACAGATGAGGTTGGTGCTCACTGGAGTGGCTGAGTGGGTTGGGCGTCATCCCGAGAACTGAAAGGTCGTGGTTTGATTCCCGGTCAGGGTATGTGCCTGGGCTGGGGGAGGCCCCCAGCTGGAACGCGTGCAAGAGGCAACCAATCGATGTTTCTCTTGCACATCAGTGTTTTTCTCCTTCTCTTTTTCCCTCTCTTCCCTTCTCTTTAAAATAAATAAACAATGTTGTTGTTGTTTTAAAGACAGATGAGGTCAGTTACTTCTGGAAGGTGTTAGATACAGAGGGGCTCCTGATGAGCCACCCTTCCTGGGGCTGGGGTCTGGGGAGGACACAACACCCCATCCACCCCTTCCCTGAGCTCCAGACCCTTTACCCACCTGCCACTAGGAAGCCTCCAAGGCAATGCAAACTCAGCACACCATAACTCAAGCCCTGCTCTTCGCCCCCAAATCTGGGCTTCCCCAACTTCAAGTTTACCACTTCAGGCGATCAAAGGCTCTTCAGAAATCTAGAGGTCATTGTCAACCCGCCCCTCCTCCAGCCTCCTGCACCAGCTCCCTATGCTCATCCTCCACCAAGCCTCACCCATGGGACCGCCTGCTGCTCTCACAGCTTTGGGCCCTTCTGTCCGTCTCCACCCTCGTGACCTGACCCTAACCCTTGCTTACTCTCACTTGGACAACCCACAGGCTCCTGACTGGTTTCCACCCACCCGTTCTTCACACCATAGTCCAGGCCATCTTTGCAAAGTGCAAACCTGATTATGTCACTCCCAGCTTAGTGGCTCCCACTGCTCTTAGGGTGGAGGCCTCATTGCTTTGACAACAACCTTCCCTGATGGGGCAGAAAGGCCTGGGGGGCTTGGCCCCAGCTTCCTGTCCATCCTCAGTTCACAGGCCTGTCACACAGACACAGTGCCTTCCTCTCCCTTCTGCACATGCAGTCTGCTCCCCCGACCCCAGGGCCTTTGCACATGCTCCTGCTTCTCCCTGGAAGGTTCCCCTTACCATCTCAGCCGACAGATACTTTCTCCAGGAAGTCTTCTGTAACTTTCCAGACGAATTCTGGGCTCCCATAAAGCACTGCATGTCTCTTTGTGGCACTCACCACAGTTGCACTTGCCCCCCAACGCGTGTGGTCATTTGACTAGTGCCAGGCTCCCAGAAACTCCCCGAAGGCAGGGATCACGGTTCATTTTGTTCACTTCAGGACAGAGGGCAATGGTACATTGTAAGCACACAAGGAATAAAATCAAATCAATGAATGAATGACATGGTACTTCTTCAGGTACCCGCCCTCCACTTCCTGATCTTCTGGAAACCCTAGTCTCATATAAAGGCAGGTGGAGACCCTGAGAGGAAAAGTGACTTGTCAAGTCACACAGGAAGTGTGTGGCTGAGCCAGGACCAGGTGAATCCAAGCTCCCAGACTGGGATGCACTTCCTACTTGCTGACTTGGGGTCCAAGCTCCACTGTGGGAGGAGGGATGTGGGAAAGGGTACCCTGGAGGAGGGTCAAGGGCCAAAGGAGGGAAGAATTGTATAGGCTTGGTTTCTGCACACCTGGGCTCTGATCCAGGCTGCAAGCACCCTGGCCAGAAAAATGTGTTTTCCCCCATGTGATGTTGGGCCCTGCAACACCGTATGCAAATATATGTAAATCATGTGCAAACACAGTCTCTGGCTCCGATGAGAGAAACCTAAAACCTGGTACCAGGAGGAGCCATCTAAGAATAGACCAAGCTGCCAGGCCCTTCTGGCCATAAAGCTCTGACCCAACCCTATTGGCTGCACCACTGAAGTGGGGTGGGGGTGTTAGCAGGTGGAGACATCTCCCCCTCCTGCTCTCCTGAAACACAGACCACCAAACCCAGAGCACTTGGGTGCTATAGACTTGCCCCCGCAGCCCCACCCACCCATCCTTGGCACAGCTGCAGAAATGTCAGTCGGTAGTGGCTTCTCATGGCCTCACTCCAGCAAACTCAAAAACAGATTTCATGCTCCCCCCTTCAGAGACAGAACCTGCAGGGCCAGAAGGCCCCCATCTGTTCCTTAGCTGACACGCTCCTGTCCCTCCTTGAGACTCAACTCAAGGACCCCCTGTGAAGAACATCCCCCAGTCCTCATGGTGTCCCCCACTGGCATGGACTTCCCATGCTCCTTGGGTCTCCCACAGCTGCGGGATGCCCTCCAGCACAGCCTGACAGGTTTCAGGTTAAGGCTCTGTCTCTCCTACTGCACTGGGAAGAACTCAGGTGCACATGACCAAAAGGGACAGGTAGTTTGGTGAGGGAATGAACAAGTGTGAGTGATGGGGGAGGAGAGAATAAATGGAGCATCAGTGTTCTCTTTAGTAAAATCCCAGAAGTGAGGCAGCAGTGTGGGCCGGGTGGATCTGGCCTCCTGTCCCCAGGTGCCACTGAAGCTGGGCCCCGCCTTGGCTGACATCTTGGCTCCTATTCCCCCTCCCTCCACCACCCCACAGCCTGCCCAGCATCAACTTAATTGGCTGTCAACACCAGTCTTTCCTCCCTAAAGTGATCTGTTCCTTGAAATCTCACAGCCCATGATTAGATCTATGGCAACTCTCTAAGCAGCTCAGTCGTTCCCATGGCAACCCCACTGGTACCCAACTGGCAGCCGGCCACCTGGAGGAAAGGGAGAGGAGGGAGAGACAGGTGTGGGGCTGCTGCCTGAGGCAGGAAGAAGATGGACAGAGGTTCAGACAGGATGGAGAAGTCAGAAGAGCCCTGGGGAGGGAGGAAAGCCTGGTGACATGGGTACATCGAGGGGAATGGGAGTGCCACAGGGAGCGGTCGGGTGGGTAGTTAAAGGAAGCTGGGGAGATTGGAAGTAGTTAAGGGAAACTGGGAAACAAAGAAACTGAGGGAGTTTGGGAGACAAGGTGAGAACTTGAACTGGGGAGACACAAAGGCTGGGAGCAGAGGGGGGAAGGGGGAGCTGGTCAAGATCAAGGGGGAAACCATAGTGATGAGAGCAGAAGGCAGAGAAAGCCTGGCCAGGCTGGGGACAGAAGCGGGAAGCCAGAGGTGCACAGCTGGGGACACTGAGGCAGAAAATGACCTCCAGCCCACCGCACACCCATGCAGACCTTGAGTGAAGAGGAAGGAGGACACATCACTGCCCACAAGGTCCCTTGGCCTCTGACCTCAGCCCATCACCAGGTTTGGGGCGTAGGGCCTTGGCACTGCCAATGAGGAGGCCCAGTAGCGGCTACGGAAGATGCCTGGCAGACAGAAGACATTTAAAGGCCAAGGAGACTCATCGAAAAGTCCCCACGTGGCTAACATGCCCAGGTCTGCGAGGCAGTTGACTCCGCAGAGCCCCGTCTCTGGGAGGAGGAGCCCCTGCTCCTCTGGAGCAAACAGGGAGGCTGCACAGAATGTGACACCTTCGTCAAGGGTCAGCTTTCAGCTGAGCTCCCAGAGAGAGCCAACCACGTCTGGGAGGTGAGGCCGGCGGTGGCCTGGTCAGGGCGAGGCAGCCCAGAAGAGGGGCCAGAGCGGGAATCAGGAATTCAAGCCTTGCCCACAACTCACTGTCTGGCCTTGAACTCACTTCAGTCACTTCTTTGCAAAACGCTTGGGTCAGATTAAGCCCTTGGCAGGGGTCCTTCACGTGTGAGTGACAGAAACCCAACTCAAAGTGGCAAAAGTCAATTGGGTTTGTGATACTTTCTACCAGTCGCTATTTGCTCATGAAACGAAAGCATCCAGCGGCTTTAGGTATGGCCCAGGTGCTCCGAAAATGTCCCTTGGAAATGCTCTCCCTTTTACTCTTTGTTGCTTTAATTGTCAGGCAAGCTCCCCTCCAAGGTGGCACGAGCTCACCAGCAACTCCAGGCCTACGTCCCATCTCAGCAGGAGGAGACTTTTTTCCTGATGGTGCCTGCAAACATCTCAGGGCTGATGCGCATTGGGCAGGGCTGGGTCCCATGCCATCCCTGAGCAATAACAGCGACAGTGAGCCCTCCAGCCTGTAGCTGCAGGCCAGGGACTTGCTCAAGGCACTTTGTGTGTATTAACCTATTTGGTCCTTAAAAAGGTTGTGAGTGAATGTTGTGACTGGAAATAATAATTTCCAGTCCACAGATGAGGAGACTGAGGCCCAGAAAGCTTATGTAACTTGTCCATAGCTGTGAGTGGAGGACCTGGAATTCCAGCCCCCACCCGCCCGTGCAGTTTGCCCTCACAGTCCAGGTGCTGAAGTGCAGGGGGTGGGGTCACCTGCAGGGCTTGTGAGAGCACAGACAGCTGACTCAGGAGCTGGGGCCCAGGAAGCCATCACTGCTGTCTGCAGGTCCCGCTCTCAGTGATGCTGAACACCCCTCAGATGCCTCTCCTGAGCCACTAGGACCAGCTGTGTGAACCAATCACAGTGACTCTGATTTGCCACATGTGTCTGATGGCCAAGTCAGGTGTAGGGGGGGTCCAAGGCCTAAGCCACACGGACCAAAAATGAGGGAGGGCAGGCATAAAGGAAGAAAACAGGTTCTGTATTTACACAAAGGGATGCTTGGGCACCTTGGAGGCCCCTCCTTGTGCCTCAGTTTCCTCATCTGTGGTTTGGGGATTTCCTGTCCTGCAGGATGAAATCGCTGAAAACTGTAAAGCACTTAGAATCGTGCCTACAACAGAGTGAGCACCCAATAAAAATTAGGTAAACACTTAATGTGCGTTACCACAAACACACGCCTATGCTGATATTTGTGAACAAGAACACAAAAGCACCCCGCCACACCCTTGCAAACACACACGTGAGTGTGCAAACATGCAGAACTCATGCAACACAACTTCAAGTGCATGGCATGTGCAAAATCCACACATAAGGACACAGATGTGAACATAAGACTGGACACAGGCTCAGAGACCTTTGCTCACATGGTGAGTTGGCCCCTGGGTTTGTTCTTGTGGATTCTCTCTGGGTCCACTGCTGCTGGCCGCTGCCCACAGTGAACACCCCATGATGGCCTCAGAGGGAGGAGGCAGGCCGGGGACAGCGCAGCATCATCGCTGAGAGCCAGATATTTCAATCGGTCCACACTGGGTCTCTGATGCTCTCCACCAACTGCTAGCAGGGCAACCTTGAGTGAGTCGCTTAACCTCTCTGAGCCTGTTCCCACCTTCGTCAAAGGGGGATGACAAAGTTCCAACTTCCAGGGATGGTCATGAGAATGAAGCTTCCGGGCATCGAAAGTGCTCCGTGAGGGTCAGCTCTGGTTATTCTGTTATTATGGTAGGGCCCTGGTTTCTGGATTGGCTTTCAGATGAGGGAAGAGTCAGTGCAGATGTGGACAAACAGCGGGGACTGGGTCAGCCCTCAAAGCCACCGCAGAACCAGGGTCCCCCTCCTGCCACGTGGCAGTGGGGGCAGCAACACATTGCTATTCTACCCTAGGCCACACAGCTGCCCAGCAGGCTGAGAGCTGCTGACAGCTTTCCCTGAGCATTCAGGGCCTCCCTCTGCAGCTCTGAGTGGCAGGGTGATATTTAGAAATTGCGATAATATGTAATGTTTATTCAGTGATTTGTATAAACGTATAGGATCTCGATTGGGTGTAGCAGACAGGATTTGCATTGCAGAAAAGTGTTCTCAGTGAGCAGGCAGCAGGCAGCCTGGCTTGGTGGGTCAGCCCGAAATCACCCAGGACAGCTTCACAGTCAAGGACAAGAGGGTGTTAGGGCCAAGACAACATCCGAGACAGCCCTCCAAAGGTCCCCATGGCCAGGCTCCAGCTCCTGCGGACACCCCTTGTCAGTCAAGCCAAATGCTTAAGAACTCGGGCTTTGGAGCCAAACAGACCTGGATTCAAATCCTGCCTCCACCACCCTCTCCCCACTGGCCTTGGGTGAGTCCCAGCGCCACCTCCTCTGTAAATCAGAGCAAATAAAAGAGTCTGCCTGCCGGGGCGGAGGCCTCATATAACAAGACCTCAATAAACAGCACTTAGGGTTTTCTACTAGTTTTGACCCCTCACTTGGTGTTCCCCTTTCTTCACTCTTTTTTTTCCCAGAACCACCACCAGGCCTTGGCTCCAAGGCACCATCACTCATGGCACCTGCATGCGCCCACAGGCACAGACCCGCAGGAAGGAGTAGCAGCAGCGTGAGCCCAGCACGCGGTATGACTCACTTTTGTTGTTTAAATACGTCGAGCCCCAAACCGAGACTCACGACGACGGAGCATCTGTCTTGTCCCCTGTTGCACCCCCGGCTCCTAGGACAATGCCGGTCACCCAGTAGGCAGGCGTGACTGCAGGATCTATTTGTCCGCTCACTCATTCTATCAACATTACTGGCATCTACTATGCATCTGACACCGAGCACAGAGAGAAATCAAGCACAGCCTGTGGGGAGGTGAGGAACAAAGGCAACACGCGGTCTCTGCTCAAGGTCACCCCCTCTCAGATTATTTCTTCATGCAAAAAGTACTTTCGACCCAGTCTAGTACATGTCCCCAGTCCTGGACCCAACAAAGATGCAGGAAAGCCTAACTCTCCCTTTCAAGACTTTTGAGAACAGCCAATCCAGAGCATCCCATCTGCTGCCCTGTACTCTAGAGTCAGCACAAACTGGTTAGCAAGCACAGCATCCCAGTGTCTTGCTCATGAGAGTGGCTGTGTCCCATCTGGTCCCCACCTCTTTAAAACTGGCACAGGGGAGTAGAGAGGTCTCTTCCTGGAATGTTCAGGCTCCACTTACTCCAGGATCTGCAGAGTAGCCTTGCTTAAGCTGTAATTAGCTCCCAGTATGCACTTGGGCTGTTTATGCAAATTATCCTCTGTTCTTTGGCAGCTTTCACAGAAGATAGTTTTCAGTCTGAAGTCCTGAGGCTGGCATTCAATGACCAGGAACAATCTGGCCACAAGTCTGGACAGGTAGATGGATGGATGGATGGATGGATGATGGACGGATGGATAGACACATGGATGAATGGATGGATGGATAGATGGGTGAACAGGTAGATGGTAGTTAGGTGGGTAGATGGATGGGTGGGTGGGTAAATGAAACGTTAACCATCTTTTCACCTCTCTTTCTCATGAGTCCAACCCTCTAGGCATGAAAACCTGCAACATCTCGCCTCAACCCTAGACGGGGCAGTGAGTGGCTAGGTCAGTGGGTAAATAAGCTTTGGCCTCCCTGGTCTTCTCTTCCCCCTCAGCTAGCCTGCCCCTCTAAGCATAAAAATCTATGTGCCGCTGCCCTGGGGGTTCCCCACAGGCCACTTCCCCAGAGCTCCAGGAGAGTAAGCCTCCAGCCCTTCCCCATCAGTGGGGAACCTCTGGTCAGCAACGTCTAGTGAAATACATGAGCAGACACAGATGAACACTCATTCATCCATCCATTCAGTCACTAAATACTTACTGATCACCTGCTCTGTGCCAGGCACTCTATTAGGCACAGAGTGATAAGCCCAACCACTCACTCACTGCCTTTAGGAGTCTGACCAGGGCCAGTAGAAGAAACAGAAGGCCTTTGTCCCTTCACGCTTTTACACATTTGGATTGACACAGTTACACCACATGCCCAACCCCTCATCCCCTTCCCTCACCTCACTTCGACCTCTACCAGTCCAGCCCCAGTGAGGGTACCTTCCTGAGGGCTGTCTGTACCCCCACTAGGTGGTAGCACAGGGCTGCCCTCCTCTAGGTCTACGTTAGCTTGTCCACTCACCGCCTCCTCTTCCCACATCATCACCATGTGTGCAGCGGTGGCTATGCTGGGCTCCTTTCGTCATACCCCCAATGCCACCCGAGTAGGCTTCTCTGATCAAAACCCTGCAAACAATCAGACATTTGCTTTCTGGTTCATCTACAGATGCCAAATCATATTCAACTGATTTATCTCCTTTTACTTTCTAACCAAGGCTTATTTCTCTTTCTAACCAAGCAGATAAAAATAGATGTGCTTACTTTTTAAAAACACTATAGAGAACTAAGTTGACTTCTGATGCTGAACCAAAATGGGGTAGATGCACTTCTCTCAATTCCTCCTGCTGAGTACAGCTGAACACCGTGGACAGCACATCCAAAACAGGCACACGTAGACCCTCAAAGATGGAAAGGAGGCAGACTGGCTAGGGGCCTGAGGGTTGACGCAACGGTGAGTTCCTTGAGTTTTTTTGTTTTGCTTTGTTTTGTTTTGCTTTTTGTCTTATATATCTGAGACTGGGTGCCGAAGAAGCCAGCAACCTAAAAATGCCATTGGGAGATTTAAGAAAGGAGGGAAGGAAGGAAGAGAGAGAGAGAGAGAGAGCTTGTTCTTCCTAGCCACCGGACCGGGACAGACCAAGAACCTAGTACAATAGCTTAAACAATAGCCATCAACTCCAGCAAAACGCCACAAGAGAAAACATGCCCTGTCCCCGTCTCAGGAGATAGGCCCCATGGCCCTATCTCGGGCGCCTCCTGAGGCCCATGTTGCCCAGCCCTCCCACTCAGGGTCAGCAGTGTCCAGAGAAACCCTTTGGCCCTGTCTGAGCTGACTTCGGAGGTTGGCCAGAGCCAGATTTAAAAATATAACTGCCCGTGTACCCTCGGTGCCAGCAGCCCACACAGCCTGCAGGCTGTGCTGCCCACTCCACAGATGCCAACGTGGCCACTGTGGGTGGCACAGAAAACAAGGAGGGGTGGAGAGTCCAGAGAGGCCCGGGGGTGGCTAGTGAGGGGGGTGGACATTCCTTAGAGCCTAGCCACAGAACAGGGCTGTTTACGCCATCTGGTCATACCCAGTTCCCTGGTCTCTGGAGAGAACTGGGCCACTTCTGCGCAGACTCCCAGAGGCATGGGCTCCAGGGTCCGACAAGTCTGGAACCAAATCCTGGCTTGGCCACTGACTGGCTGTGTGAGTTTGGGCAGGTCACTTGCCCTCTCTGAGCCTCAGACCCTATTTGTAAACTAAGGGTGATAAAAGTACATCCTTCACAGGACTCTTCTGAAGATTAGGGGAGATGACGCATGAAGAGGGCTCAGCAGGGCCAGTCAGGGGCAGTTGTCCTGCTGCCACTGGCATGACGGTGTGGGGTAGCTGGTCTGTGCTAGGCCTCAGTCAGGGGCACAGGGGCAGGAGGGGATGAGATGTCCTGGGTCCACTCTCCAGAAGCCCAGAGATGCAGGCACACCAGCGACGCCGACAGGGCACTCATTCTCCTGTTAGACAAACCGGCAGATCAGGGCCTGGGGAGAGAATGTGCCCGGCCCAAGCAAGCCAGCAACAGCAACAGACTCAGAACCTGGAGACCCACCCTTCTCTCCCCAAGGCGAGAGAGCAGCACCCCTGAAACGGGAGGGCACCTAGAGATCACCAAGCCGACCCTCCGCAGTTTTCCAGAAAGGGAAACTGAGGCCCCAAAAGGGAAAGAGATCTGTCTGATTCGCAAGAGAGCTGGGACCCAAGCTAGGATCCCTGACCCCTGACCAGCACTGTCTTGCTTGGCCCGCACCACCACCTCACCCTCCCCATTGCTGCCCCAGCCCTGGCTGCAGTTCTCAGTCCCAGGTGGGCAGCTGAGTGATGGGAGCAGGAGCAGGGCCCTGCTCCAGAGGCTTCTGCTGGGGGCTTGGGGGCTGCTCTGTTCCCCCAGCCCCCCAGGGCCTGCTACATCCTTACATAACCCACTCCCCATTACATAATCTGCTGCTCCTTCCTTCCCAAATGGGAGCTCCGGGAGCAGACTGGAGCGTGGGGAGAGACCGTGTGCAGCCTCGAATGGAAATAGGGTCATTACCAGCACTGGGGCTCCAGGGCCAGCTAATGGCCTTCCCGCCACAGCCTGGAGCCTGCCAGCCTCCCCCTGACCCTCCCCCACCCCAGGGAAGTGGAAAGGCCCCGGGCAGGACTGCAGCCCCACTGCCGCAGGGCACAGAGGGAGGTCACCGTCTGCAGGGCGTTGGGGGAGGAATCCTCCTGAGGCAGCATCCTGTTGCTCCAGCCTCCAGGCACACACCAGCCCCCAGACTCCAAAGTCTGGGCAAGTTTATCAGTGTAAAGATTCCTTGGAGGGAAACCTGGAGGCAGGCACATTGGGGGGCCCTGGGCACTGGAACCTCAAGTCTGAGTTTGAGTTGGAGCCTCTTGGTCACTAGCCGAGTAACTACAGACTCATCCATTTGCTTCTCTGCGTCTCGGCTTCCTCTGCTGAAGAATGAGGCTCCTGTGGGTGCTGCTAATACTAAATGCAATCGTGACTCCCAGGGGCCCAGCACAAGGCCTGACACAAAGTGCATGCCCATTTGGCAGATGAAAAAACTGAGGCCCAGACAGGGAATGTGCACACATCACCTGGAAACAGCAAAGCTATACATAAGCTGGAGAACCTTCCACGTGCTAGACTCATGCTTTCCATACACTAACTGGGCAACTCCCTGAAACAACCCTGTGGGGTAGGTGCTATTATTCTTCCCACTGGACAGACAGAGAAGCCTGCTGTCAGGGGTTAAGTGACTTCCTCAAAGCATACATTCAGGAAGTGACAGAGACAGGACTTGAACTCAGACATCTGGCCTCAGCAAGCGGCTAGACAGAAGGCAGGAGGGATGCCCCACAGCTTGTCCCCATCATTTAGAAATACAGCCACCCACCACCTGCCCTGTCTCTGGCCACTGCTGTGCTGTGTGACCTTGGCCGAGCCAGTTGACCTCTCTGGGCTCTCATATCCCCATCTGAAACAGGAAGCCTGATCCCTGAGCTGACAATTATGAAGGTTATTGTGAGGACGCATTAAGATAACGAGTTGGAAACTGCTTTTCAGCGGAGAAAGTACCGCACAGCTGCGATGGCTCATCACTTCCGCAGCCTTGGACTCCCTCCGGCTCAGCAGGAACCGGCTAATGGACAGACACCAGGGGCCTCTCCGTACCTCCGGCTGCTCAGACAAACACCTCTCCCTGCCACCGCCCCTGCTCGGGGCTGCCCTTTGCCTTCAAGGCAAAGCTCTGGGCCTCCCTCTAACTTAACTTCTCTCTCGCGCTGGGGTGGACCAGGCTGGACATCGGTATCGCCACCTTCCTGCCTTTCTTTAAAAGGCCATCCATTTTAGTTTGAGTCCCCTACTGTGTGTTTCATGGGTGCTGCACCCTTAATCCTCACAATGACCTCCATGAAGCTGGGATTCATCGCCTCCATTTTACAGATGAGGATGACAAAGCTCAGAGAGGTAAAGTTAGGTGCCGGGGGTCACACAGCAGTCAACCCAGTGGAGTCAGGGTTCAAACCAGCACTCCCTGCCTGCAAAATCCACGCTCTTTAACTCCTTCCCCAACCCACTTCTCGGCGAAACAGGTGGTACTGTGCCCATTTTTCAGAGGAAGAGACTGATGCTCCAGAGGGTTAATTAAGGCACTTGCCCAAGAAGCCAAAAAAGACCCAGACTGCATCCTCAGAACCGTAGGGGGCAGCAGCCTTGCCTCGTGACCAGGAACTGCAGGTGAAGGGCTGCAACAGTCAATGCTCAGGAGTACCAGGCCAGGTGGACACCTTGAGTACCAATGGAGAAGCTGAAGCAGAGGGGCCAGAGGGCAGCCGGGCCAAGCTACACCCCTCCCGGGACCTCAGTCTCCCATGTGTACCAGAAGCACCAAACCAGACCCTGGGTTGGCTGAGGAGACTCCTTAAAGCCTCTCCCCCTGCCAAACGCAGGAGGCTGTGTCCCGAGCAGAAGTCCCCAAACCTGCCACTCACCAGAATCTCCTAGGAGCTGGCTGCAACCCCAAATGCCAGGCCGCACCCCAGAGAGTCAGCGTTAGGAGGCCCGGGGAGCTGTGTTACACACATCCATCTATCGTGGCTGCCTCCCACACCCCCACCCCAAGCTCTGTCATCAGCATCGTCTGAGAATCCCAGTCTAGGACAATTTTCCCAAGGTCAAAGGGAACTCAGTCCCCTGCCTGCCTTCCCAGAGCTCACAGCTAGGGCAGGAGGTGGTACTCGGGCCTGGTGTGTGTTGGGGGGAGCGGTGGTAGGTAGGTCACAGATGGCCTCAAGGGGTCTCTAATGTAGACCACAGCTCAGAACCAGGGGCAGGACCTTGAGATGTCCCCGCCTTCTTATTTGACTAATTCTTCATGTAGCAGCTACTGTGTGTCAGGCACTGTTTTAGGAGCGGGGGACAGCAGTGAATAAAGCAATGGGGCGATGGTCAGAAAGCAGCCCAGACTGGCCCAGTGCTCTGCAGCTCTCAACAGCCTTCCCCATCAGACCCCCTTCAAGATGACCCTCATTTTATGGTTGAATCACTGAGGCTCAGAAGCCATTTCAACAGCCTGTCTCCCTACACTAGGCAGGCAACCCCGCCATGCTTCCCAACCAACCCTGTGTGTCTGCCTCTGAGCAAAATCTTCCCTGTTGCCATGGCAACCCCCCTGGGGAGGCCTGCCCTACTTTGCATCCCTGTCATAGAGCAGGCAGTCTCATCCTCTCCCCTAAGACAGAGAGATGGGCTTTATCCTACCATGGAGAAAACTGGTCCCACTGGGGAAGGAACTGGGCTCCTTCATTCAGACATTCAATCAATACCGAGCGACGTCAAAACTGCACCAGGGACCAAGCCAGGCCCTGGGAGAGGAGAAGAAATAAGTCGTGGGCCCACTGTTACAGAGCACACCCTCCCCCAAGAGAGGTTGACAAATAACCAGGTGCAGCACACCCGCCAAGGCTGGAACAACAGTGATGACGTGACAGCAGCTAAGCGCAGGGTGCAGTTCCAGCCCTTTTCATGTATTAACTCATATAACCTTCCCAGTAACTCCTGGGGTAGGTGACAAATTATCCTCATTTTACAGATGGGGAAACTGAGGCTCAGAGAGGTTAAGAAACTTGCCCAAAGTCACACAGCTGAGAAGCAGCAGAGCCAGAAGTAGCATCCAGGGAGATGCCAAGCCACACTGTAGGTGCTGAGGGAGGGGATCCCCAAACTCCATCAGACTGGTCCAGGATGGCTTTCCAAGGGAAGGCATCTGTCCTCAAAAGTCATCTCAACAAAAAGAGATGAGGGTAGGATCAGGAGAAGGTGGGGTAGAGGCTCTAAGACCTACCAGACTAGGGTGGGGGGGTGGCTGACCCTTCACTCCCTGCCCACGGGACTCAGCTGGGCGTTGGGACTCGGGCTCTGAGAAAAGAAAGGGAATGGAAGGGGGTCAGGGTTAGAGGCAGGCTCAGGAGCCACAGGGCCCTGCTTCCCTGAAAAGCTGAAATGCTGCGGGAGGCTCCCAAGGGGCACTTGGGGCAGGTGTGCACACACTTGGCACCTGCCCGCCTTCACACCCATGGGGAAAAGTGCCCTATACTTACACTCCCATGAGAGAGAAGGCCCAGGTTAGGAACTGGCTCCAACCTTGCAATGCCTGCAAATGCAGACTGGTATTACCAAGTAAGCATTGTGGTTATGAGTGTAGATTTGGAGCCCACGCCTGGGTTCAAACCCCCGACCTCCTCTGTCCTACCCTGGGAGCTTGGGCAAGTTGCGTTACCTTCCTGAGCCTCAGCTTCTACATCCGTGAAAATGGGGATGACAACACAGTCATAAGTATGTGACACCATCATTGTAAGGGCTCAATGAATTAACCCACCCTCAAGTTCACAGGGCCTGACACATCGGTGTGTAACTGTCCTCTGTTGCTATCTTTTTGGATGCACACAGGTCTGGGTACACGCAGGCATATAAGCCTGTGTGCACGGTGAATACACACCTAACAGGGCACCACTGTCTGTGCCTGCACACGTGTAAATCTACTCACACATGTGTAGAGCTGAGTGGATGCTGCTGTGAGTGGGGAAGGCAGAAGCAGCTATGCACCAAGGCTGGGGACATGAGCACGCTCTGCGTGCCTGCCGGGAAGTGAAGACCCGTGCAAGGCCAGTGCATGCCCATCCTGCATTTGGGCCTTCACATGCACCCCTGGGTGGGCATGTGCGGTGGGCACCTGCGGATACATGCTGCAGGCTGACCCATGTTACATGTGTGTGTTTTCAGGCAGGAGGCGAGGAAGGACCTGGCTGAGGTTCTCTCCCGGAACCACAGTGATGCAAAGAGAGCTCAGGTCTGGAAAACGCAGACCAGTCAGCAGGAGGAAAAAAAAGGGCTTAAGGCAGAAACCTCCCCCACAGGCCCCCAAGGAGTGTGGAAGCCACAGTTCAGGAAGGAGAACCACAAAGAAGATTAAAGTCAGGAGCCCACAGAGGGGGAGTCCCGTGCCAAGTGTTCCCAGACAGGAAGCTGTCCCCAAGGAAGCTGTGGCCCTTTGGGAACCACTCAAAGGCCTGTCCAGGCTCCAGCCCACCCTCAACCTATTGAGAGTTTTCTTGGAGGAAAAAGTCCCACCTATTCCACCACCACCTTGGATGTTCCTTGGAGAGAAAAGACTAAAAAGAAAAGGCTGCTTAGCAAGACCCCTCTTGGGAGATTTCCCTGAAGCAGGCCTCTCCTGGGGGGGTGGCGCTGAGGAATAGGTGGAGGGGGTGTCTGTCCCTTAGGCTATCAGCAACTATCCAAGACATAAGCCCAGTAGCACAGAAGGAAATAGATCCTGAAATGAGGAAGACTTCTCCAGTTTATTGAGCACTTTTAGAGTTTTCAAAGGTGTCATCTCATGAATCCAAATCGCACACCTCTGCAGTTCAGAGAGGTTCAGTAACTCGCTTGAAATCACACAGCATTTCATCCATAAAGTAAGGCTCGACCCCTTGTCTGATTCCACACCTCATGGCATTTTCTTTGCATCATGGCACTGCCTAAATGCAACACATCAACAGTGATTCTAGAAATAAATTAACACGGGGCCTGCTCTCAGGGAGTGCACTGGCACAAAACCAAAAAGCAGAGAACAGGGCCTCGTTTGGGCAGCTCCTCATCAAAGGGTCATAGGAGAAAGGAGGCCTCAGCTGGCCTTTCCTCCAGAGGAAATGCTCTGTGGAGGGTGAGGGGGGTTTTCATGGGCCTTAAAGGATGAGTAGGGCTTGGATAAATCATGAGGTAGAGGGCATTCCAGGCAGGGGGGACATCAGACGCAAAAAGGCAGAAATTAGGAGCGTGGTGTGCTGCCACCGGGGGAAGAGGCAGGGGTGAGAGAATGTCTGTTTGGCAGAAGGGAGATGAATAAGGTGGGGTGGCCAGGCTGCCCGGATCATAGGCAGGCGGCCCAACCATGAACATCCTACCCTGTTCAGGACCAGGTGGTTCAGGGCATTCCGCAGGTGCGTGATATCTTTTTGAATGGATGGAAGGTTCTTTCTGAATGGATGGACAGACGGAAGGACAGATGGATGGATGAATAGATGATAGATGGATAAATGGGTGGATGGGTGGATGGTAGATGAATGGATGGATGGGTGGAGGAGGGAAGGAAGGGAGGAAGGGAGGAAGGGAGGAAGGGAGGAAGGGAGGAAGGAAGGAAGGAAGGAAGGAAGGAAGGAAGGAAGGAAGGGGAGTGTGACAGCGGGAGCTCCGGGCTGGGAGCTGGGAGGCTGAAAGTCAGGTCTTTGCTCTGCCACTAACCAAACACCTGCAGAGTGTCTCTGGGCTTCAGAGGCTCCCCACCCCACCCACACCCCCACTCCCACAGAGCACAGGTGATTCTCAAGGAAGGCCCACACAGGATGCTCTGTGATCCTGCAGACAGAAGCAGGAGCTAAGGCAGGTGAGCTGACTCCTGTAGCCCCAGGAAGGAGCTGGCAGCAGGGGCCATGCCTTACACACTCCCTGAGCAGGAGACCCAGCTGGCTTTCAGCCTGCCTCTGCCACATCTCTGCTGTCACTTCCCCTGTCCAGACTCCAGTCTCAGCAGATGCGCTCCAGCATTTTAACTTCCTGAGACTTGTCTGAGGGGCCAAATCTATAGAGCAAAGAGCCCAGCCTACCCCCCACCTCCCCCCTCCTGTTCTTACCCCACTTAGGAGATTAAAGCCTCTTGGGGAAGCACTTATTCTCAGCTCCTGGAATTACCCGTCACTTTCCTGGCAGATAAATGGGGCAAACAGAAGATGCCGATGCATTTAAATGGAGCAAGGCAAGCGGAAGTTATAAGATTTGAATATGCTTTTTGGCCGCTTTTGAATATTCATTTGCCCAAGGGAGTGTGGGGCAGCCAGATCCCCTGCTTAGAGGGAGTTTATTTGAGGTTGGGGAGAGGGGAGGCACGAAGAGGGGGTTGGCAGGAATCCTCAGGCTCTCAGAGCTAACTGCGGTTCTCCACTAGCTGAAATGTCACGGGCTCCAAGGAAATTCTGGAAGTTGATACACCCCATGGTTACCGTTGCCATAGCAACTGCCTCCCTGTAACTGTGTGTACCAGTAGATCGCAGGAGATAAGTCCACAGAGGTGAATGATGGGGAGCCAACCCAGGACTCCAGCAGGTCCCCAGAGTTCTGAAACATGTTCAGAATTCCAGAAAACACCCAGGGCTTCTCATACATGCCCAAGAATTCTGAAACAGAGCCCAGACTTGCTCCGGAACAAGTCTGGAATTCTGAAATCTGTCCTCGAATTCCAGAATATTTCCCCCAAGGTCCAGGACACAGTCTAGCTACCCAAAGGAGACCCTCCATTTCTGGCAGTCTGGGTAGTCTCCAGGAAGTGCCTCTACTTTAAGGCATGTCCCAAGATAGAACACGTCCTTAAATGAGTTGATTCTTCCCAGGGATTGGTTTTCTGTTTAATGGGGAGCCTTGTGTTGGAAAAGTGGGTCAGAGGGACCACCTGTGGGGTGGAGAAGATGAGGTCCTTGACCTCAGGCCTTAGGAAATGCAGACCCTCACAGAGTGCCCATCTCGTGCCAGCCTACAGTCTAGGTGGCTGCCCTGGCCCGGAATCCCAGTGCGGCCCAGTGTGCCTCATTCTCTGCAGCGGGGATGAGTAGACACTGACTCATCCTACTCTCTGCCAAGGCCCCTGGGTGACCAACAGCTCATTAATGCTGGGCCTGCAGGGAGGGCCACCCCAAACTTTCCTCTTTGCTCAGGCAGCCTGAGGTGGGGAGCCGCTGAGTTGTGAAGCCTTACCCTCCTTGTCTGGGGAGGGACAGGGGGAGCCCAGCCCTCCTCCCCCACCGTCCCTGCAACAACACACTCAGCCAGAAGGATTCCTGGACCAGAGCACCATCCCCAGTCAGAAACTTCAGCATTCTTAGAGTCTTCCCTCTTCCTTTCCCACCCCACGAATCTACTGCCAAATGGGCTCTATTCTCAGTTCCTTCTCTCTCCTGAACCCCGTGGTCACTCCATCTTCAATGCCCTGGGCCGGGCTCACCAACTGTCAGCCCTCTCCCAGTCTCCCTGCCCTGACCTCTGCCCCCTCCATCCGATCACCCAGTGCAAGGCTCTGATGATTCTACTATCCTGTGCCAAGCTTCAGTGCCAATTCCCTATGCCACGTCACAAATCCGGCCCAGACAACTCACCTCAGCACCCAAGGCCCTCGGAGAGTGGGCCGTGCCCAACATTCCCCATGAACCTCCCCTGACCTCCACCAATCTGGTTGGCTCACAGCTGTCTGGAGAAGGCCCACCTCACCCCCCCCACCCCACGCCAGGGACTCTGCTTCTCTTCTTCCTCCTCGAAGGCTCTTTGCAGTGTCTCTAAATCTCCTCAAAAATGACCGGCACCCTTCCTAATCTTGCCCTTCTCTGAAACCCCAGCACTTCCTGGCCGTGTCTGAGTTGGTTATGGGTTGTCAGAACTGCTGGGGGTCTTCAAGATCATCCAGTCCAAAAGGTTTTCAAGCTGGGCTCTGTGGCCCCACAAGGGGAGGGGGGCGGAGAGGGGTGGGTCAAAGACCATGGGAGGAGGGGGATCAGGAGGGGTGGCATGGCCAGTGGGGTACACAGCCCCCCATACCTGTCTCAACCCAGAGCAAGCTCCCCTTCATCTGCTTGAGCTGGTCATGAATGCATTCATTTGCCCAGTCACCAGGTGTTGAATGAGTGCCTTCCCTGTGTCACAGCTAGGTGAGAGAGGACACAAAAAACCACCCTCACGGAACTCGTGAGCTAGTAGGGAGGGAAGATCATCGACATGTTAACAAACAAAGACACAAGAAAGCACTGAGGAGGGGTGAATTGTGAGGGCACAGTAGGGCGGGGATAGGGTCCAGAGGACTTATGGGGTGCGGGACACCATTAAACAGCTCAGGGAAGGCCTCTTTGAGGACGTGAAATCCCAGTTGACTCCTGAGTGACAGGAGAAGGGCCAGCTGTGCACAGTTCATCCCAAGGGAAGGACATTTATGCAAAAGGAAAGCCAGAAGCAAGTCCGCTGTCTTCACACACACACACCACCCCCCGAAGGTCAGGGGACCATGGACCACAGACCAGAGCCATTCAAGGTGAGACTTCCACAGCCTATTCCACTTCAGGAAATTGGGTTTCACTGCTTTAAAAAATATATAAACCACTGAGCTAATCTAATGCTGCCACTTCACAGAAGAAAAACTAAGGTCCAGCATGTCCAGGGATGGCCTGAGGTCCAATCAAGAGCTGGATGCAGAGCGCAGACCAGCAGCACTCAAGTCTCGGGACACTGCCAGGCACCAGCCCTGGCCTCTGCTTATCCCAGCTGCCTGCCCAGCAGACCCTGCTCCCAGCCCCCACCCCACCCCGCCCTTTGCACAGGTGAGAAGGCAAATGAGGTAATGTCTCCCAGGCCAGCCAAGCTCCAGGGAGCAAGCAGTCAGCCAAATAAAGGCTTTATTGGATTTGTTAAGCTCGCATCCGGTGGCCAAGGGCCTCCTGGCACCAGACAGCACCACAGAGGGAAAAGGGAAAAGCAGACGATGAAATTAAAAGGCATTTCATTTCCAGAGCCAAGGCTGACACGCACGATTCAAGAACGTGTCTCTCTCCCTGGCTTCTGCCCCCTCCCTCCTACCCCGTTTTTGGCCCCTGTCTGTGGTGCTGCCACGCTGGCAGGAGACGCAGCCACACGGTGACAGGCTTCCTGGGCAGCCATCTGGGGGCGCCTGACCCAGAAATCCAGGGCATGGAAGGGCTTCTGGGGAAGAAAGGACACCTGGGAGGTGTCTGACAGGTCATTGAGTCTGTTCCATGGTCTGAGAGCAAGACCCGAACTTGACCACCTCCACTGCAGGCCCAAACCCTCCTGGCACGTAGTAGGCTCCAAACAACCAGCACTCTATGAAGGCGCCTGGAGCCCCAGTTTTCCACGTGACCCCTGCAGAGGGGGAGGGCTGGAATCTCTATTTTTTTAAATTCCCACTCTCTCTCCAGTTTGCCCAGAGCCTCTGATCAAAGCAAACTATTTGTGTATAAATACATTAAACTGCATAATATTTTCACTGCTCCCCCAGAGAGCATTGCCTGATTTCTGTTTGTTCCGTTTGGTCAGTCAGGCCACTAAGATATTTGTATGTAAACAGATGCTGTTTCCCCACCACGATCGGGTGTGACTGTATGTGTGTGTGTGTGTGTGTGTTCAAAGGAGGGGGCACTTTTGGTAAATGCATGCTCCCAAGGCCAAGGTTACCACTCTATTGTCTGCAATGCCCTTGAATCTGTGGGAATTGACAAGCACCATGAGGAAACCAGATCATTGTAAATTACTTCAAAGCAGACATGTCACTGCTGGCTCTTTTTAATGTTTTTCCCCCCAACAAGCATCTATTAAGCCCTTAGGGTGTATAAGGCAATGTATTCAATATATTCTGTTCACAAGAATAAACCAAGTAGAACCACCTTCTTGCCTTTTGGAGCTTACATGTCAGGGCTGAGTCGGACGGTCAAGTAAATCTGTCCATCAAATGACCCAGTTCGAGGGGTGATGACACATAAATCAATGTCAGGCTGCAGGGGGTCTCTGATGCTGTGTCATGGAACTCTGCCTTTGGACCACTCACCAAGGAGCTGATGGTGAAGGAGCCCTGGATCCCAGCAGCCAGGGGCATTCGCACACGGGTGTTTGCGGGGCACCCGCTCCGGGCTAGGCCCTGGAGAAACAACCGTGAGCATGGCAGACCAAAACCTCTCCTCGCCTCCTCATGGGGCTGACATCCCAGTTGATGGAGGCAGATAATCAACCAACACGTAATTGAAATAAGGAGAATGCCGAGTGCTGGTGAGTGTTCTGGAAAAAAATAAATGAGAGACTAGAGAGGGCTAGGAGGTGGGGCTGGAATTTTAAATAAGATGACCAGGCAAGGCCTCGCTGAGAAGAGAACATTTCAGCAAAGCAGGAAAACCACCTGACCGACACAGAGCACACTGAACACAGGGGGAGCACGTGCAAAGGCCCTGGGGTGGGAGTGTGCCTAGCATGTTCATGGAGCAGCAAGAGGGCCAGTAAGGCTGGAGTGACAGAGGGTATGGGGTGGTAGGTGAGGTCAGAGGGGAACAAGGACAGGCCACTGTGGGAGTTCAGGTGGCCAGTGAGCATGCACAGCACAGGACAGACATATGGAGAAGTGAATAAAAAGTGGGCTCTGAGGCCAGGATGCTGGGGTCGAGATGTGCCTGCTGTAGTACCTTGCACAGATTACTTTAACTTGCTGTGCCTCCATTTCCTCGTCTTAAAGCAGACCTGGTGAGCGTACCTTCCTCCTGGGGCAGTCGTAAGACTTAAAGGAGCTAACACCCACAGCAGCACAGACACTGTTTGGTACGAATTCAGTACTTAAATGTCAACTCTTTGCCTTTCCAGGGATGAGACCGAGCGAAAGCCCCTATAATTATGTAGTCAGGGCTCACACCTCCAGTGACACCATGTGGGTGTTGCGTACCCCTGGTTCAATGTGATGGGAAGGGCGCTTCACCCCGCAGCACGATTTCCACAACCTCAGTCTCATCGTGAGAAGAACACTAAAAAATCCCTAGGGCAGCGATATTCTACAAAATGCCCAACCATTACTCCTCCACGCTCTGAAAAGGTCGTGAAAGCCAAGGGAAGGCTGAGAAACTGTCACAGACCGGAGGACACACAAGGGGGACGTGATGCAGGGTCCTGGATTGGATCCTGGAAGGCGGAAAGAATGTAAGTGGAAAAACTGGTGACACCCACATGAAGTCTGGACCTGAGTTAGCAGCCACGTGCCCATGTCGGTCTCTGAGCTTTGACAAATACGCCAGGGCTATGTGAGATGTCAGCAACAGGGAAAACCAGGGGGCAGGGGCGGAAGTGTTAGCTCCTATCAAACTCCCCAAGGACCAGAATGGCATATTTATACCATTCATTCACCAGATATATAAAGGGGCACAACGCTGCTCATTCCACAGGATCACAGAGGAGAGAGCCAACAATGAGTGAGGAAGTGAGAAGGGGAGGAGGGCTCCCTAATATCCAGGCTACTCATCCCTGAAAAGGATGCTTCCCCGCCATGGGAAAGACTCCCACAGAGGCTGGAGAACCTTGGCCTTGAAGACCAGATCCCACCATCCAAAGAGGAGGCTGCAAACGAGCTGGGTGGCTCTAGTCCCCACCAAAAAGTCTGGATCTCGGGTCGGGTAGGTCTCCAAGCCTTACCCCAACCCCCAAAGGAGTTGGCCCCAGGTCACCCTCTCCTTCCTGTCCCTGAAAAACAGCTGCAGCTGGCAGAGGCGAGCTGTTCAAACCCTTTCCTGTTGACACATCCACCCACCACCACACATCATCACTGTCAGTCACTCAACAAACCTCTTCCATGTGGGGGAGGGAGTATGACACAGTTCAGAAGGCGGGGCTCAGAGGGGTCAGCTCTCAGCCGTGTCTCCTCCGACCATGTGACTGCAGCCAGGCCCCTTAACTTCTCTGAACCTGTTTCTTCATCCAAAGATGGACAGAATAGTAGAACCTGCTTTAGGAGTCATGTAAGTGCTTGTTAAAAGATAACTCCCATAATTATATGTATGTAGCAAGCATTTTGCTGGACACAAAAGGCCTAAAAAGTTAAATAGACCCAAGCCTGACATCTTGGAGGGGAGCCAGGCATTTAACAACTAATTCCAGTAAAGGAGAGATGACCATTGGAGACGCCCATTAGGTCACAGAGTATCCAGGCTCCCAGCCCCATATCTCAGACTTCAAGGAAGGAATTCTAGGGTCCTTTCCCCAAAAGCTTAAGGACCCTGACTCTAGTTGGAGTTGGTGCCCTGCCAAAGAAGACTAACATCTGAACTCTGCATGCCTGGGTTAGAGAAAAACTCCTTTTGGTTTTTACAGACACAACAAGAATAGAGACTTCCCCAAACCCTCAAGGCAGGCTCCCAGATCAACTCTCCTCCTGTCCCTTGTGTCCCTGCCCCATCACCCCTGCTGGGCTCTGCTCCTGCAGCACCTGGTCCTGTGGGCATCCTGAGGACTGCTCGCATCTGAGGCCTGCTGCCCTGTTGCTACCCCCAGGGGAGGCCTCAGGTGCCCCAGGGATGCCCGAGTGCCATTTGGCTGGCCAGCCAGGACAGGATGTGTCAGGGCCGTGCTGTGTGGAGCCAAACACAGAATGTAGACAGGCCAATCTCTGGATGGCAGGGGCCAAGCTGGTGCACCAGGAAGTCAGCCAGCTGCCTGGGGCACCAGGAGGAAGTCAGGTGGAAGCACCTGCTGTCGGGGAGTGAGAGCCCGTGGGCTTGGGCCGGGGACACCTGGCTCATAAGAGCAGTGATTTCTACTGAATGCCTACTCCACGCCAGGCCTTGTGCAGAGTGACTTCATTCATTAAGTCACTGAGTCCTTGTGGAACGGGCCACTATTTTTCTCCCCATTTTTTAGATAAAGTTGAGGGACTTCCCTGTGTCATACAGCTAGTCGGTGGCACAGCCTGACATCCAGTTCAGGCCACCCTTTTAACCACGCCCCTAGTCTGCATCATTCATCCCATGTGGCCACTCCTTCAGTCCCTCCCAGCTGCAGGCCTTGCCCTGGGCTCTGGGGACACTGAGCTGAACAAGACCCAGTTCCTATCCCAAAGAGCCTGCAACTGAATGTGGGCAGAGAGTGGCAGCCATCTGTGAGCATTCTGGGGTTCACACTGATAGCAGGATGCACACAGCTCTGACAGAGCAGGCAAAGGGCAGCTGACTCTGCCCCAGGCAGTCCTGAGGGGCTTCCTTGAGGTGGCATCAATGGGGTAGGACCTTGAGGGACTCTCTCATGGAGCTGTCCACCCAGCAGGGACAATCTCATGAGCATGGGCAGCCTGAGGCCAGGCTCTGATCTAACGTTTTACTCCTGGACAAGGACCTGGGTCTTAGTCTTATTTCTCTGACCTTGTGGAGGGTCCGTCTAACCAGCATGCTTGCTCAGGAGCCCAGGCTTTGGAGGCAGACAGGCGGGGGCTAAATCCTCCTGCTGCTACTTTCTAGCTATAGAATGTTAAGGCTCACAACAATAATAATAACGCGTGGATGGATTAACGGAAGAATAAATGAATGGAGGGTTACAGACCCAGAGCTTCTGAAATCCCCTGCCAGGAGGAAGTCAGTCCCAGAGCTAGGGCCAGGGCCGTGCATTTATTCACTCATTCATCCTACTCATTCACGAGACACATATTTGTTGATCCAGGCATTATTCTAGGTGCTGGGGTTACAGCAGTGAACAAAGTAAGCCAAAGTCCCTGCCCTCGAGCCCATCCATTCCAAAGAGCAGAGGTAAGCTGTAAATAAGTCAACAAAGAAATAGAAATATGTCTGGCCTTGAGAGATTCCCTAAAGACAGATAAAGTGGGATAACAAAGATGGAGGGGGCCCAGAGAGGAAGAGAGACTTACTTTTAAACAGAAGAGTCTGGGAAGACTCACAGGTGACCTAAAGGAGGGGAGGGAGGAAGCCCTGCAGGCGTTTGGAGGAAGAGGGCTCCAGGCAAAGGGAACAGGCAGAGAGGGGGCTGGCTGACACATCGTAAGATGGGCAGGCCGCCAGTGAGGCTGGAGAGGTCTCTGGGTTTCATCACACAGGGTCTTGTGGGCCTTGTTAAGTTCTGGGCTCTCAATCAGAGTGAAATGGGAGCCACAGGAGAGCTTTAGGGAGAGGAGTGATGGGATATGACAGATATGACAGGATATGACAGCTGCTGAGCTGAGAGCAGACTCTAGGGAATGCGAAGACAGAAAGAAGGAAACCAGAATGGAGGGCCTTGTAGTGCCCAGGTGAGAGACGACATGGCTGAGTGGTAGCAATGGAAGTGTGACTTCTGGATATATTTTGAAGTGAGCGCTCACAAGATTTGCTGAGATGGGATGTGGGGTACAGGAAAAAGAGAGGAGCTGCGCATGGCTCCAGAGTTTTAACCTCCACGACAAGGAGCGTGGAGTCTCCTTTGACTGGGATGGGGAAGGCAGTGAGAAGAGGGATGTCCATGTCAAGATGGCAGACTGAACACACACAACTACTTTGGTTCCCACAGCACTTGGACGCCAAAACCACAGTCCAGAATGATAAGGAGAGTGGGAGAGGAAACCACAGCATGTCAGGTGCTGGTAAATAAATGGATAACTGAGGAAAATGAATCCGAAAAAACAACCACCAAAAAAACTCAGGGATTTGTCACATCACTTCCCTTTGGGAGTTGGGGTAAAGGACCACTCAACTCAAGAGGATTCTTCGAGCTGTTTAAGAAGCTCTTCTCACCCCAGATCTCAGACACCTGTAGACGAGGGAGCGCCAGGTACAGTGCGTGAGGTGGCACTCTACTGAGGACAGGGAGCAGGCTCAAAGTCAAGGCTACAGCCATCTCCCAGGACATCTCCCAACCATCTGCTCAGGACACTGACGGCCAGACTCACACCTGCCAGGCAGGCAACTGGAAGAGCTTTCTCTGAGACACATGGTGGATCAAGGAGGAGAGCCCCAGAGAAGCCCTAGAGACACCGCCCTTGGCATTTCCCACCGAACAGCCCGGCCTGGTCGCCGTGCAAAGCAACACCAGCCCACAGACCTACCTGTGCGCCCAGAGCTTCCGAGCAGCCCCTCCTTTTCCTATTTGGAACTATGCACAGATAACTGAGTGGACCAGACATCAGGAGAAGACCCGCTAGCCTGAAATATAAAAATGAAACAAACGGCAAACACCAACTTGAAGATAACAGAGCAGAGAAGGGGGAAAAACCCTGTCAATTTCCTCAACGAGGTCACATGAGACATGCACAGATGAAATTCAAAGAAGATTCTCATTTTCAAAAGAGAGACACAGAGCACCAGACTAAAAAAAAGCTTTTAAAAATTAAAAATGTAAAGGCAGACATTAAAAGGAAAAATTGGAAGATAAGGCTTAGCTTTTCCAGAGTGACAGATAAGGAAATTGGAGAGAAATTTTTTTTAATATAGGATTTTTCCAGGAGTCCCATTTTCAAATAATAAGAATTCTAGGAAGAGTATAAAAAATGGAGGGGGTGGGATCATCAATGAAAATAATTCGAAAAAAAATTGTACGGACCCAAAGAATAGTTTTCTAGACTTTAAGGACTCACAGAGGGTGCAGCGCAATAAACAAAAATAGACCCATGCTGAGGCACGTCACCGTGAAATGTCACCCCCTGGGAAGTAAGAGAAGGTTCTCTGCGCTTCCAGACTGAAAAGCTGAGGAATGAGAATAGCTTCCTTCTCACTGGAAGCCAGAAGGCAACAGAGCAAAGTCTTCAAATTTTCTGGAGGAAAATAATTTCCAACCTGGAATTCTATCCTTAGACTAACAGCTGATCAGCGGTGAGGAGAGAATAAAGACATGTTCAGCAGTGCAAAGTCTCAAAAAATGGACATCCCATGGGTCTTTTCTCAAGAACCACTGGAGGATGTGCTCCACCAAAACAAAGGAATAAGCCAAGAAAGAGGAAGACAGGGGACGCAGGAAGCTGAAGACCCCACGCAGCAGAGAACCAGCAGGGTCCCCTTGGCTCACAATGAAGGAGTCCAGGACGACACCCTGGGCACCAGGTGCAGAAACCAACCGGTCCAACCAGAAGCAGGTCAGGAGGCTCTGGGAGACTTCTTCAGGAAGATGAAATTGATAGAAAACTGATGCATCCAAATGTCTTAACAGGAGAGTCACACTATTGGCCAGGATCTTGGAGTTAACTTTGTTGTAAATACAAGCAAACAAAGATACAAAATTTTAAAAAGACAGTAAGAAACTCAGGGGGAAACAAAAACTTACACAGAAAAGGGAAAAACATCACAGCATTGTTGGGAGGCTGGGAAGAGCAAGGTAAGGGAGGGGAGGGAGCACAGAGCTAAACGCTCACTTCCCTTAACCTCAAATCAACGGGCCAGGGTTCCACTTCCAGCGCGACACTGTGAGCAGCTCAGCAGACTTGCTCCCCAGTGGAATTGCTGAAAATTATTTTAAAGCAACCATTTAAAGTCTCTGAAAAGAGTCCTGAGGGCATACAGCAAATGAAGAAACATTTATTCAAGAAAACCTAATAAACAGCAAACGTCGGAGATATTTGCACTATGACCCACTTCCTCCCTCTCCCCTCCCAGCTCAGCACGCCAGACGGAACAGCCCCTCCAGATTCGTTCCCCCAGCTCCCAGCTGGAGGCCTGCAGTATCTTCCCAGGAAGGGCAGGATATCAGTAGTTCTCATCCTGCCCCAGCTTACTGCTACAAAGGCTAAATTCTGGAGCAATGCAGCTTAGGAACCAGCCCTCCTTTCTTCCCGGCCCCCATCAGTAGGATGAAGACTCCGCCTTGTGTGGAGCGTGCTGAGAAATAAATATCGGGGCCCCAATTTCCCTCACCCTGACTCATTCATAAGCAGAGTGCCATGCCAGGAAAGGCAAGCTGACAAGACCAGAGGCTGCAGCCAGCCCCCACTCCAGCAAGTGCCCAGTAACTACAGCAGGGATGTCACTTAGAAGAGTGCCATTGTCCCCACTCCCAGCTCCTGGCTGAGATCCTGCCCAAGGGAAGAGACAGATCATAAAAGAGAGTCCCAAAGAATGTCTCAAAAGAACTGAATTCATTTCCAGCACAGCTTGGGGAAGTTGAAGATTGAGGGTGCTCTCAAAGACAATAGAGGTTTTGGTAAAAAAAAAAATTTTGTTTAGAGGATACTGGTAGATTCATCTGAAATATAAAGCAAACCATAAACAGACCAGTTTATCAGAGAGAACCAGGGAAAGAGACAGCTAAGAAGAGCCCTCTTGAGGTCAGAACAATCTCAAACAATGATCTCAGAAACTCTGTCGACAAAGGAGGCCAGAATTGCTACCCCAGATTATTTCAGAAGTCCAATTCCCAACAAAAGAAAATGTTCAAGGCCCTGCTTCAACACGAGAAATTTTGGCCCACACACAAGAAAAATAGCAAGCAACAGAACCGCCTGTGAGAGGGACAGATGTCAGATTTAACAAAGAATTCTAAGTAGCTATTATAAATATTTTCAAATAACTAAAGAAAACTATGATGGTTAGTGGAATGTAAAAATGGGACAGCTTCTGCGGAAAATGTTCTTGCAGGTCCTCAAAAGTTTAATTTTTTTATTTATCGATTTGAGAGAGAGGGAGAGAGAGAGAAGCAGCCATTCGTCGTTCTACTCATTGACGCATTCATTGGTCGACTCCTGTACGGGCCCCAAGACGGGGATCGAACCCACAACCCTGGCAGATCGGGACAGCACTCCAACCAACTGACCGAGGCCACTTCCTCAAAAATTTAAACATAAAGTTACCCTGTGACCCAGCAATTCCACGCTGAGGTAGAGTACACCCAAGAGGAGTGAAAACATATGGCCACACAAAAACTTTAGCATGAACGTTCACAGCAGCCTTGCTCACGATAGCCAAAAGGTGAAAACCACCCACATACCCACTCACTGATGAACGCGTAAGCAAATGTGGCTTGTCTGCCCAGCAGAACATTATTTGTCCACAAAGAAGGAACGCAGGCTTGGCACAGGCCACAGCAGGGATGAGCCCTGAACACACACGCTCAGGGAAAGAAGCCAGTCGCAAAAGACCGCACGCTCCGTGATTCATTCATATGAAATGTCCAACCCAGGCAAACGGAGAGAGAGAAAGCGCATCAGAGGTAGCTCGGGGCCGGAGCAATGGGGGATGTGGGGATAGCTAGAGGGTACAGGACATTTTCTAAGGTGATGAAAATGCTCTAAACTTGATTGTGCCGACAGTCATACAATTATGGGAATAGGTGAACAACCACTAATTGCACACTTTAAATGGGTGCATTGGAGGGTATGTGAATTATACCTTAATAAAACTGTTCCCCAAAAAGTCAAATAACTAACAAAAAAATGAACATTCCAGAAGTAGCAATACAAGCATGTTCTTCAGAAACAGGCATACAAATTGCAAAATAATCAGCCAAAAGAAATTGAAGTGGTTGTCTCTCTGGGGTCAGGGAAATGGAGTGAGCTGAGGGCACAGCTGACTTTTGTAATAAACCTTGTAGAACCATTGGAGGTTTTAAAACAATGAGCACGCATAACTTTGATGAAAATGAAAACTTTTGGGACTTAAAAATAAAACCTCTGGTCTTGGGGCCTAAACCATGTCAGTGTGGAGGAGAAAGGGGGGCTGTGGAGAGGGCAGGGGAGAAGGGAGGAGGGTAGGGGCGGATGCCAACCAGGTACCTCAGGTTCACTCCCCCAGAATCAGAAGCAGGTGCATTTGGCCGAGTGCTGGGGTCTGGCCCCACAGAGAGGAAGCAAAGCAGGGACTGCAGATCCGGCCTGGGCCTGCCCACAGCCTTGCAGACCTGGGCCCCTGTCTCAAGGGAGAACCCTCAAGACTCTGCCACACTCTGGGGACACCAGCCCACTGCTGGGGAAATGGTCTGTGTCCGTCAGGGCTGGCGCTGGCCCAGGTCCACGGGCACATATTGAACACCTACTGTGTGCCAGACACCTCCACGATGTGCTCTCATAACCCGTTCAAGGATCCCGGGAAGTAGATGGGTTTATCCCCGTGTTCCTGTGCCAGATGAGGAAACTGAGGCTCGGGGACGTTTTGCCACAGATCTAGGCTCACAAAGCTCAAGGAGCCAGGGTGAGCTCCCAGGTCTGGCTGCATCCAAGGCTGGCTCTTTTCACTGCAGCATCTCCCAGGGCCAGGAAGGACGCAGGAAGAGTTGGAGATAAAGGACCTCCTTCCTCGCTGGACAACAGGCCATGTTTGAGCCAGGCTTACTCCCAGAGGCTGGATTCTGTCTCTACTTCTGGGTGGGTTGCAGTGAGAAGCCTGAATTAACCATCAGCCAGGAAGGCGATGGCTCCCAGCACCAGCTTGGGCGCTGGAGCTGTGGGCAGTGGCCCAAAACAGGCTAGTCCAGCCCCCTGCGAGTTCCCAGCAGCCCAGTCACTAGATAGCTGCACCCATCGCTGCCCACCTCTGAGGCACCCAGACGTTGAACAGGACATCAGGGCTACCAGGGGCCTCTGATGCCAGTTATGGTCACCCCACATCAGCCCTCCAGGGGAAAGAATCAGCACTGACCTCCTATTCTGGAAGAAATCTTAGTATCTCTTAGTCCCTATTGTACAAATGGGAGACACCACCCTCACAGAGAACAAGACTTGCTCAGGGTCACACAGCAAGTTAGTGGCAGAGTCAGAGCTCTAGCCAAAGCTTTACCCATGATGCCTTCCCTGCCACTCCTTCACCAACAGGTGAGTTAGTGCCGGGCCCTCCTGGTTGCCCATGGCAACACCTCACCGTGGACACCCTGTTGTCCTTAGTCACATGCTCCCTTGTTACTTTCTGCTCTTACAACCAACCTCAGTGCCAGGAAAGAAGCTACTAATTCATACTAAAAGGTAAGTGACTGATAAGCACCCATTTTCCCAAACATTTTAAAAATATCTAAGAATTAATTTCATTCTCCTTCTCACCATGGCACACAGCGGCCACCGAATAATGGCCATAATGACGACTGGGAAAGGTGGCAGTGGGCCCACGTACACCATCAGCAGTGAGGAGGGCAGGGGTGGATTCAGACAGATTTGGGGTCTAGCTCTGGATCTGACATTTAGTAACTGTGAAATCTTAGGAAAGTCACTCAACTTTTCCACACCTCAGTTTCTTCATCTGTAAAGTGGGGCAACAATATCCACCTCTCAGGGACGTGGCAACGATTCCAGGGGACAATGCCCGTGGAGTCCTTCGCACAGCACACAGGCCAGAGTGAGCTCCTAGCAGTGTGGACGTGGACCATCAGAGATAAGGAGGGAGGAGGTAAGACTTTTTCTCTTTTTCTGTGACATTCAGAATTACCTCATGCATGAGTCTTATCTCTCCAGCGAGACTGGGAGGTCCCTGATGCCGGAAACACAACTTGCCCCTTCAGAACCCCACCCAACCACAACCCATGCCCAGCACAGGGCTTCGGTCAGTAGAGGCTCAGTGAAAGCTTTGGCTCTATGCACATGGATGCAAAGAGACCAGCTTACTGTGAGGCAGCCAAACCCTGACTGTGGCACCAACAGAGCAGCGTTTGACAAGGGCCCTTGGAGGTCGCCGGGGCCAACTCTCCCATTTCACAGGTAGGTTGACTGAGGCAACCAAGAGGGAAAAGACTCTCCTCGGGCCACAGCCTGGAAACCAAGGTCCTGACTCTCAATGCTCCCTCCGGACATTGGGAGGCTGGCTGAGCCTCCCGGTCCACTTAGGTCCCCGTTCTGTCCCCATCTGGGCCCCAGCATCATGATGTCCCCTCCAGAATGTTCTCTCAATGCCTGTTTTATTTTTAGATGCTCTAAGACTTTTGGGGAAACAGAAAAGACCCACATTTCCATTAAAAAATGTGGTCCTCACTTTGAAAACGCCCATCTCTTCTCTGCCCCACAAAGGCCACTGGGCCTTCTAGTTTGCCTTCCTGCTGCTCCGGCCCACACTTGTGCTCCAGGCAGCCTGGCCCTGCCCGCTCTCCAGCTCCTCTCCCACCCTGATCCTTCTCACACAAGCCGCCGCCACGCAGGACCACCTGGAGTGCCTGGAGTGCATCTTGTTTCTTCCCGCACTGGACCTTTGCACCTGCTCCTCCTCCTGCCTGGAAGGCCCTTCCCTCATGCTCTGCTGTGCCAGAGCTGTGATTCCTCCTGTAGAGCTCAGGGGAGGCCAGAGCCAGCCGGGCTTCCCCGATCTGCACTCCATGGCACCCAGAACTCTTCTTTTTTAACACATTCCACACATTTATAAGGACTTAAGAATTTACAGTTTAAAAATAACTTCAACTATTTATACTCATTCCATCCTCGACAGGTTGAATGCTTCATGATGATAAGCTCTAGGTCTATGTTGTCCTTCAGTGCCTAGCAGGGCCGCTAGCACACAGTAGGTACTCAATAAACATTTTTTGACGGACTGACCTACTAAGGCAAAAGAAACTCCCATTTGAGTGTCTAGTATGTGTGGGTTCCTGTATGTTATTCTATCCAATCCTCACAAGTAAGGTGGGGTTGGTCACCCCATTTTACAGAAGAGGAAACTACAGCTTGGAGAGGTGATGTGACCTGCTAGAGGAGGGGAGAGGGACCTGATGGAAACTCAGGCTCCTTCCTTCCATGTCCAAGAGAGCCCCTCCCCCAAAAAACTCCCTCCCCTTGCCATTGTTAGGCCTCTGTCATTGTGACAGCCTCTGCTCTTAGGGTCAGTCCAGACCTGCCCCAGGCTCCAAACAGGCTAGAATTGGCCCAGCTCTACTGAGCACCCAGTGCTGTGGCATCTTCTTCCCAGACCCACCCTTCAAGGCTCCCCGGCTGATAAATCATGGATGACCGTGGCACCTCAGCGCCCTCTAGTGGTAGCAGGAAACAGCGACTAAGGAGGGGAGGTAGAGGGAAGGATGGACAGAGAAGAGATGGAGAAAGTTGGGAAGGGGTTGGACAGGAGCAAGAAGAAACAGACAAGGCACCTGTCCTTGGTTTCAGAGTTCCCCCTTTACCCCTCCTCTGCTAGCAACCTCTCTGGGTTTCTGCCCTCCAGCACAGCCTAGGTCCTGGGGACCTCAGAGGGTTACCCCTGCCAGCACAGGTTGTAAGGGAGCAAACTGCTCGTCTCCTGGGATCAAGCTGCTGACCTCCTCATCCAGCTAAAACCAGGCTAGGAAGGAGTGCCTTCCGCCTCCCCTCCCAACCTCTGCCCCCACAGAAACAGTGGGGTTCTGCCTGCGCCCCCTCCAAGATCATGCAGACCCCCATGCCCTGGGTCTGCCCCAGCCCTCACTCCCTCTCTCCCCTCCCCCATCTTGCCTTCCAGCCCAGCCAACCCCAAAATCCCAGCAGCTGTGGTTGCCATGGTAAGAGCACCCCCCACCCTTTGCACATAAATAAACTGCAACCTGGGGACCTGGAGCTGCTGGAAGAGGCCGAATGTGCAGCGCCAGCTCATTTCCCACTCCTCTCACTTCAGGATAATTAGTGCAAATTAAATTTCACACCCCTACTCCGAGCAGAGCCTCACGGCAAGCGCTCCCTGGGAATGGATGCCCGCAATTCAGGGGAGAGCGCACTCCACTGTCTCTGCAACATGCAGACGTGAGAGAACATTTCTCAGCTGCGAGTCCTCAACAATTCCCCAAAGTCACTGGCACCCAGGCAGGCTCAGACACATGTACCCGCATGTGGGTGGAGAAGAACCCTGGAAATGGGAGACGAGTTCAGCGCCAGCTCTGGCACCCCTCAGCCAGGCTTCCCTCATCTGCAGAAACAGGAGGATGGGCCATGGACAGGAAACCCTCGAGTTATCAGGGCCTCGAAAACATGCACGCACATCCGCATCCACACGCCTGCCCTCGGCACGGCTTCCTCCTGTGACCCGTGTGGTCAGGCAGGGCCCCAAGCTCAGGAGGGCTGCGTTTGCTTTCAGGCTCTGTCTGCTATCAAATTTTTTTAAGAGGTTAATTTATTTTATTTTATTTTTATTCCTCTCCTGTGGATATGCTTGCTTATTGATCTTAGAGAGGGGAAGGGAGGGAGAGCCCCATCGATGTGAGAGAGAAACATCAATTGGTTGCCTATTGGACCCACCCCAAACAGGGACCAGGCCAAACCTGCAGCTTGGGTATGTGCCCTGACCAGGAATCGAACCGGCAACCTTTCAGTTTACAGGACAATGCTCCAATGGTTTAATTTTTTAACTGGAGGCCCACATTTCACTTTACAACAGACCCCGCAAATCACATAGTTCATGTATTTACACATGTTCAGTATTGGAGTAACCAAACATGCTAAACACACCTTGATGCCGACAACAATTAACAGCAGACCACGTGCTGTTCTAAGTGCTCTCTGTAACTTAACCCCATTGGACCCTCACAACAACCCCGTGAGGCTGGGTCATACCGTGTTTCTAGAACTTTAATGTTGTCAGACCTGGGGACCAGGATAAAATGCAGATGCTGAGTCAGTGGGTCTGGGGCAGGGCCTGTGACTCTGCATTTCTAACAAGCTCCCAGGGAAGGCTGAGGCTGCCCAGCCCCAGGGCCTCACTCTGAGAAGCAAGGGAATAGTCAAGGCTGCTGCCCGGCCCCCAGAGGCTGTGACGTGCGCCCCCTCTCAGAGGGCTGCCCTCAGCCAGCCCAAGGTGCCTCACCAAAAATGCCTGGGAGATGACCCACCCCCACCCCCACCCCCAGGAGGAGGGTCGGCCTCTTTCCCTGGAGGCGGGCCAACTCTGTGGTATGTCTCAAGCTCCAGAACTCCGTGTGGCATCCAGCAGAGACCAGACTCCACCTGAAACCACACCTCAGCTTAGCTTCTCTTCCAACTCCGTGCCAAGCTCCTCCCCAATCGGTCACGTGTGTAAGAATGCCTGCCTTGGGTGCTGCTCTGAAGAACCCAGCCCAGACAGGGAGACACTGTTATTATCCCCATTCTGTTGATTGAAAAACTGATCGAGTTTAACTTACCCAGGACAGACAGGCGACAGAGCCAAGATCTGAGCGGGCAGCCTGGTTCCACGACAGGACCCCACCGCACACGCACACTCTTGTGAATGCACCTGCTGTGTGTGTGTGTTTATACACACAGCACCTCTGCATGCACACTGACACTCATGTGCAATGAGTAGGTATGACTTCATGCTAACATCTACACACACACATGCACACCTGTGTTTGTATCCCAAAAGATGCAGGTGTGCAAATCCCTTCATTCATTCAGTGAGTAAATAAATGAGTGCACAATAGTGCACATGTACATCTCTCCATCCACACCCAGGCATCCCCCTGTGCTGGAGCTTTGATGTCTCCCTGAAATTAGGTCTTGGGCCCCTCCTCCCAGCTCCCTCCGCCCCGTTCTCACCCGTGTTTCCAAGTCTGTCTCCCCTGCTGGTCTGAGAGGTCCCCTAGGGCAGGGGACCTGGTCTGATCTATCATGGTAACCACAGGGCCTGGCCCACAGTAGGTGCTCAATACACATTCCTGGAGCTGAATTTAACCCCGCTCTGCCATTTACTAGTCATGTGACTTCAGATGAGTCCCTTCCCTCTCTGAACCAGTTTCCTCACCTCCAAGGGAGGTAGTGCTAGGGCGTGGGGGTGGCTGTAGCAGGTGGACCCAGTTCAGCCTTAAGAAGGGCACCAGGGAAGATTTGTTAAAGGAAAGGTGGGCATCTTGAGCTGAAATTTGAGGGAGAATCAGGATTTCTCCAGGGGAAGAGGGACGAGGGGAGCTCTAGTCAGGTGGAACAGCATGTGCAAAGGCTCAGAGGTAAGGGAATGTGGTTCATTCAAGGTGAAACCTATTCAAAGGGGAAAACCATGTGTCTGGAATGCAGTGGGGAGAATCCCCCAGGTGGAGGCAGGAAAGATGCTGAGGGGGCCACAGTTTAGATTTTTTCTTGAGGGCAAAGGAGAAGAATCGTGGAAAATTTTAGTGATGACATCTGATTTGAGTTTTTAGGGCTACCTATTAACATCCCACAGGACAGTCCCCAGCGTCTCCCTGGGTAAACACGACTTCGCCCTCCACTCCCGCTGATCCACTCTCTGCACCCTGCAGGGGCTTTTCAGATTCAGCTCTCTAGAGCTTGTTAGATGTCTACTGTGGGCCAGGCCCAGAGCAGTGGCTGAGAACGCCTCTCTGAGTCAGTCCCGTCCCAGCCTGGGAGGAACCTGCAGGCTCAGGGACCAGCATGCCTTACCTGCACCAGTCCAACCCGGGCCCACCAATGCTGCATGCCTTTGAGCATGTCACTCTTCCCTCCAGGCTCCAATCTTTCCATCTGTAACAAGAGAGCGTGGGACGCCATTATCCCTCAGGATCTGGCCAACAAGAACACCAAACCCCCTAGGCTGCAGTGATTGGTTCCAGGGTGGCCACATGACCCAAGCTGAGCCAATGAGAGTCCATCCGGAAAGCCCTTCCGAAAGTCAGTTGCCCCTGAAAATCAAAAGGCAAAAGTGGGTGTGAATGCTTGCACGTGTATTTGGAGGGGGAGAAAGTCGTAGCTTTTGATACATTCTCGAGGGCCTCCATGGCCTAAGGGAGGTTGATAGATGCTGGCCGTCAGGAAAACTCAGCAACGGGAAGAGGGTAGGGCAAGGAACTTGATACTTGTGTGAAGGGAAGTGTAGAGGGATTGAGGCTCCGAGTGAATGAAGGTATTCCAGCCTCCACAGAGGCTATGCTCACCGAGCTAAGATGGCTTTGATCACATGACAGGTGGAAACATGGTCTCTGATGAATTCCAGCGACCCTTCTTCATAGCTGGTTGTCCTCAGGCAAGTTACTGAAGCTCCCTGCACCTCTGTTTCCTCGGCCTGTAAAATGAGGACACTTTCAGGTCCAGTCTCGTAGGGGACGGGCTCAATGAGATCTGCAGGTGAAGTTCTCAGTTCCGAGATGGACACAGAATAAACACGAACTAAAGGCTCGTTAGCACCATCAAAGCTTGGCAAAAAGCAAACAGAGAGCATTGCCCCAAACAAAGAGAACGGCAATAGCCTTCTGCAGGTTTTCCCTCCATCACAGAGGGACTCCCGCGCCTCATCTCCTGCCCACCAGGATGCCCCGCCCCCACGTGTCCTCAAGATGTCTGTCAGGTCTCCTTACCTTGGGACCGATCAGAGGGGGATTTGGTGTCCAAGCTTCTGTTCTGATGCTCACCGCCTTTCCAGCTCTGGGCCCTGGAACCGGGGGTTCATATTCCTTGTAGCTGGTAGGTGGCAGTTTTCTATTTCTTGTGGCTTCTGAGATGGCTCCTGATATTTGTGTTCTGTGTGAGCCCCTCCCTTTGAGTGCCCACTGGACCTAGTGACTTGCTTCTAACAAATAAAACACCACAAAGCTGTTGGGGTGTCCCTTTAAAAATCAGGTGATGACAGACTTTGGCTTCCATGCTGCTCGCTTGCTGTCTCTGGCTCTCTCCCTTACCCACTCTGATTGAAGCCACTGCCCTGGTATGAGCTGCCCTGTGGTGGAGACACCCATGTGGCAAGGAACTGAGGGTGGTCTTTGGCCAAGAGAGAGCAAAGAAGTGAGGACCTCAATCCAGCAACCCACCAGGAAATGGATCCTGCCAACAGAAGAGAACTCGGAAGCACATCCTTTCATAGTTGGGCCTTGAGATGACAGCCTAGGCTGACACCGCTGCAGTCTCGTGAGGGACCCTGAGCCCGAGGACACAGCTAAGCCGCCCCTCGGTTCCTCACCTACAGAGACTGATGTACTAAATGTTGTGTAAAGCCACTACGTTTGGGGTGAATTGTTACACAGTAATAGATAACTACTACACAGAGCAAAAAGGGAGGGAATTTTTTTTGTTTCCTTTAGTGGAAAAGCCCAGGAGTAGAGTTTGAAGCTGCAGGTATGGCTGCATCCAAATGCTCAGATGTCCACAGGAATCTGTCTGTCTTAGCTTGGGTTTCCATAAGAACAGAGGCTGAAACAAGGACCTGGGCACAGGTGGTATATTTGGGAGGGAGTGTGGGAAGCAAGAGTGACAGAGGGAGAGGAGACTGAGGCAAGGAAGAAGGAAAGGGTGATGAAATGTGTGTTTTCAAATTTGCTGCGGAAGAGGCTGGACCTCTCTGGAGGCTCCGAGAAGCATGCTGCCTCCCAGCATTGTCCTCCTGAAGAACGGGAGCCAGGGCCCCCAGCTCCTCACTGCACTGGTTGAAGGTGGCGCCAGGGTATTAACGTCCCTGAAAGTCAGAGCTGTGCCTGCACAGTGGCTGAGCAGCCTCCTCAGCTCCAGAGACACTTGTTGTGGGCCCTGGCACAAGGTGGTGCAGGATGCCGACAGCATCCGTCCACTGTCTCCACCACCCTCCCCTCCCCTCCTCTGAGAGGCCTACAGCATTGGTCAACCTCTTCCCTGCTCTTCCAGCAGCAGGGGCAGCCCCAGGCTCTCCTCCCCTGTGGAAAGAGCTGTTGCCCAGTGACGCCAGCAAAGTCTCAGGACTGCATTTCATTGGATGACAAGGATCACATGCTCATCCCTGACCCAACCACTGCTTCGGTTGACTAGGCCTGGGTCTTGACCTATCCCTGAAGCCATGGACTAGAAGTAGTTCTTCTACTGAAATTTGGAAAGAGGGAGGGGGAGGAAGAAGAGAAAGAGAACAAGAAAATTAAAAAGTGCTGGCAGGACAACAGACAGGTATCCATTAAGTCTCTGACTCAGAAGGTTTGGGGTGGGGCCTAAGAAATCGCATTCCTAACAAGTCCTCAGGTGTGACTGATGCTGCTGGTGGAGGGACCACACTCTGAGAACCACTGGAATAGAAACCATCAGGTAATAAGGCTGCTTCCTTCCATGGAACTTTTGTTTCGGTGACACATGCATGTGGGCACACAGTCACCAAGTGAAAGGCATTCCTTACTGAGAGCACTCATGCACAGAGAGCAAGCAATTGTCCAGAGTCACAGAGCTGCAAGGCGAGAGAGCAGGGCTTCGAACCACAGTGCTTTGTGGCTGATCCCAGGCACATGAGTCAGCTTAGTGGCAAAGGGAGGCTGGGAAATGTAGTCCTAAGCTGGAGGGCTGTGACTCCAATAACTTGACATTCTACAACACCAGACACAGTGGCTTGAGATGCCTGACAGAGGCACCCAGAGAGGAGGAGGGCGGCCCCTGGAAGGACCCCAGGGAGTCTGCTAGTGGTAGTGTTCCCCACAGAGGACAGGGTGGTGGTCCAGCCTTACTTCCCAGAGACAGGACCCAGCCACGCTTCTGTAGCCCTCAACTCTGAATCTAATGCCAGCCCCCTCCCCAGACCATTCTAACTGGGCTTAACATTTCCTAACAGGTCTCTACTGTTATTTTCCTGTTTATTACATCATGTCGAGTATAGCTTGCACTTTGAAGCCTCAAAATTTATTAACTTATAAAATATTTGCTCTATCAAAAAGGACACTGTGTGGATATTAATAAAGCTATGTACCCTCTCCACCCCCACGCCAGCCCCCACCCCTCCAACAAAATAATTGCCTCTGGGTAAATGGGAGTGAGATCACATCAGACTTTATGGCAGGGATCATTTTCACCGGCCTTGCCACTGAACTTCACCCCCCTGTGGCATTGCCAACTGCAGATGCTTCTTTTTCTAATCTTTCCGAAAAAGCAGTGACTCATAAACAAGAACAGATTTCTCTTGCTTGCAGAAAAGGTAAATTGCTGGCAGAAATAAATTTGCAGATGCTAGAAATTCACAGAAAGGAGCTCGTTGTTGGAGAGGGTTTGATATCCTGCCCTATCCCCCGCCCCCTTCCCCCTCCGTCTGTACATGTTCTCTCCGCGGCGAAGCCAAGCTGGGTGCTATTGGGCCCTTGCTGGGCTGGATGCTGGGCTCGGTGAGGAGGTAGGCTCTGCTGTTTTGAATGACTCGCCTGCTTATCTTTCAGTTTGTCCCAGTTCCTGGGCCTGGGATTGGGCTCAGGGCTCCAGAGGTGGAGGGCTCCCACACCCCAGCTCCACACAGTACACTGACCTCAATTTATGTGGGTTGCTCCCAGCCTGTAGACCTGTCACCAGACTAGCAGAAGGCCTGTGGGTCCTGCCCAGGGCCTACAGGGAGGTGGTTCCTCACTGAGGCAGACTGTGGGACCCAAGTCAGCCAGAGAGAGGCCTAAGTAAGGGCCTGGGGTCTAGTCTAGAAGCCTCCCTCTCTGACACATGGTGGAGGGGACGAGGGGTACCATTTCCTGAGCAACTGCTGTGTGCCCTTACCATGCCACGCCTCCACATATGTCTTCCCCAACCCCCTCAGCACTGCGGGAAGTCATTGCACCCATTTTACAGACCAGAAAACTGAGCCACAGGGAGGGGAAGTCACTCACCCACACTCACACACCTCTAACTGAAAGGACCCTGCAACGGGTCTCATTTAGAGTCTCCTGCAGACCTCCCTTCTCTCTCCTCTTCTCCCATCCACCCCTAGTCCATGCCCCCTCCCCCCACTTCACTCCTCTCCCGGAATCCTGGCTCCCTCCTCCTGCCCACTGCTCTTTTCACACTAAGCACAGGGCATCCAAGAGAGAAAAATTTTCCAAAGAAAACAAATGTATAGGAGCCAGAAGTGGGGGTAGGGGAATCTCTGAGCTCAGTAGGAAAAACTCAGCTCCCAACAGCGGCAAAGGCCTCAGGGATGGAGGCTCCCCCTCTCCCATCAACACCCAAGGACAAGTTAGATGCGCAGTCACCCAACTACACCCCAGAACACCTTAGCAATTAAGTTTTAAATTGTTGAATAGCCCTACACTTCCCTCTCATGCCAAAAATGTTCCCTGTTGATAAGTTGACAATTTAAGCTTGTCCAAGTTTCTACAACCCCCCAAAGCCACTGCCCTCTCAGAAGAGGTTAGTCATTTACACTCTAGTGTGAGTAAGCCTCTGGCCCTTCCCTGAGAGAGGCTGTTACTAGCATGTTAATCCCAGAGAGAACTATGGGCTCTCTCAATGTCCATTCCTCTCCAGTAGCTGGAGGGACTCCATGCTGCATTGTCTCTAAATGCTCCAGGGCTATGAGGTGCCAGATGTGGCCAATGGCTGTCCCAGAATGGGCCAGGTGCCTCCTCACACTAATTCCTAGCATGACAAAGGCCTGCCTGAGGTCCCTATAGGCAGCAGATGGCAAGCCAACTTCTGCGTTGCCATAGCAGCCCTGAAACAGGGGTGAAGAGTCTGTATTATGTCTTATGCCCAGATTACAAGAGGGCACCTGGAGGGATAGATGTGAGTTTCAGGTGTTAGTATTCCCTCCCTCCAACCCCATCAGGTGGCAGCAGATGTCTCTGGAGGTACCCCAGCAGGGTGGGGCCGTGATCAGGGCGCAGGACCTGAATGCCAACAAACTTGGGCTTCAGGCCAGCCAGCTCCTCACTCTGGCTGGAGCAAAGCCAGCTGTGAAGTCAGGTGTATCCAAGGGCTTCTGGGAGCCCACAACCCCCTGCTTGGAGGTTCAAGGACCTATTACATATAGGACCCTCAAAGACAATAGGAGGCCCAGAGGCCACAGATCTAGGGGTCAAAGATCAAAGGGTAGATTAGCAAAAAGGGCCCCCAGGACCTGTCTCCCTCATCTCTACCAGGAAGAGATACAGGTGCCAAGGTCTCTGGGTAGCACCAGCGTCCAGTTCATGACCCAGCCCAAGGTGATCACAGGCCTCCAGATCCCTACAGGCACCCCCACTCCCTGGAGCTGTCTGAGCTGTGGGAGCCGGCACCATGATGCAGGACCTGAGCCAAGCTAGCAGGATCGGACAGGATACACACACAGCGTGAAACCTTGAAGCCCTTCTCCAGTCCACCCTCAGAGCCAGCCCTGGTTCTCAAAGGACTGACCACCATGTGCACACAACACACATGGTAAGTGGTGTGATTACAACGTGCACACATATCTCGTACACATACACACAGCATGCATGCACATGCAACATGCATACACTCAGGGTTCACATGCAGAGTGCACAATGTATACAGTAGGTGCTCAGGGTGTGAGCACATCGTGTACCTGCCCCTAGGACTCCCTTATCCACCAATCCATGCACACATGCTGTGCACAACTTGCACACACAACTCACACATAGGAGACTCACACATTGGGCAGAAGAGGGTCCAGTGAGAACTTACATGCACACACCTGCACACCTACCTCCAGTGAGCATACAGAATGAACACAGGGTGCATGTGAATAATGCATGCACATACACAGCGGCATGCACATACAGCACCCTCAGTCCCGTAGGGTGAGCCCATGGAAGGGACACAAAAAAGCAGGGAACCCCCTGCCTCCTCCCTGGAGACAAGCTAAGACATGAAGGATTACCCACAGAGGCAGGCTGGGGCCTGGGGAATTCCTCACTCAGTTCCCATGCCAGCCCCACAGACAGTGAGGTCAGGGACCCATCCCCGTGAGCAGGCCCAGCAGCCCTGTAATCACCAGGGACAGGGATGGGGCTGTAGGACAGCCCCAGGGAGACTCCCTGAGCCAGGCTGACGCCTGGCGTGGGGCAGGCTCCACCCTGCCTGACTCCTGTTGTCTCTCTCAGCTACACCCACAGCAGTCCCAGTGGTGGGGAAGGAGCTGAGCAGAAAGTCTCAAGTCGGGGGTCAGGATGCCTGGGTTCTAAGCCTGGCTCTGCCGCTACCTAAATGGACATCCTGGGCAGAGCTCTGCCCATCCTGAGCCTGTTTCCCCATGGATATCCATGGAGATCATCTCAGCCCTGCTGCCTTCTTTGTTCAAATGGAGGCCTGTGTCACATGGGTCACTAGTCATCCAAACACCTGACCCCACCAGGTGGTGGGCTCCATGGTCAGGTGTCGCCTCTCTGGGGCCTCTCCAGTAGCAGCACTGGATGGCCTCATGGGACAGAATAGTAACAGGCTTCGCCGCCCAGGGACCTTTAGTGCTGGACTGGGTCCAGCTCGGTCTGCTCTTTCAAGCCAGCAAGCCCAGAAGACACGTACCTCTTGGGCCGTGCACATCCCAGCCTCATGGCAGGGGCACCAGGCCAGAGGTCAGAATGTGGAGGCTGCAGCCACTGACTCTGTTTATTTGGGTTGGTCCCACTCTGGGCCTCAGTTTCCCTATCTTTAATCCAAGGAAACTGGACTAAAACTGATCTCCAAGGGACATCCAGTTCTGAGATTGATTCCATGTCACCAGAAGCAGCTGGCAGGTGGAGGGGACCAAAGGAAAAAGAGGATCCTCAGGGCGAGGCCCTTCCCCAAATTGAGAATTCTCAAGCACCATCTGGGGCAGGCACTGGGTCAAGCCCTTTATACACACAATCTCATTTACGAGGAAAATGCAAATAGGAGGCACAATTTACAGATCAGGACACGGCAGCTTCGTAAGGACCCTAGGTGCCCTGGCCAGTGTGGCTCAGTTAGCTGGAGTGTTGTCCCATAGGCCAAAGAGTTGCAGGTTCAATTCCCAGTCAGGGCACAAACCCAAGTTGTGGCTTCAATCCTAGGTCTGGGTATGTGCAGAGACAACCAGTCAATGTTTCTCACATCAATGTCTCTCTCTACCCGCCCCCTTCCTCTCTAAAAGCAATGAAATGTCCTCAGGTAAGAGGGAGAGAAGGAAGGAAGGAAGGAAGGAAGGAAGGAAGGAAGGAAGGAAACCCAAGGTCACAACCCCAGGAAATGGTAGAACCAGGATTCCAGCTCACATGTATCTCACTCCAGGCCTTAAACCCGTGAGAACCACGCCTTGGGCATGGTTTTTCTAAGTGCTTTCTGCATGTTGACTCACTTTACCCACATAACCACACTAGAGGTGGATTCTATGGTTATCTAGATTTTAGAGAAAACCAGGGCCTGTCTGGTAAGCAGGTTGCCCCAAAGTCACACAGCTACAAAGTAGAAAAACCGGGTTCTGAAGCAAGGTGGTCTCTAGCCAGGACTTAGGGTTCTACCATTACATAAACCCACCCTGCCCAGCCCCCACGGACAGCAACAGACAGGCCTCAGCAGAGGTCATACAGAGGGTCAAGGCCATACTTTTTTCCACCGACCTCACTTATCAGTTATCTACTGACTCAGTCATGTTGTGTAACAACCACAAAACCTCAAGGACACGCAATAATAAACATTAGTTTTCTCTCACCAGCCTACAGGTTGGCTGGGTGGTCCTGCCGCTGTGGCCCAGGCTCAGCTGATCTCAGTCCATCCTGTTGTGTGTCTGCCGACACCTGGCAGGGGGACTGGGGGCTGCCTAGTGCAGGGTGGTCTCACTCTCACCTGACTGACAATGAGCTTGCTGTCAGCTGGGGTGACAGAGTGACTGGGCCACACGTCTGTCATCCTCCAGCAAACTAG